>CM068958.1:31454613-31467031 GCA_035128595.1 Eptatretus atami | reverse complement strand
AAGACAAATGCAGCGGCGAGGGAGCGTCCCCGATTTGGCGGGAAAATGCTCCCTTCGGGAAGGTTCCCGCATGTTCTGGAAGTTTCCCGCAGCTTCTGGAAGGAGGGCGGGGCGAGAGCGGAGGGGCGGAGCGTGGGTAATAAAAAGCGCGCACGGAGCATTCTCTCTCTCTCTCTCTCTCTCTCTCTCTCTCTCTCTTGAATCTACTATCACCATCGACATCAAGAATAACCTCTGAGAGAACAGAACCAATTCTCTGGGCCAAACATGTATTACAGACATCAATTACATAACAAATAGAATATTCAACGGGAGAACAACACATGGGAGAAAACCACACTGGAGAAACCCCACCCATACTGGAAGAAATACACACATGGGAGAAACCATCAAGGGGAGAATAAACAAAGGGTTCACACTGGAAATACACAAAGGAGTTACACTGGGAGAGAACACAAAGAGTATTACACAACTACGAGAACAAACCAAATGGAAATAACCAATGGGAGAACACACCAATGGAAGAAAACCACTGGGAGAAACCCATCCAGGAATACAACAAAGGAGTACAATGGGAAAACCAAATCCAACAATGGAGATAACACAAGAGTATAACGGGAGAAAAGTACGAAGTGTTCTGTGTTTCAAAGTGTTTGTCATTTTCAACCTTGAATAACCAAAACGATATCACCTCAAGGGGGGAAAAAAAAAAATGAGTGTGTTCAAAGGTTGGTCGTCAAACTTTGAAAAAAAGAGTTCACAAACCCACCCAAGGAACCGTACACGCAAAAAAAAAGTTCGAAATTGTTTGTAACCTTGTTTAACACCTAAAGAACCTTAACAATTCAAACAGAGAAAAAGAAAAAAAACAACAAAGAGTTAAATTTTCGTCTTAACTTAATGAAAAGAAAGAGTTCCACACTGGAGAAACCGACAGTGTTCTATTTCGAATTGTTGTCATTGAGACAATGAATGAACATAAACATTCACTGGAGGAGAAAAACTGTAGAGTGTTATTTGTGTTCTAATACATTCGCAGTCTCAAATAACACAAACGAGTTACATGGGAAGAACAAACAAGGGAGAATAACACAAAGATTTTACACAGGGGAGAACGGACAGATAGTCTGTGTTCTAAATGGTTGTGCAGTCATCAAACTGAATAAGCAAACGAGTTTTCCTGGGGTAGAACGTGCAAGTGGTCTGGGGAGGGATGTCGTCAGTTAACGCACTGAATGAACACTAAAAACTTCACACTGGGCGAGAACCGGGGGACAAGTGTTCTGTGTGTTCTGAGGGTTTCGATCATTTATCACTGAAGGAAGCATAACGAAGTTCAACTGGAGAAACGCGAAAGGCTGTGTCGTTCTGAAAGGTTTGCATTTTACACACTGAAACTCAAAAACGGCTAAAACACTGCACCAAAGCAGAAAAGGATGTCCCTGTTGCTGCAACACAGCCTATTGCACCAAGACAATGGAGAAGATTAAATAACAAGGTGGAGAATAACCATCCACTGCAATGGTAAATAACTTGGTAGGCGAAAGGTGGAACAGATACACGACAGAAACGAACGAACAAAAGCTAATGATGCAAAAAAAAGGGAAATGTAAATTTTTTTTTTATAAATTTTTTTAAATGATTTTTAAATTTTAGTTTTTTATTTTAAAAGAAAATAAAAGATAACATTTTTTTGAATTTTAATTATTTTAAGTTGAAAAAATTATTTATTAAATGAAATATTTATAAATTTTTGTTTATATTGATATTATATTTTAATTAAATTAATAATTAATATTTTATATAAAAAATTATTTTTATTTTTAAAAATTATTAGAATTTTCAAAATTATTTTTAAGATAAAAAATTTTTTTTTAATTTTTTTTAGAGAGAATTCAAAAAATTTATTTATTTATTAAAGTTAAATAAAAAATAATAACAATTTAATTTTTAAAAAATATGTTTATAAATTTAAATCTTTTTTTATTATTTTTTACACATATAAATATTTATAACAAAAATAACAGCAATATTGTGTGACAATGAGAATGACAAAAGGAAGAAGATTAAAAAAAGGTGGTGCATAGAAGATCCGAACAAGGCGGCTCATTGTGGAAGAAGAGACAAATCGTGGATAGGAGAAACGAGTCATATAAATAACAAAAGACAGGGACAACTACACTAATGCTTTCAGAAAATGGCGGATGAGCAATCGGACAAATATAGGTTTTGTAGGGGTAGAAACAGATAAGATGAACAGCACCTGAGTCAGGAGTAAATACCATGTAGAACAGTTGTACAGAAAAGAACATACGAGACTTGAGCAATCCACCTTACAACGTAACATTTCATATCCGCGGCCAAAACAATCATGAACCAAAACAATTCGCTTGAATGAACATATAATGATCATGTATAGCAAAAGATCCATCTAAGTGTACATATGGAAACGAGACATTGTGTTGGACTTGTGCTGAAACGAAAGAAACAGTGGCATTGTGATCGAAAGTTTTGGTTAATTCCATCTTGACTAAATGATCAAGAAATCAGAAAAATGACCAAATATAGATCTGCAAAATGAGCAAAGGATTTGAACTAGAAGAAAGTTCAGTTATAGATAGAGAGTCGAGCACAGAATGATTAGAAACATCACGAGACTTAAAAATCAATCTGGAATGAATAACGACAAAAGAAAAACAGTTGGGAGGAAATAGGGTTCAGGACAATTTGACAAGAACTTCGGAAGCGAAACTTGAGAACAAAAAAAGACAACTGCTCATAATATGACTGCTTCCCAACGGAAGGAGGGTGGAAACACCACACACACACATAACACAATCACAAACACACCACACACACCCCACCAACACACAAACACACACAAACAGATTTAGTATTTTATTTATTAAAAGTTAAACATGAACTGGATTAGTTTTGTTTTCTCAATAGGAATCTTTAATCCATAATTGTTTGGGTTCTCATGAAGAAGTTTCAAACCGTAAGGGTTATATTCTTTGTACGTCCTTATATCAGGTTCGGTGTTAACATTAATGTTTTTTTCCCAAAGTATTCAGCTGCACTGATTACGTTCCTAGTTTAAATGTAAGGCGGTACAAATTAGCATTTATAGGTATTTAGATGAAATTAATGATTAATGTATTAGAGTCAACGCACTTTTCATTTGAGATGAAGAATTCAGTTCCACCTTAATTAACTTCATTACAACAATTACAACCGATCTTCAGCTGGGGTCTTTTGGATCCATATATCAATCAATTTCCAAAGATGCTGAAGTATTCACTCTGAATTTTTGTTGTTGTGACACAATTGACCTCAATGAATCTACACAAAGACGTGCAACAAGAACTGCACAAGAAAGAATTGTAATAACATCTGTACGTGTGCGCACCTCCTCCACAGATCTCCTCAAGGTCTCTGTTCCACTGGTTGTCTTCCACCCACGCCTCGCATCTGTCCCCTTTTATTTTGACTAGACGACCACCGTGAACCCGTTGGGTTCAATTGTCCGTTCCCATCTGTTTCAAGTTTAGAACAATCAGCCAGGTGATAAGGAGAGTAGCAATAAATTGAAAAAGTTAAACGAACGACTGATAACGGACGAGACATCTGGAACATCAGGACACATTTTATAAATATACGCTAACAGAGGAACCTGGGCACAAACTCTATGTGGGTTAGACTGCTTGTGACTTGACGCATTTTTAAGGTCATGACCTATATAACACATTTTATTACATTTGCACAAAATTAGACTACATGTTGTGATAGATAAATGCTCTCTTTAATAGAAAAGTAGAAGTGCTTAAATAGCTTTATATCAACTCTCCGAGTTAAAAGTCCAAAAGCAATGTGCCTGAAAAAAAAAATATGCATTGTGTGTTGCACACCAATTTTTCAATGTGAATCTCAAACACCACTGCCTTAAAGATGTTCTTTTAGGCATAGCGTACTGCACTAACGATTGTCCCCTGCATTGTTTCAAGTCTGACTACGTTTTCAGATGTGCTAATGAAAAAACAGTATTGATCATAATCGAATATTTCCTCATTTGTCATGATTTAAGATTTTGGATAGATTGTAAGATGGGGGCACATTATCCTTATTTATAACTGTTGCTAAATGCGGGTCATCTTTTCCAAGGTCAATGGTGGTACGACAAAATATCAACCATCATTGGATAAGACAAGGGAAAAGTCGGTGACGGCAGAGCAAGTTTCTACATAAAGGTGGATGGGAAGGGGTGGAAGAAGCAGGGACACTACCTTGACGACGTTATGGTCAAATATCTCGTCATTGTTTCTCTACAAATGATCGTGAAAGCAGAGTGACGAGGTAACAATGAGATTGAAATTCCCAGATATAAAACGTCATCATGTTGTAAGACAACTATAAAGCCCCGATTGGGACTGGATGTGTCAATAAGATACTTTGAATTGATCAGAAATATTATATACGAACGACGTGAACGTTGGGGTATGAATAAAAAAAATATTTCAAAAAAAAGGGAAAAAAAAAAAATAAGCTCAGCGAACTATACCGCTAGTTGTTTCATGGAAAAATAATCCGAAGAGATTGACTGAATGGGAATTGATTTTTTAATAATTTGTCGGTGCCCGATTTAAGAAATTGAATATACGAGTAATGTGAAAAAAGGAAAGAAAGTAAAAAATTTGGGGCGTAGTCTATAAAACCAGTTTATTTTTGGAACACGGAAGTATAGATAAAAATGGATGTTTATTTATGCTGAAAATAATCGTTTTGTCGATAGAAAAATGATTTTGAGAGTTAAAATAAATATATTCAAGAAAAAAAAGATAGATTCCGGGAATATACCGCTGAGTTGTTGCTATTGATAATTATCCGAAGAGTATTGACTGAGGGACTTGATTTTAAAATATTTTTCGTTGCCGAATGAACGAAACTATGATAACGGCAGACAGCAGAGATGTAGTAAGATGGCGAAAAATTTGCAGCTAGCCTGACCGTTTTGGCGATTTTGGGAATACATACATACATACATACAATACAATTGTTAGCAGCTGTGGATTTCGACCAAAATTCAGGCCCGTAGGTGAAGGTATTTTGAAGTACATGTATAAGTGCCTTAAAACCAAACCGTTGTTTAGAGGGAATTAATAGTGATCATGTTGGCTGTGAACTTTGGTCAGTCGTATTTTCTTTCTTTTTATTTGAACAACGACGTTAAGACAAAAGCATCCGACACGCGAGCGGCTGCGTGCCAGCGCCTCCCGTCTGCGGCGACTGCATCTTCGCCTCCACGCACATCTTCCCGGCAGAAGGAGTGTGAGAGCGGCCGATTGGTGGCCGCGGGTACGCGGCCAGGAATGTGGGAAGCACCTTTCTGAGATTTCTCGAGCGCTGCGAAGGGAGAGAAGGGCGAAGCAACAGGGAGCTCCGTGGTAAAAGGAGCCGAGGAAGAGGCTCAAAAGGCTGTTCAGGATTCCTTCGGGCGGACGACTGCGTCTAACGGCGGTTGCATAAGATGATGATGGGAGCGATTTATGGGATAATAAAGAAAGACAATAGAACTAGAGGAATTGAAGACTAAGGATTCAAAAGAATATTTGAAGTTCCTCGAAGAATGAAGTACAGCAAAAAGCTCTCGGTCTTTTCCCCTTGTCGTGGAGCGGGGAGCAGGAGATGTGAGGAGTCGTCGAGTCGGCAGTTAGGGCGGGCGAAGGAGAACGGAGATCGGATTGAGTCCGTGGGAAAGAGACGCCGGCGACAAAGGGAATCACTTATTCTTTCGGGTTATTTTGTGTGAACTGTGGTGCCGTGTCTGTGAATAGAACTGTTAAGTGTGTGGGCGGTTTAGGGGTGTTACTCTGCGTCGTCGTGCTCTTTGGTTTTAGTGATATAATGTGCTCCGGACTATAACGGTGCATTGTGCTGTGTCTTGTAAATAAAGAGCGCATGTGAATTGTTCCCGTTTCGCTGACGTCTTTCCTTTGTGGGTCTCCATCTTACCATGTAAGGGTCGAGTGGCGTGATACGCCAATAATATATTGAACGTACGAGGCGACGATAACACTCGGCGTATCCAGATAGACGGAAGGACCGCTAAGCGGTGTCGTGTCGAAGCGACTGGCGAGTCATCGCCGGTTTACAATCGGTGGACTTAGGTTAGTCGAGTTGGCGACAACTATCCAGCGGGAGGTGGGGCCGATTGGCAGATACGGGTGAGGCGAAGGCACGTGGACTGCTCCCGCGATTAGTCGAGAGGGTTCCGCAGATTGCAGTCCGGTGGGCGAGGACGGCGCTCGATCACGTGGCGTTCGCACAGCGGCGGCGCGAATTCGCAAAAAATTAAATACAAGATGAGAGTTAGTATTATGAAGATACTGTGAGCCGTATGAAGGCTACGCAACAAGCACAGCGAGAGCAGAGAACAAGAGGGACGGGAGTGGGCAGGAATACAGTGGGAAAAAAACATAAGGAGATTGTGGAGGAGAGTGATGGGCGGGGAACGGGGTGTACAAAGGAACTAAGGACTTTCAAGCTTCCAAACAGGAATTTCAGGAAGTTAGCAGGGAATTGAAGTAGGTGTTTGGAGTGGATTACGGAGCAGAAAAAGATCAGTGATTCTTCGATGGAGGAAATACAGAGAGGGTGGGACAGCTATGTATGACGACCGTAGAAGAAGCGTAGGGATCAAAGATAGTGTAGGAGTGTTTGGTTCGAGGTGGGAAAAGAGGAATGAAAGAGGGAAAGGGAGCAGTGATTTCTCTTTTATATTGAGTATTTTCCAGAAAGGGGTTGCGCAGCTTGAGACACCTGCGGAAATATGGGGGACATATATCAGACGAAAAAGGGGTGAGACCAAAGGCGACGTAAAAGAACAGAAAGACAAGACCGGTTGAGGTGAAAAGAGTGAAGAGACCAAAGTCTCAAATACAGCGGAATGATCCAAAGCCTTGGTTCACAGAGTGATCGAAAAAGAGCGGCGCGAGCACCACCGTGTGGGAAGAGGAACATCAGGCTGCGGCGAAAGATTTGTATGTGATCAGGAGCTCAGAGTTATGGCTGAGGAAGGACTTGCACGATGAGGATGCGCTCGGCGACTCTCGATCAATCAACTCGAGAGGTGATGAAGTACAATCCAATTGTAAAGATAGCAAAGTTAAATAGTCACAAGGTCGATGGGCAGCAACCAGTTATAACAAGTTTTCATTATTTGCAAAAATATAGACAACCGATGTCCAAGACGGGAATTAGTGAAATGTAGATGTCGTAGATCGAGAGAGCATTAACGAGAAAAATAATGTGGATGCTAAAATTGCGTATTTGAGTGACGCCATGTAGAACGTGTGAGTATACCGAACGGAACAAGGGGTCTTTCAGTTTATGTGAGCGAGAGTCAATGGACCGGACTTCTCAGACAGGTGTCCTGGTAGGAGTTGCTGGAAGAAGCTAGGGCCTTGATACAGGAGGGCTCAAAACGTGCGAGTCTTTCTCCCCTCACATGCTATCAGTGTTGAACCAATTACCATCGGTTTCACCTTCTCAATACACCAATACATCGACCGATTGGAGATGGAGTGGTCGTTAGAGTGAGGACGGGTTCTCGTGGTGGGAAAATATAAATATCGATGTACAGCTCAAAGTACAGTCGTTCGCGCATGAAGTAATTTAACAATAGAGTATGTGTTCTTCATCAATTCTGCTCGTTATCTTTATGAGCACGAGGTGTTCCATCATGCCGAAGTCAGCTCACATCAGCTTTTCATCCATACCTTGTGATGATATTAAGAAAACAGTACGAGCAAATAAAAGACCGCACTATCGGTGAGGAAAACATTAATGGGGGAGAAATGAGGGGAGGGAGAGAGAAGAGGGGGATGGGAGGGGCCAATTTAGTATGTAAAAACCAAGTTGAACACGCTCAAATTCTCCGGACATAGCTTCACGATGTTGTCCAAATTGGATACGATAACGAACGATGGTACATGTGAACGTCATTTTATTTAAAGAGCATTATCAAGATGGCTGACTGGCAGCCATTTTGTTACTTAATTGTGTCTAACCAATTTCAAGCTGTGCAATACCTGATTCGTTAAATTGGCAAAGTACATCCATGAGGAAAACACAGTGTAACTCATATGGGTTTCATCTGAATCAAAGATGGGCGAACTGTGACTGTGACTGGATTTTGATGTTATCAATCAAATTTGATAGAGGAAATCAAACCATGAGAAGAGGGGAATTGATGTTGGAAAAGCGATGATGGATTCAAATCCTTAACTATATTGGAAGCAGGCTGATGGTCTGTAGTTGCGAGGATATTTGTCGCAACCTTTTTTTATAAGGGTGTAAAGTTGCTCTTTCTTATTCCGAATATCTTAAAAGTTCCCGATATCCCGATATTGTTCCCGAATCTAAAAGAACAGTGGGACGTTTCGAAGATGAGTGTGGTTGCAAAAGCATTCGTAGTAGTTGTGTGGCTGGTTGAAGGTTGTCGCAATTAGTGAGATGTTGAATGGTTTTAGTGGTTATCGTGAGATGGTTGAATGATTATAAGAGCGGTTATGGGAGATGGTATGAAGCGTTGTCGTTAGTTGGTGGATGGTTAAGCGATTGTCGTGGTTGATTGTAAGGTGTAATGTTGTCGGTTATGGTAAGATGGGTTGAAGTTGTAAGGTTTGGTGAGATCGTATGATGTTGTGTTATGACTGTGATGGTTGAATGTTGTGCGTTAGAGGGAGATGGTTGAATGTTAGAGTATGGGAAGGTGATGTGTAGCGGTTGGGAGATGGTTGATGTTTAGCGTTATCGGTGAGATGGTGAATTTGTAGTGGTTTGGAGAGATGTTAATGTTGTAAGGGTGATGCGTGAATGGTTGAATGTTGTAGCGGTTATGGTGAGAGATGGTTGAATTGTAGTGGTATTAGTGAGCATGGTTGATATTGCGGCGGTTATGGTGAGATGTTGAATAGTGTAGCGGTTATGGTGAGACTGGTTGAATATTGTGGGTTATGGTGAGATGGTTGAATATTGTCGGGTGATGGTGAGATGGTTGAACATGTAGTGTTTTGGAGGAATGGTTGAATCTTGTCTGTGGTGATGGTGAGATGGTGAATGTTGTGGCGTGATGGTAGATGGTGACTATTGCGGCGTTAGGTGAGATGGTGGAATATTGTCGGTGTATGGTGAGATGGTTGAATATTGTGGTTGTTATGGTGAGATGGTGAACATTTGTCGTGTTTATGGTGAGATAGTTGAATGTGTTGGTGGTGATGGTGAATGTTGAATGTTGTGGCGGTTATGGAATGGGTGAATGTGTAGTGGTATAGTGAGATGTGAATTTGTAGTGGTTATGGTGAGATGTTTAAATTGTAGTTATGGGAGATGGTGACGTTTAATGTTGTGTGAGAGTCTTGTATGTCATTATGGTTGAGTATGTGTTGAATGTGGTTTGTGATGTAATGTGAAATTGTTGTTGTTTGTTGTGAGGTTGATGTTGTGCTAGTGTAATTGTTTGAATGTGTAGCAGGTTTATGGTAGATGGTTTTGAATGTTGTGTAGTGGAATGAGTGAGTATGGTTTGTAATATTGGGTGGGCGCTTATGCATAGAAAGGGGGAATAAGAGGTGCATGGTCGGAACGAGATCAGTGCTGTTAATATTCACAAATACTATGTATCACTCAATGTTCCTAGTTTCATTTGCCGAGAACACAAGTCTTTGGTATTTTGCGAGCAATCGGAGGTCTTTATCCCCCAGATTATCGGGGGTAGGTTTCATTTTGCAGAATCCACACTCCACGTATTGTACAACGTGGTCGATGTTAGGTTGTTTTAAGTTCGTTTTGTCTTTCCGCCGCTTTTAAAACATAAACCAATCCCAATGTTCTCGCTTCTATTTTTCAGTTTTCCGAGGTGGTGTCGAGCACCTACTGCACTTTGACCTGCCAACTGCTATTTGCAATTACAAAGATTGCACCCCCTATGGCACGGTGCCATCAGGTTTTTAGATCTCAACTGTGCTTTCGTTTTTAAACCGACATGAAGCGTTGAATTCTGGAATAACCAACAATTTGAGCTCTTCTATCTTCGTTGTGCTCTCGTTGGATGGGTAAGGATATTTACCAGTGTTAAAGGATAACGTATATCCTATCTTGTTTAGATACGTCGAGTCACCTGTTCTCACATTCCAAGTGATCAGAGTTGAGGCATTCACCTCGCGAGACTGTTCTGAGGTATGTCCACTTTTTGTACACAGCAAGAGCACTTTAACAAACAAGTCAAACGATAGCACTATGTGTGAATACAAACGATTTTTACTTCCAGCTGGGTATGAGTCATCTGCTTATTGATATTTTGTGTTCCTCGCATCATATAAATATAATACAGTCATGTGTTTTGGTATGATTTAATCAAAGATGACTGCAGGTATAATGCTTTGTCTGATCAATCTATGTGCAATTCATGACAGTACAAACGTCCCTGTGTGAACCTAATCGCTGCAAAAATTTGAACGGGAGGGATGTCGATGGTCCTTGAAATCCCCGCTCCCCCTCCCCACCAGATTAAGATTTCAGAAGTCCACAGGAAACCAATAATCAATATAATTTTTTTCATTCATTTTGACTCTGTGACTAACTCTTCATCCCTAAGAGATTGAACTGGGAAACAGAATCCCCCAAAATTGTTTCATCTTCTATGCGGTCCCCCCCTCAAATGTTTGAATGTATGTCAGTTTCATTTAAATATTAAATTACTTTTTTTGGTTTGTGACCATCCCCAGAGATGTGGCGAAATGTTAATTTGGTGTTGCATCCTTCTTGCCATTGTGATCGGCAACTACCATGTTTGTTTGAAATTCTGCCGATCTGTTTAGGAGGAGAATAGCGTGACGGTACAGGACAAGACACAGAACAGAGAAGATCAATGGGAGCTTATAACCGCTGTTGTTTCCAAAAGCTTCGGGATACAGAAAGCTTCGATCATAGTTACATAAATTAAAGAGCTTAAGATCATAGCTTAGATAATATAGCTAAGATAACAGCGAAGATAATAATAGTGATAATAAAGCTTGAGACAAATAACTAGACAACAGCTGAATAATGATCAGATAATGAAAGCTTCGAGAACGCTGAGATAGATAATAGATAAGATAAAAGCTCAGATAAAAGCTGGATAATAAAGCTTAATGGTTCGATAAAAAGAAAAGATACAGATCGATAAATAAAGCTTAGAAATAAGGGTTAGATAATAAGTAAAATAAAATAGCTTAGACAATAAAGTTTAGTATAGAGATAAATAGTGAAATAATTAATAGCTAGATAAAAGTAATATAATAGCTTAGACAATATAGATTCGTAATCAGCGAGATAATAGTAAGATAATAATACTAGATAAAAAGCGAGAATAGGAGATAAAAAAGCTTGACATATCTTAGACAATAGCGAAGGTAATAGTCAGAGAATAAGCTAGATAAACTGAGATATAGTGAGAAATAACAGCTTCGATAAATGCTGCAAAAATAATAGCATTAAAATATGGTGAGGATAAAAGCTTATGATACGCTCGATAATAGTAGATAATGGCTTAGATAGAGTAATACCATGATAGCTTACGATATTAAGACTGAGAATAAGTTTGAAATAATAGCTGAGAGTATAGCTGATAACATAAAATAATAAATAGATAGATTAATAAAGTAAGAAATAATAGGCGTGAGACAATAAATCGTTGGTAATAGTAGATAATAGCGAAGATATAATAGCTGATATAATTAAGTGTTCGGCTGTAGGAATTCGCAGAACACATAAAGGTCTTCGTTAGTTATACGGTAAGTCGTGTTCAGTAGATTGTCCCCGTTGGTTTAATGGGAATCTCGTAGTCACAGGGGTGATTTCAGGTAGCCGTTTTCTTGCTGTTTGTGTTTTGGACCAATACCCCGCATTACACCAACCACCACCTACAACATCGCTCTCAACCGTTCACACACAACAGACCACCAACAATCGTCTCAAAACCGTTCAACACACCACACACAACATCGCGCTCAAACGCTATACACATAACCTAAGCCACAAGCGATAACCACCCACACCGCGTTTCACATCGGGAGCAATGGTTGCAAGGTGACTTCCGAGGGAAAGAGTGCAGCCCGTTCCCCTCTGCCCGAAGAATGGTGACGGTGAATCTACCGATGTGAAGAAGACATAAATACAGCGGCAGGGAAATCTCCCCGATTTGGGGAAACGCTTCCTCCGAGAAGGGTCCGCTGTTTGGAAGTTATCCGAGGTATCTGTGAGGAGGGACGGGGCGAGAGCGAAGAGGCGGAGGTGGGTATATAAAAAGGACCACGGAGCGTTCGTTCTGCTATCTCTCGGTCGTTGCTGTCCTCTGTGCAGCTGGGTTAGTCGCTGCCCG
>CM068958.1:31403139-31453852 GCA_035128595.1 Eptatretus atami | reverse complement strand
CTGGCGATAATACCCGCTCGGTTATCCCAGAACGGAACGAACCGCTTAAGCGGTTCGTGTCCAAACAGGCATTCACCGAGGTACGGTCCCTCGGTAGGTTACCCGCGCGAATACTTAGGTATATCGATATTCGGCGATCAAAAGAGGCTCACGCCCCTTTTTGCCCACCAATGGCTGAACAGAGGGTGGTGTGCCCCGTCTCCAATCGCGTTTTGATCCTAAAATCTGCAACAAGCTCCTCCCCCCGTCTATAAAAGACGCGAGTCTGTGTGAACTCAGAGTTGGAGTGTGGTGTCGTCTCGTCTCGTCGCTGGGTCGTCTCGTCGCTGGGCTCGTCTCGTCGTTGGAATCGAGCCACCTTCGCTCTCACAAGCGACCAAGCCAGCCAGCCATTCCCTCGCTCGACCCTGAGCATCAACAATTCCCCCCCCCCATCCGCGCTGAGATAGTGCCGGTGGCCCCGTTCATTCCCCACCCTAACCGTGGTGCCGACCAACCGTGCTGGCGCGGAGCACGCGCGGAGAGGGCTCACCGATCACGCCAGGGGCACGGAGTCGGGGGCCAGCTGCGCGGACATTGCGGCTTGCCCGCCATCGCGCCACTAGGCGCGGGTAGACCCTTCGGTCTCGTGGACCTGGCCGCTCCTCCAGGTTCCGCGCACATTTGTCCACGGACCCCGTCTACCTCCCTGCCTATGGGAGGTCTTTCCTGTTTATTTTGAATGCATGATGTGGCGCCGAGTCCGACAAGTATAATTATTTAAGTGTTGTAAATAATTATAGTTAGTAGTGCTTTTGCTTTGGTTGCATTTTGCTTTTCCCGCATTGATTGCATGGCTGTACATACGTGCATGTGTGTGAAAATAAAAGTGCTTGTCAAACTGTTTCCCGTTTCGTTCGTCCTTTCCTTTGTTGAAAGTTCCATCTTGCATCACGTAAGGGATTGATAGTGGGTTTAAAACACCCGGTAAATAATCTGAACCTTCGAGGTCGACGATAACTAAAAAAAAAAACTCTTAAATATGGAAATTAAAAATAGGATGAAAAAAATTAAATCACAATGAAAGATTATCCTTTTGTTAATCATTCAGTTTTATAAAGCAGAAAGAGTGAAAGACAGAATCGAAGGAGAAGGTGTGTGTTATTTCAAGTGAAATCTGAAAGATGGAGTCCTTTTACTCTGACGATGAGCTAACGTCTAACTTATCAGCTTTACCTTGCTTCCTATGGTGGTTAGTATACCTGTGTCATTACCCACTTAATACACCATATTGGTCAAATTGTCTGCTGAAGCAAACCCACACTAGCCTTGACAAAGTCTAGTATTCATTTATTTTCTAACTTGGTTGTTGGAATCTGAGAAAAATGAGCTGACCTGTACATCAAACAATGCAGAGAAGATCGGTTTCCTGAGATCAGCTGTCATTGATCGAGAGGTCGAGAAGATTGACATTGACAGAGTGCTTTCTCTGAAACCATACTACCTGCAGATCCTGGTTTAGGGACACGTATCATCTTCCTCTTGGATGAAAAAAGAGCAAAGCAATCTTCTTTGGACGTGCGTTGTGTTTTGCAGTTAAAAGCTCATTCAAATCTATGGTCAAACACTTTCCTGGAACATCAGAACATATCGCATAGCGAAGAATATTCACCACAGGTGGCTTTTCTAACATCATTAGTATCTGTGCCCGAATACATTTCTTCATGTCTGAAGAGAAGGGATTGTTCTATAAGCAGCTGGAGTGGAGCATCATGACGCTATTAGTGGGTGAATGACTCGATGTATTTGGGAGACTTCAATGATAACATTGGCTCACAACACAACATGAGGCCACTACACATTGGGCACCAGCACATGCAAAAAAAATAATGGCAATGGGAAAAGAGCACTTGAACTTTGCACCCACCTGGGACGTTGTATTACCAAAACTTACTTCTGAAACAGTCACCATCACAAGGTCGTCCAGAGACCCCAAACTGAACACAAATGTCATGCCGCAAAGTAAGAACTTGCACATATATATGTATATATATGTATATATATGTATATATATGTATATATATATATTGTTACGGCTGTGGAAATTCGCAATACACCACAAAGGGTCCTCAGGTGAGATATATCGATAAGTTCATGTGTAGTTAGCCCACACCTGTTGTTTAGAGGGAATATGTGTGATTCATCCGGGCTGCGACGCTTTGAGTTAGCCATTTTTCTTTCTCTATCGTTATTTTGGACCATTAAGCCGCCAACAACTCAAACACCACCACCTTCGCCTCTTTACCTCCACAACTCCATCCCGCAAACATCGCTTCACCGCCATTCCCAAACGACGCCCGCCAACCACCAAACCACCACAGCAAACCCCACACCACCTTCGCCTTTCTCCTTCCACAACCATCGACCCCACCACCAGTCAACACCGAACGTCGTACTGTCCGAAGCCGTTCGGTGATTGCTGTCGAACGCGGCAAGCCGCGAGTGCAATGGATGCCTTTACGGGAGAGAAATTCGGATCAGGAAGGCTTCACTCCCCTTTTCCTCCGTCCAATGGACGAGCGTCGGGCGGTATGGCCCCGCCTCCAAGCGCGATGAATGTGGATTCTTTACGGGAGAGGAATTCGATTTCCTGATGACTCCATCTTTACTCTTTACTTCTTCGGGTTCCTTCCTGGTCTTCCGTTTGATCAAGCATACATGAGAGACAAAGTTACTTAATAAAAAGCAAAATTATTTTGATTGGATATAAGATGGAGGTCCCTGGAGTACCGGCGGAAAGTGGACGCAGAGATGCGCTGCTCCGGCGCATGCTCCCATACCTGACCTGACACGACCCAAAAGGTGGGGGACCTGTAGTAACAGCTCCTTGTCACTGTTGACAATGCTTGTGCAGAATGCACTTCCAATAATCTTTTCAAACTGAAAAATCTTAATTATTTAGATTTAGTGTGAAAAATAAAACACCAAAAAATGCATTACACTTTTTTGGGTCTATTCATATAGATTTTAACCTTGAACGAAAACCTTTCGCTCACTTCTTGACACGCACGTCCCCGAACACAGAAACATACCAGTCCTTTATTTATATCATGGATTATACCATAATATAATTTGCGGGACCGAGAGAAGCTTTACCTATTGCTGCGTTTGAGACTGGGGAGTAACTGCTGAAATATATCTATTTGGGTTCTTCCCGACATCTTTGTTCTTTGTTGCTTTCATGCTTCTTTGTAATTTTTTTCATAATTTTCTTTATTCGTTCTAATCCTAGATTTTCCTTCTCTTTCATCTCTTTTCTCTCTATTCTTCTCATTAGTTATCTATCTCTCTAAGGAGAAGTGATTCGTTGCAGAAATGTTTCTGTAAGGCTCACTTGGCTGCTCCTGGATTGGTTTGAGGGTTGTGGAGTAGCGGCTGAACCCCGAATCCTATCCAGGTTCGGACTTTGTGTCCAATGAGCGGTTGCTGAGAGAGACTCAAATGAGATTTGTTACCTGCATAGTCCGTGAGCATCAGCTGTGGTTGTATGGACATGTGGCTCATTTTCTTGAGCTGATCCTGCTCACCAGATTCTCTCAGCGAGGGAGTCTCGTGAGTGGAGGAGGCCAATGGGCCGACCACGTGCCTTTGGTTGCAGCAGGTTGATCAGCATCTCAAGGAGATGGGATGGGCCAGGCATCTGCCTGGGGATGGCGCTTTGTCTCTTTTTCTATCAGTGCCTGATTAATTTTTATTTGCTTGCGATTATTTTGATTGATTTGAATTAACTTATTTTTACCACAAGAAAATAAAAAGTCTTTATAATTAGTTTTTCTCCTTTGTAATAAATTCCTTTGTTGATGTTCCAACCTGTCTGTGCTTGTCCTTTCCTACCATTGATCCAGCATCATCCAAACCCAGAAAGACTGGGAGGTAATTACCAAACTAATTGACCTGCAATAGTCGTCACGCACCAGCGGTTAAACGCTCGGCCACCCTAATTAAGATCTAATCAAGATAAGATTGGTGCTTTGCCGAGGGCATGCTCCCCATTCAGGAAACCACATGACCTCTAGTTAAACGGCAAAATTAGATTGTGGATACTGGATCTCATGGTTAACTGATTGGCGTTCGTGGTTCTAAAGCAACCCACCGTATCACAAAGTTAATTGTGAGCGGTGACCCCAGGTCCGGCTCTTCCGAGGACAAATGGGGATTAACCCTCTCATAATATACTCGGTACCCGTGGCCGTAACAAACTGGTGTCCGAGAGTGGGATATTTTTCGAAGCCCTTGATCAATAAGTTGGTGTCAGGTAGTCGACTTGTGATGCGCTTCATGCACCTCAAAATTCAGAGCTGTTAGACAAAATTTTAGTTAAATTTATTAGTGCGGACAATGGCGGACCAACACGGGCAGATCCCGGTGGGCCAGGTAGACAATGTAAATGTGGATAAGGAATCGATCCAGGACCCGCATGAAGTCACAATGGAGATTGAAGAGGAAGCAATGACAGAGATGGAAAATAATTTCCACCCTCGGCCTCAGGAAAATGCAGCGCCGATAGCGCAGAATGGCGGGTTATCGCCGCCAGTGCGGCCCGAGAATGACACGATGTTGTTCATGAGGCAATTAATGGCACAAATAACAATGTTGGACCAAAACAACAACAGCACAATGGACGCGATGAGCAGAAAAATGGACAAAAACAGCAGGAAAATGGACAAAAACAGCAGAAAAATGGCCGTGATGAGTGAAGCAATGGCCACAGAAATGGTGGCAGTGCAAGAGGAGGTAAGGGAGTGTAGGATCGGTGTTCGGGAAGAGATGAGGGAGAGCGAGGCCAGACTGATGGGAGAGATTGGGAACACAACGAAGGAGGTAGAAGGACTGGCGACAGGACAGAATGAATTGAAGGAACAAATGGAGAAGAACACAGCGGCGATAAAGGAGCTAAGAGCCGCCCAGAAGGAAACAACGAGAGAGATGACTGCCATTAAAAAAATAATGTAAAATGGGACACGAGGAACTGGCAAAGAGAGTAGAGGAGGTGACACAGACGATGGGAACAAAGGAATGGGAAATTAAAGCACAAATATAAATAACGAAGGTGACGTTGGAGGGGGGATTACAATAACGAAGGTCTTCCTGATCATTGTAAGGTCTTAATTAAGTTATTTTTCACATTTGATACCATATTTGATGATTGCCTGCAGTTACAAGGGATCACGGTGGACCAGCACATGTTTCTTTGTTGTGGATGTCAGTGGTCCTGCAGTTCTTGGCCTTCCATCGTGTGAGAATCTTCACATTGTTATGTTGCATTGTTCAGTGAACAGTTACCAATCACAGGTGTACAACAGTGTGAAAGAACTCATGGATGCATACCCACAACAATTTGACCGCATCGGTGATTTTCATACAATGCACAGGCTTGTTGTGGACCCAAATGTCCCACCCCTGTTGCTCTCAAGGACAAAATTCAATCAGAATTTGATAAGATGGTTCTGCAGGGAGTCATATGGCGTAATAAGGAACTGACTAAGTGGGTCAGCTCTCTCACGGATGTAACAAAAAACAAAAACACAGCAATAATCGGATTTGTTTGGACCCAAAGCATCTCAATCGAGCCCTGATTCGTCCATATCACAAAATACCTACAATGGAAGAGCTCAATCACAAATTTGCAGGAGAGAAAAACTTCTCACAACTTGATGTCAAGTCAGGGTACTGGTCTGTAAGACTCGATGAAGATAGCCAACAACTTCTTACATTTCACACTCCAGTGGGCTGGTATTGTTTCCAACGATTGCCTCTTGGACTGTGTGTAAGGCAGGACATTTTCCAGATGGAAATGGACCATATTCTCCAGGATTATGATGGTGCAGTTGGCATAGCAGATGACATCGCTGTCTATGGCGCCACCGAAGAGGAGCATGACTGGCACTTCGAGGAGCTGATGAAATAGCACAATGCGAAGGCCTCATTTTCAATTCAAACAAATGCTATATCAAGAATACCAGCATCACCTTCTTTGGTAATACTTACGGTAGACAAGGAATACGGCCTGACCAGCAGAAGGTTCAAGATCTGAGAGCTATTCCAAAACCCGAGAACAAAGCCGAGCTTCAATATTTCATCGGCTTCACGCCATTTGTCGCACTTCATCAAGAACTTCAATATGAAATCTGCTACTCTCAGAGACCGTCTCAAAAAGGATTCTGAATTCCAATGGAAGCCGCACCATCAAATTGTATTTGATCATCTGAAGAACGTGGTGTCGGAAACATCTCTTCTTCACTACTATCATCCAGAGGAGCCTGTCGACCTCCAATGTGATGCCTTGGTGCAGCATTGCTTCAGGTCCATGGAAACAAGTTAAAGCCAGTGGCATGTGCAAGCAAAACCCGAACAGATACTGAACAACGTTATGCTTGCATTGAACGTGAGCTATTGGCCATTGTGTTTGGCATTGAATGTTTCCATACCTACCTGTATGGTCACAGTATCATTGTGCTCAATGATCTTAAACCATTGCTGATGATCATTGACAAGCTATTCATCGCCACCCCACAGAGATTGCAACAAATGCTTGTCAGACTACAAGGGAATAATTTTACAATGGAGTACCTCCCTGTGGCAGACAATCAGCTTGCCAATGGCATATCCCACCTTCCTAGTCCACTCAATACAACTACAATCGACTTGGACTTGCATGTGGATTTTGTCCGCTTCTCTTCTGAGAAGTTTTCTCAGCAACAACAGGAAACACTTCGTGATTCTGACCTGAGTCAACTTCGAAACATTATTATCGGTGGATGGCCAGACCGTAAGAAGGACCTCCCAGAGGCTCTTAGGACATACTGGAGTTTTTGGGATGAGTTTGCAATTGAAAATGGTGTAATTCTTAAAGGTGAGAGAGTCATTTTACCTAAGACTATGAGTAACAACATTCTGCAGAAACTCCACTTGGGCCATTTTGGGCACGAGAAAACCAAACTGCTGGCATAGGACACTGTGTACTGGTATAACATCAACAAGGACTTTGATTGGCTTCTGGACTGCTGTCCTACCTGCCAGCAACACCAGAAATCTCAGCTGCCTGAACCACCACAGCAACCTGACATTCTGCTCAGACCATGCAGTAAAGTTGGATGTGACCTCTTCTACTTTGATGCAGTTCAGTGGCTTGTGATCGCAGATTATAATTCAAAATTTCCTATTGTCTGCAAACTTCCCGAGTCCGCCGCCAGCCGCACTATTATTACGACCTTGGGACAGATATTTTTCTGAGCTTGGAATTCCTGATACGTTTATGAGTGATAATGGTCCTCATTTCTCCAGCGTGGAATTTCGTTCATTTGCTGGGAAATGGAATTTTAACCACATCACGTCATCCCCAACATGCCCAAAATCTAATGGATTAATTGAGTGCCAAGTCAAGGCAGTGAAATCTATCCTCCACAAATCAAAAAGTGCAGGAAGCGATTTTCATCTTGCACTGCTAGCTTGGCGTTCCACCCCAGTGAGCTACAGCTTGGCAAGTCCTGCTCAACTGCCAATGGGCAGAAAAGTCAAATCGCTAGTACCAACTTAACCAGAATCACCAACACGTATAGTACCAACCAGATGACAACCTCATCCACGAGGAGCTGGAGAAGTGCTGAGACTCGCAAAAACTCTACCAGGTTAGGTATACTCGGGCACACGAAATGTCCTGCCTATACCCTGAACGAGTTCGCTTTCAGAACCACAACACTCATTGTTGAGAGCCAGCCATGGTTATCTCCACGTGTGAAGAGCCACGGCCATATTTGCTTGCATCCCCAAATGGTCAAACACTCCAACGCAACCGAATTTACATTCAGGAGCTCCCAGCATGTTTTGCGGTGCCCCATCAATCTACGAGCCAAAACAAGATTTCTGAACCCACAGTGAGCGGAAACAGTGAACCATCTGCAAGGTCTGGTGTTGAACCTGTGAACCATGACTGTGACGTCATTCACACTACCAGAACAGAGATAGTTTGTCAATCTCCCCGGCGCTCTGCCAGTTATAATCTCATGTTGCCTCCTTCACAGAACCTGACAACTGTCCATATGAGGTCTGGCCGAGCTGTGCAAACACCATGCCATCTTGATCTATAAACACTTTGATCTGATGCTTGCATTTATACACTTTGGTTATCTGGTGTCAACAGATTTGGATCGCTGTATTCGTGTTATAATGATCTAATGACACATTGCAGAGATGTATTGGTATCACATTAATTGCTACATTTACTTGATTACTTTTCTTCTTGTGGGAACGAAAGATGTAATGGTATTACATTGGTTTGCATTTGCCTTTGGATATGAAGTGGGAGTTCTGGGTATGCGGTTATGGGAGCACGACGCCATGATGATTCGGGTACCTGAATAAATGATCGTTCTCTTCAAACATTGTCTTTTTATAAAACCTTCCACATCAAAACTTTGTAACACCACGACGATATCTCCTCACTTATCTTTCACACTGAATTCCCACTTATACCAATATTACACACTCCAAAAAATTGCTCATTTGAGTGTGTGACATCTATGACCAAATTACGATCAAAAAACAAATCACTATGTTAACTTGGTTGTTTTAAACGATAGGATTTATATTTATGTCTGGTGTTGGCTTAATGGTTAGGGGTGGTGGGCTTAGGATTTAGGATCCTGGGTTCAAATCCCACTTTGCTGTTCAATTAATACCAGCTGGGGTTGACTGCCTGTCATCCTTCTGAGGTCGGCAAAATGTGTGCCAGCTTGCTGGTATCCTGTGTTGGAGTGGTGACCTGTCCAGGATTGTGCCCAATAGACAAGGAGACTGCTGAGGCAGCACCAATGCTCTGAACAGAGTATGGCCCCAATGGATGGATTTCTATTTGGTGAAGTTAACCCCAGTGGTTACCTTTTTTTCTACCACCTCTTTTTTCACCCTTGAGAGTCTATTTGTTAGACGAGCAGTACAATTACCTTTAAATTGATGTACGGGTTGTGTTTGTCCTGTTTTTGGTTTTTGAATGATTAGTGCATTTGAAAGGTCACATGACTCCTTCTTCTCCAATCTTACTGATCATGGTCTTAATTAAGTTATTTTTCACATTTGATACCATATTTGATGATCAGAGTTCTCCACCTCATCAAATATATCGGTATCCAGGTTGAAATCCGAAGGAACTTTTGCTTTTTATTAAGCATTGAAAAAAATGGATCTACCTTCGTGGAGATGGCGACAGGTGGCAGGCAGCTCATGTGTTTATAATTCATGAATTGTGAGAAAATGACTGTTTAAACCCTCTATTTAGGTGCATCATGGTAAAGATGTGATCCTATAAAGTTTTGTGGCGATTAACCTTGGGAGTTCAGAGGAGTAGGGTCACAAACAAGCAAAAAAACAAACATTTTGCTTCGATATATATTTACTAGCGGGATGTGCTTACACATTGTGTAAGCATACGAACCATGCTTCCCCATTGCCTTGGGTCACTCACCTGCATTTGATTTTTCATTTATTTATTTTCTCTTTTTTCATTTATTTATATTTTCATTTGCGGATGCTTTCCGACAGTTCTGTGATTTTTCCTGGTGTGTCGGCTTTGATGTCCGTCGACACAAAAAATTACCGTGCTGCCCCCTTGTCTTGGGTCAATCACCTGCATTTTTTCATTTACTTTTTTCATTTTTCTCCATTTATTTAAATTTTCATTTATGGATGTTGTCCGATTATAATTCTGTGATTTTTTTTTTTCAGTGTATTGGCTTCGATGTCCATCGGCACGCAAAATTTCAGCTTTCTCCGTCACCCGGAAGGTGCCGGTCATTGATATCAGTCAGTGAGTAAGTCAGTCATGGAGCAAAACACAGGAGTAAGAATTATGGATGAAAATTAGTACATTCTTCACGGACAAAATATGGATGAACTTTGAATTTCAAATTCCACTCATTAATGAAAAACATAAACATAGGTTGTTTCATATGCATTTATATGAATTATTTTTTGATTGTGAAACAGCGTGATTTATTGGGAGAAGATCAATTTCAGTCAATTTATGGTTGCTTGTGCTTTAGGAAAGTTTTGAAAAGCCTTGAGTCCAGTCTGTTTATGTCGCTCGTCATGGACCAATGACCCGAATGTGGAGCAGCTAATTTGCCAAGCAGAGATCCCACGGTCCATGAATCTAGTCCATGTGCAGGGCTCCAATACCTCTGTGCTAATAGCAAGCTGTGTTGGTCATTCATCAACTGTCTTAGAATCCCTAAACAGCGCCCACAGTAGTGCTCTACTGGGTATTTCAGAAAACAGCTGTGAAAATTGTAAGGGACAGAAATGTGTCGAAAATTCTCGTACACCCCTCTGGGATTGCTGCAGCAAAGGTGCTTTTTCACTACGTTCGAATGAGGTGAAGGATTGTGTGTGAAATAGTTTGCCAACCAATAAGAAAATAGTGAGGGACTGTAACAATGTCACAAAGTCCAAAATATTCAAGCAACAAGGTCCATTTGTCTCAGTTTAACTCATCAATGGGGATGTAAATGTTGTGAAATCTCTCACAGGGCCCCAACTGTGATGTAAACAAGCCTGGAGATTGATTCATATATCTTCACAGGCACATTTTTCATGGCTTGCCACTGAACAATGCAGCCCGGCATCGATGGAAGCACCTCATGCGTGTTGTCAGGGCCAGTGAGCTCATAGCATTGGTTCGACAAATGGAATGTAGGCATGAGCGATTCTCAGCTATACGACAAATCCTTCAGCATTCGGCAGCATTGGCAAACTCTAAATGGTACAGATTAACTGTGATAAGCAAGAAATAAATAAAAGAAAATATAAAAAAAGCAGGATGTTTAGTATGCTGGGGGAGTATTCGGGCAAGAATGCATTACAATTCACAATGACTACACATGGTGCCTCATTGTTACGACTCATCTAAACATGCCGATTGTGGTGTACCCATGCAAGGGTTTTGTGCTCTGGCACAAATAAGAATTTCCAAGCAGTTAGATGAAGAGAAAACTCAATTTACTGCTAACCAGTTCCAGACAGCATTGGTATCGAGCCAGCTTGTTCCCGAACAATGGGGAAATTATATTCACTCCCAACCTGCGACATAAATTTTGTCAAGCAATAAACAAGGTTAAACCAGCTCATAAGGTATTTTAAATATTTAGTTGCCTTTGAAAAAGTGACGCAACTGAGTAATACAGAACTCCATCAATATGGAGAGTAAATGAGTGGTACACAGGGTTGCAAAACTTAGGTTCAACTGTCAAATTATATGGTTCACAGTTGTAAAACCACATTCTGGGAAATCCTTAAAAAAACTCAGACATGCTGCCTTTGCCTCGTGATGCTTCTTTAAAGAGTGACTGAAAGCACCTTCTATCAATATTCCTCTATTGCACTGGTTTGCTCTTTCATTGTGAGAAAAGCTCATTTGCTCCCACAGTGTACATATTTCAGTTTTTCTCCCCCGCCACTCCACCAAGGTCACAAACGGGGGACATTAAAATGAGCTCCGTCCTACCGACAGACCGATCATCCGTCCATGTAATTTTGTGTGCGCGATATTTCAAAAACCATTGAACATTTAGCTTTCGTAAGGAGATATCTCTTCCTCGTGACATAATCTCAACCCGATTAGATCACGGCTGTGATTAGCTGAATTATGTTGCTGTGGCAACCATCTCGGTAACTTGGCTTGTGAACACGATATTTCAAAAACCGTTCAATATTTAGTTTTCATAGTACAGAGATATATTTATCATACCCCCACTGGATCATGGGGTGTGGCGCTGCTGAGACCTGTGCAGGAGGACAAAAGTCTGAGTCTTCAGGTCATTGATGCTTCCAGTCTTGCTCTACGGATGTGAGACTTGGACTCTAAACAGGGATCTGAGACGGAGACTTAATTCCTTTGGTTCCAGGTCTCTTCGGAGAATCCTTGGCTATCGCTGGTCGCAGCCTTACAGTTTCTCACAGCACCTCAACTTCTCACAGCCCTAACAGCTGTCCGTCGGTTGTGGCTTCTTGTGGCTCCTACGGTGTGTGATGCTTGGACCGTTAATGCTGGTTCTGCTCAAGACCTGCTCTTGGCGTACCTGATTCTTGGTTGGTGACCTCGATTGCCATTCAAACCTGTTTGCGAGTGGGTGCACGGCGAGGCTGGGCACTGGCAATGGACAAGCATGCTCACACATTTCAGGATGTTTTATTTGATGTACGACTACTTCTATTTGGTGAGCAACACTGGATTTCTCTACCCCCCCCCCCCCCGAATGATCTGCTGGGTACCCTTGTCTCGTGTTTAATTGTTAAGTAAGGCCAAGTGATAAGCATCTGCTTTTGTCCATTAGGAATTGGTTCAACAAAAAAAATGTTGCTGTACTGCTTTGTCCATTAGGAATTGGTTCAGGCCAAAAACGTAGAAAATCTGTCATGGAAAACCATGGAATGCCTTGGAGCATCACCTAAGTACGAGAGTCAACAGACCACAGAAACAACGAACTTGCACTTGCCCTGAAGGACAAATAGTGTAATATTACATCTGGTCTCCAACAACATTTGGTACAAAGTGTTGATCATAGTTATACCATTGAATAGTTTGTTTTCATAATGTACAACATTTTTCAATATATGCCTTGAGTGTATATACCAAGATTATACTCGTACTCCTACGCACAATTCATACATGTATGGAAATGATAATATGAATGTTATGCCATATTCTTACAGGAATAACATACATATTAGCTTACATGCATGTACAAATATGTGTCCTGTGTTGGTGCTATTCTGCTTGATCCACACGCATGAGAATCCAAATGCTACATGCCCCCTCAGTTTCATAAGTTATTGATAAGTCATCAGCGACAGCGTAAACAGAAATGCACACCATCGAGCTTCCAGGCATGTATCATGTGCAGTACCAATAGCACTTAACACCGTATAAATACGAAGAGCCAATCATATGTGAACCACTTGTGAATGTCTGCAGCTGCAGAGGAACCAGGGTAGGGGTTGAAACAGCAAAGAGCTTACCTTGTGTAGCTTTTCTTGGTTGCTTTATGTAGTTTTCTTTGACTTGCAGAGCCTGAGGGGTATATATACATATATATATATATATATATATATATATATATATATATATATATATATACACACACACATAGGGGGCTGCAAACGTAGGTATACAGTAATGAAAAACAAAACGTGCGCACAAAACGTATAGAAAAAAAAAATTACGAAAATAAAAATATTAAAAATGCTAATAATGATTTTAATGAATTCTAGCACCACTATTATAATACTGGTAATACTGGTATAATCCTTACTGTATACCTACTTTTGCAGCCCCATGTATATATATATATATTGTTATGGCTTTCAGAATCCGATCCGACGAATGCATACATACATCTAGGTCCTCAGACAGTTATTTCCCGAAATGCATGTCCAGGATAGACCCATCCCCATGTCTGGTGGGATTCTAACTTTAATGCGTTGAGAGGGGTAAAGAATAGATTCCCTCTGTTATGGAAAGCACCTTTTTCTCTTTACGACAGACACATTCATGCACGTGAGAGAGCCGTTAGCCCAATAGAGGCTCGAGACCCACCTCTTTCCATCGATGTTTGACACCCCGTTCAGCAGCTCAATGGATGCTAACTGGCTCTTTTTCGTATTGGGCTGAACATTGAGGTGATAATTGTTGTTGACGTTTTATGCGTGCTTCACGTTTTCGCTTGGTAATTCTGGCAAATGGCTGCTTTCTGACGTTTGTCCAGCACCACAAACATGGCATCGTAGGCCAGGAATGATCGCAGAACGGGCGGGTTGTCACGTGCAATGATGCGCAAGTGGGCGGGGTGGATTTGGCTGGAGTCTGCTTGAGGCTCCGCTCAGACGGGCCGCCTATAAAGAGGACAAGAGGACCGTTTTTTTCCAGTCAGTTGGCGATAGTTGGTTGCGGTTCTGACAGCTTTGAGAGTCAGTTGGCGAAAGCTGGGCAACGGCTATCATCAGTTCCAGTCAGACGGTTGCTTCATCGGTTCCAGTCAGACGGTTGCTTTGTCAGTTCCAGTCTGACGGTTGGTGAGCTGGCAACAGTTGAGTTTGTGACAGTTGGTGACGGCATATTAATCCATATAATTTGGATTTGTAAAAAAAAAAAAAATCGCACAATGCAAGGCAGAGATTTAGAGAGGCATCCGATGGTGACATTTTTGACAATAATGCAGAACCGACTTTGATGCAATACTAGGCTGAAGGTCCACCAGCATGACACACCCTTGTTGACCTGCGTTTGTTTTGCTTTATCTTTATCTAACCTTCCCTTATCCCTTTACCTGGAGTGACTTTATGCCTTTTTGGGGGTGATTTCCATTTTTTTTTTAAAAAGAATGTTTTTCCACCCTTCTTATGGGAACGAGTGATGTTACACAAGGATCCACAAGGAAATTAGAAGCAGCTGTAGGCCATTCAGCCAATCATGCTTGCACCACATCAATCACCAGACCAAAAAAAGAAAAAAAATCTTTTTTTCTGTTTTTGGGGTTATTTTTCTCTTTCCCTTTTTTAGTGTTTTTTTTGTAAGTTTTTTTGGGGATTCTTTTTCTTTTCTTTCCAGGGGAGGAGTCATGGGTAAAAATGGTTCTTGGGTTAAAAACACACACAACATAACCAAACAGCACCCATTGACAAGACCCTCACAAACAACAATCCACACAGATGCACACAATCACCCATCAATGTCCCGTCAGCAAACTAAAGGTCCCGTCAGCATCCCTGAACCTGCTATCTCCAAAACTTCCAAGTAACTACCTAATTCCAATTTAAACTTATACACTGTTTCTGCTGCTAATACCTACCTTTCCAGGGAGACCATTCCATGCATTAACTACTCTCTGTGTAAAAGTCTCCTGCCTTACTACCATCTTAACTCTCCTCTTCTTTACTCTCAAGCTATGGCCCCTGGTCCTATCACTGTGTCTACTTTGCTGAATAATTCTTCTGCATTTATTTTATCTGTACCTATCATTATCTTAAACATCTCCTTTCTAGTGTATAGAGCCCTGTCTCCTTCAACCACTCTTCATAGCTGAGTCTAGCTAGACCCGGAATCAATTGAGTAGCCCAGCGCTGAACCCTCTCGATGGCATCTCTGTCCTTCCTAAGTTGTGGTGACCAAAACTGCACACAATATTCTAGATATGGCCTCACTAAATTCCTTTTCAATGTTAAAACCACCTCTTTTGACATATAATTGATCCCCCTCCAAATATAACCTAAAACCCTATTTGCTTTACCGATTGCTGCCTGCTTACATCCCGTATCTATTATGATTGGTGACTTCCCTTCAGAAGGGAGATGGCTAAAGAAAAACAGACTTAACAGGGGAGATAAAGGAGAAGCAAGAATGGCAAAGCAGGGTTTGAGAACATTGCACTGATGCTCGCAAAGCTTATCGTTGAAGCAGAGTCAAGGCTGGAGAGACATTTGTCTACCTTCTTTGGTGATGATGACAGAGCTTAGTAGACAGTGGGTACGTCGGGGTAAGATGGGGACAGAAAGGGATGGGTTGGGCACATGAGATTTGGAGGCAAAGACGGAGTTTAGACATTCTGTCTCATCTCAGCAGAGTCTGCAATGCTGCCGTATGAGGTGAGACGTAGTATGGAGGGGGCGGGGGTACATACCAAAGACAGAGTTGACAAGGTGCCACCTTGACTTGGAGGAAGAAAACTGGGCGGAGAGTTCAGCCTTGCAATTTGCAAGATTATGTTTTCTGGTGTGCCTCAATATTAATAGATAATTGTTGTGAGCCTTATTGAGTGAATGGATCTTACCCTCATTTGGGTTACATTTCCAAGCTGAGAAAGCAAGCTGCTTAACTCCACTCACCTCTCCACAGGATTCACTACACCGGGGTCGAGCGGATGGATGGGCAAGTCGCAGATGGGATGGGATATAAAGCAGTGCATGAGAGAAGGTAGGTGTTGTGATAGTATTCCCAGGCCAAATCAATATCAGGTGCTGCGAAGATGGTGGTTCAATCCTTTTGTTAGTGGGAAGATTGAAATCCTTTCCAGTTTATCTGTGCAAACAGAAATATCCTGCATCATTGGGATTGCTCCCTTGCAATATACAGAGAGATATGGGTCTTGACAAGAAAGTGATCAGAAGAGGTATAAGTGAAGCTGGATGGAAAGTTAGTCATTACTAGTTCCAGGAGGGAAGACATACTTTTGGAGAAATCTGGCTCTGGAAGTTTTGAGATTGGATTAAATCCACAGCATCACAAGCAGGCCTTTGCTTCAATTCCATGGCAGGTTGCTTCCAAGCCAACACCCAGGCAGCTGCTGGCATGGTGAAAAGTTGAAGTGAGAAACAGAGTTGGAATGGGTGACTGATACTAAACATCAAAAAGCTTTTCTCTATTGCATAATATCAGTCGACTTCCTTTTCATATTTAAAACTGCTTCATTTGTTTTGATCCCTCCAAAGGATTTCTCTTTGCTTTTGCTCCAAATTATATTTATTTCTGGGCATAACAAGAGTTGTAATGAAGTCGGTCAGTCAACCTCAACCTTAACACATGCAGTGAATTAGAAAGTTGGCTAAAGAACACTCCAAGGATACAGTGAATGAACTCTTCTTGCAAAAGAAACCGTGAGATCCGTAATATCTGAATTGCAGGTGAGAAATTAATCTGGCTTAACGTTTCCTCCGAATGATGCATTCAATAGCATCAGGATCCGAACCCAGAATTATATCCCCTCATCAGCAAACAGACTATTGTTATCTTATTGGGCTGATAGAAATATGAAGAAAAAGAAGAAAAGAGTATTTGATATCGTGCTTACCTACAAGCTGTCTGATCTTGTTTCATTCCAGCAGCCTCCAGCAAAATCAAGATCCGACACCACTCAGGTGGAAATGTAGCAATATCTGCAGAATTAGGAATCGTGGGAGGATTAATTTAGCAAGATCTCAACAAAATTCCCAGGTAAATTGCTGCCCCACATCAAGTTCACAGCTGCGGAAGTGAAGCCATGATTAGCCGCAACGCTGCTGGGCCCATCCCGCTCCCACGCCTGATTGCCCATTGTGGTTCTCAGTGACCAAAGAGGTCAATAAAAAGCGTCGGCAGACACAGAGAAGCACCGAGGGAAGGTGAGCAGAAAGGTGTGTGAAAAAGTGTTACAAGCCATAGCAGAACTGGAGTCTGAGCACAAAATGACATTTTGAGAAACAACTTCTAATGCTACCTGGAGAGCAATTAAAGCATCCATGCAGGTTTAGGTGTCTCGATTCATCGTTCTCTGAATTTACTGCAATTTCAATTGCTTATTTTAGCGTTCATTTTATTGCAAAGATTGCCACAATGGGTTTGGTGTTTAAAAAAAAGTTGGCAAAATATTAATTCTGTGTGCAGAACATGATGTACCGATTGGTCACGAATGATGGAAACGCTGGACATACATCACAGAAGTCCCAGCCTGGAGGTATCAGGATTTAGGCTTAAGTTCTATGTCCAAGTCCATGCTTGAAACTTTGATTGTTAATCACTTGAAGCGGAATATGAAGGATTTCCGAAACTTTTATATTGAAAATAAAAATTCCTTTCAAAGTGAAATTTATGTTCTTTTTAACTGCAAACAAATGGCACAGTTATTTTTTGCGAACAATCCTCGCAGTTCTCAACGGAAAACGTTTTATTCTGTAGAAGGCAGCATAAAACTTATTTATCACAAACCGACCTGGAATTGGACAATTGTTCTCCTAGATGTTCTGATTACTGTTCACATACATCATTATGTCTCGAGAATGAAAGATTCAACGAAGCAGCTGTTGACGAATGAATGACCCTTATCCAATTCCACACTTATTTGCATTTTCAGTTTGTTGGTAAAGTCAAACTAATGTTGATATGCAATCCATCACGTGCATAAGGAAATGCATTCGTGGTGCGATGACAAAAATTCGATCAGGAATCCTTCCATCACTGACAAATTCTCTAAAGTATAAACTTTATTTATAACGTGTATATTAACCTTTACATTACCAAAATATTGGGAAGGCACATCAAAACTTCTGCAGATACTCAAAAAGTTGTGGACGGATCTGCATGAAATTTGATGGACAAGTTCGGTATGTGTGACAAGGACGAACTGATTAGTGTTTTGGTGAAGATCCGGATGCGGATCTGATCATTTTTAAAGTGATTCTTCACCATTGAGAGAGAGGGCGAAACCGATATACAGCACGATATCTCAAAAAGTTATGAACGGATTCGGATGAAACTTGGTGGAACAGGTTGGGTGTGGACAAGGAAGATTTGATTCGAATTTGGTGAAGATTCGAATCCGGATCCGACGACTAGAAATTTTTTAAGTGATTCTTCACCATTGAGAGATCGGGCTAATAATGACATATAGCATGATATCTCAAAAGTTGAGAACGGATTCGGACGAAACTTGGAAGACAGGTTGCGCAATGTCGCAAGGAAGAATTGTTTAGATTTTGGTGAAGATCCGAATCCGGATCTGGATACGAGAGTTATTTAATTTTAAAGTGATTCTTCACCATTGAGAGTTGGGCTAAAACGATCTAGTACTGTATAGCATGATATTTCAAAAATGTATTGGGCCCGATATGTCTCTGTGGATCAGGTATTACGTGGCGGAGGTATGCGCTCTACCGAGTACCCTTACTCGCTGTTTCTCCTTGGAAGAACCGGACCTGGGGCCACCGTTCACAATTAACTTCGTGGAGTGGTGGGTTGCCGAACAACCATGAACGCCAATCAGTTGACCACAAGTTCCAGTGTCCACCATCTAATTTGCCATTTAACTAGAGGTTAAATTTAATTTGCCCTTGCCAATGCACCAATCTTATCTTGATTAGATCTTAACTAATGTGGCCGAGCATTTACCGCTGGTGCACGCCGACTATGGCAGGTTAATTAGTTTAGGGATTATAATCTCCCAGTCTATCTAGGTTCAGACAATACTGGATCAATGGAAGCAAATGACAATCACGGACAGGTTGAAACGTCCAGAAGGAATTTATTATTTACAAGAAAAATAAATGAACTGAAGGACTTTTTATTTCCTTGTCGATTAAATGGGTGAATTCAAATCAAATGTTCAATCAACAACATAATCTCAATCAAATAAAGAATTCAACAAGCATTTATTTTAAAAATGGGCAAATAGCAGATACTTATCACTATGCCTTACTTAACAATCAAACACGAGACATGGGTACCCATCAGATCATTCAGGGGGAAAATAAATCTGGCCTCGGCTTACCAGGGCAGAAGTTATCGTGCGGCTCTTAAAATAACCCAAAATGTGTAAGCGGGGCTTTGTCTGCCTCTTTGAATGAGCTCTCCATAGCTTGGCTCATTTCTGTTGTTCGTGCTTTGCCTCGCCGTGCACCCACCCACAAACAGGCTCGAATACCAATCGATGTCACGTCATCGTTTCCAGGAACCAGGAATGCCAAGAACCAGTCAGACCAAGCAGAATCAGCAGGAATGTTCTCAACTGTCACCAACTGCTGTTGCTGCTGTCACCAACCGCCGTTGCAACTGTCAACAGGGCAGTCCTGCCATCCTTTTATAGGTGACCAGTGTGGGTGGAGCCTCAAGCATGACTTCAGCCAATTCCAGCTTGCTTATTGGCACATTCCTGCACGAGACCTCCAACCATCCATTCTCGCACTCATTCTCTCCTGACCATTGAACAAGATTCAACTCCCAATCAACACAGGCCTGGCTTATGACGCCATGTTCGGGGCGCTGGACGAACACCAGAAAGCAGCCATTTGCCGGAGCAAACGAGCGGAAACATGAAGCACTCACAGCACATTAACGGGCAATCATCACCTCTTCGTTGAGCCCAAGACAAAGAAGAGCTGATCAGCATCCATAGAGCTGCTGAATGGGGTGTCGATCGCCGATGGAAAAAGGTGGGTTGTTGATCGTTGATGAAAGAAGGTGGGTGCCTGAGGTCAACGATCCGAGACCACAGGCATGTTTGATCGTCAGAGCAAACTGTTCGGGAAAAGCTTGCGGTGTGATTAATAACTCAAATGTCCTGTAAGTCCAATGTGAAAATGATAACCAAAATAAAATGTGTAAATAAATCGTGTATTTCCAAGCCAATGTGGCTTGATGGAAAGGGAATATAACAAGCATCCGTTGGACTAGCGGCTATCTTATCGCATGCATGAACGGTGAGTCTTGCTCACGCAGAAATGAAAACTGACGCAAAATCATACGTCATGAACGTGTCGTAAAGAGGAAAAGGTTATCCCCTCGAAAAGAAAGGGAACCTGCTCTCTACCCTTCTCCAATGCATCAACGAGTTAGAATCCCACCAGACAAAAGGATGTGTCGATTCTGAACATGCATTGATGGAAATAGCTATCTGAGGACCTGGATGTTGTGTGCATTACTAGGATCCGATTCTGAAATCCACAACACTATGTACTGTATATATATATATATATATGTGTGAGAGAGAGAGAGACAGAGACAGAGACAGAGACAGAGACAGAGAGAGAGATACAGATGTCATACATAGCCATATATCCAAAAATTATTATTTCTCTACTTTCACTCAGGGTGTAGCTGAATGAGATTGAACAAATTATGTTTTATCCAGAAATATAACTTCTTTCTCATTACAAAACTTTCCCCCTACTTACCATTTTGATGAACTAGTACACCCACTCCCTACGAGAGCAACAGGAAAATCATGTTATTCTCCTCTCTGGGGTATATGGATTACAGTTGATATAGGCTCGTGTCCGTCAGTCCGTGGTGGACGTGATAAACATAGAATGCCTCAAGGATGTCGGGATTCCTCCAGATTTCTTTCAGTGGAGGGTTAAAAAGCAGTTGACAAAGGTAATCATACATGGTTGTAGTTTATAATATTTTTACTTCTGGTAGGTTTGCCCCACGAAACGCCACGATAAGTGATTTATACACGTTAGTCGTTAACGCAGTGTTTGTCCAAGGAGGAAAACCCCTTGGGGAGAGGGGACATTATTAGCATTAATATAGTTTTGTAATAACAATAATATTATGCTATTATCATGTGTGTTTTTGTTACTTTTGTTTTGATAAGTGGCCTTGGAAGAGCACCATGATTAGCTAGCTATCTTAACATAAATATACATCTAAACAGATTTTTCCCAAAGCAGAAACCCCCTTGGGGAGGGGAGCAAATGAAGTCGCCACAACCACCATTGTGTGACCCTTAAACCCTCCAGTCAAGTTTGGGTGATATTGGATAAATATAACGATTTAATGTATCGCGGTCAAAAATATCGTCAGACAGACGGACAGACACCAAATTGCGAATTTTAGTATGATGATAGATTCCTTGTTTATAACATGGAAGATCCTTACACAAAGGAAGACCAAAGATGTCCTGGGAGCAGTTGGAATCCAATATGTCAATCGACTTGTTCTGCAGCATCAATCTCTTCAAGACGATGAGGTCGGGACTGATACTTCTCCAAGCAAGATGTATCTGTAGGCACCTTTCCGAACTACTACAAGCACTTGGCTAATCACACCAATGTATGCACAGGTGCTTTCTCGCACTCAATGACCGGTGGATATCCATTCATCCATCGGGACCATACTCTGTGCAGAGCGTTGGTGCTGCGAAAGCAGACTCCTTGGCTATTGGACGCAATCCTGGACAGGTCAGCACTCCGACACAGTATACCAGCATGCTGGCACTCATTTTTCCGACCTTAGAAGGATGACAGGCAGAGTCAACCCCACCTGGTATAAATTCAACAGCCGAGTGGGATTTGAACTCAGGATCAGAGGACCCCAAGCCCACCACCCTAACCATTGAGCATTGAGCCAACACCAGGCATACCAGTGGATATATAGTACTGTATATGGTGCTATATTGCATCACACACCCTCATTCTGCCTAGAGATTGTTGAACCTTTGCCAGGGACATTATGGTTGAAGCCAATTTGCTTGACCTTTCATGATGTCCTTTAGGAAGTCTACTCCCAGTTATTTAATGACTCCAATTAAATCCCACCTTCCTGTGGATCATCTACAGAAGGTAGATTGACCCAAGTCTTTCAGGAAACGCCTACCCAGCTGGCTAATGCTGGAATTTGTAATATATTCAGGGTGCCAGCGATAAATTGCCAACTCTTCTGGGGGAAAAATAAAACACTGCCGGTGGGATCTTCACTGGCCACCAACTAATGTGAACGGAGGGGACACCCAGCTTAATGTCCATTTGAGGGACGGCACGCGCTGCGATGCAACACCCTGCCTGCAAAGCACCAATCCGACAGTTTATAGTTGGACTGAGAATCGCACTTCGACCAGACAGCTCAAAGATTGCAACATGCTGTCAAATTAATGCTTTCAAAAGCATATACGTCGAAATTCCTCATAAATAAGAGAACATGTTTCGAGATGGAGTATTTGAGACACTTCAAGGCGTTTATCAGAGGTGTAAGGCATGGGTGGATCAAATGATCAAACTGCATTCTGTATACTATTTAAGAAGAGCCATTGATATTTTCTGTTCTCCTTCATCTCCTCTTTTTCGCTTTCCTTTCCCAAACCTTGTTTTTCTTTTCACATCCTTTATTTTAATCTCCTTTGAACCGATTTTCCCTTTTTCTTCCCACTTCTTCACCCACCCCCTTCTAAATCCCCTGTGCGTATACTATGCAATGCACTTCACACATAAAAGTCTGCTTCTATAAAAATGCCTGATTACATATGATCAAGGCCGAAGTCAGCAAATCCCCAAACCATAATTATTTTTTGAAAGGGGATGAAAGAAAAGGGATAAAAAAAAATATGAGAAACCTCATGTTCGGACAGCACGGTGGATCAAATATCAGTTTAGTGTGGATATATTGCAACAAGAAAGGGGATGAGGTTTAGGCTCAAAAAGGTAGCTTCATCTTTCTGAACAGCATGGGATTACTGATTGCCTCAAGCACTCACTGACTTACTCCTTATCATTGGGCAATCTTGAAAGTGTCACTACCATCATACCTCATGTTTGGATAATACTGTAAGAGCTCTTGCTGTGAATTTCCTATGCAGAGGAACTGAGGAATATGATATTAACGCAGCATAATATTCATTTCAATTACTTCCCCTTGGAGCTTCATGATGAGAGCTTCACGGATCCAATGCACCAACATCGTCACCAGTTTAAAAAGGTCATCGGAATGTGGGGGGTGGTCAAAAGCTACTCCTTCATGCTATCAATGGGATTAATCATCATCCTTGATTTATCCTTATTTTTGGAAAATTCACCTGGATAGACAGGTAGTTTCAGGACAGCTCTAACTAGAGAGAGCATTAGTTTAGTTGTCATGTATTTTTCTTACCGGTATTTGTTTAGTTATTTAACACAAACGTGGCTAGGGTTGGATTCAGACCAGGAAGTAGCATTAAGGGGATGGGAAAGAGAAGGCTGACGTATTGATGAAACTGTCAGATTTGTAATAGGTCGATGGCTCCTAGCGAGTACTAATATCTATGTCTTTCATTTATGCAGCTTACAGGCTCTTTCATGAGTCTTGGTTACTTTTTAATGCAGTAACTGTCACTTCAATGAAATAATATCCCACACTGTTTTAAGATCAATGCCAGAGCTCCTATTCACAGCTGCTCCCAAACCTTTGAAGGCAGTATAGGGTGAGCCTGCACTTGGTCCTGGCTTGTTGTTACAGCGTTTCGTCTTACCCTGCCCAGTCGTTTGCCCACTCGTTCGTGTCTGCCCGTGCCCTGCCCTTCCTGTGGGATTTCCTTGTACAGTTATATCGATTGGAAAAACATTCTCAGTAGAACTAAAGCTTTCCTAAAGGGTCAGAAAACTTTTCCAAGAGGTGCTCTCAATGAATTTAAGCCATCGATATCATCCAGGTCATCAGTGGTTCACTAAAGATCAATAACGACCTGAAGACGACGATGACCATCTCACGAGGGCTTTTTATTTTAAAGTATTCCGTTTAGATTGGTCCTTATTTGTAAATGATAAAATGCATTTGGATGTTTGAATAATGTCTTTTAGTGCTGCTGATTATATTTCATATCAGTGTAAGTATTGTTTTTTTTTTATTATAGCATTTGAATATTCATTCCAACAGACATTATATGTGCTGCTTCCAATGTATTGTAATATTTGGAAGCCTCTTCATGCCTTTGCAACGTTTTTCCTCCCCCTTGGTTCCTCTCTGTTGCTTCCAGTCTTAAACGGAGCCTCCATTGCTGATATGGGGTCCAGGTTTCACGCCGGTTGCCAGGAGATCTCAACAGCTGGTTCATTCTTTGATGCGTCTCTGCTCACTTCCTCGTTGCCTGCCATTTGCCAAGAGGCAGCACCGGGTTAGCCAAGCTCACTCCGACATCATGCTGTCCTGCTGTACAGCCAGGCTTTGCCAATGTGGCCCAATGGAGCGAAGGGTGTGCTACCCGCGGTGAAGAAGTTAGTGCTTCAGCTGGAACTGTCTCGAGAAAAAGTTTAACCAAAAAAAAACCCCATGGAATTCAACTTTTGTAAATAGAATATGTAAATAATTGCTGATTTTTTTTTCTTTTTTCTTGACAGGAGGATCATGAAGGAGTATTAACAACCGATAGTGAGAGAAACATCAAGGGAATGAACAAAGACAAAAAGAGGAGAGGGAGGAGGGGAGGAAACTGAAACTAGCAAGTATTATAGTTGTTGGGAAAGGTAAAAATGGGGGTAATAAAGAAGATGAGTTGGAATTGCCGATGACAATATATAGTGGTGCACTGCTTGCTTGAAGTCCTGGAGGGAAGAGTGAAATGGAACAGCCTCTGGAAGGCAGTTCCATAGATGGGAGAAGTGAGAAATAAAAGAGATGAGCTGTGCTGTCAGCATGGGATTTTGGAAGTTGAACGATGAGCGAGTTACTGCATGAACGCACGCAGCCTGGAGTTGCTGGGAAATATGAGGACTGAGAGAACAGAAGGAGCAATGTCGGAGAATAGATGCTCGAAAACAGAGAGATCACTGACCTGCCTCTGAGGTGACAGCAACAGCCCTCATGCTTCGGCCTCATCACAAGAGATTCCAAAAGTTTTGTGAGCCTTCAATTCCACGGAATTTGGGATAGACAGATGTGATGTCGGGGCATGAGCCCATAACAAATAGCATTACTCCATTGAGCTATGGACAAAGACCTTGTAGCAAGCAAAGCAGGATGCTTGACTGTCAAATGCCCCAGATATATCCAGGGAGGTGGTCCTAACCTCTTGTTTGAGATTGAGGACTTCCAGCGATTGTTGAAAGGAGCAGAAGCATGTTCAGGGTTGAGTGATTGGGAAGGAATCCTAAAATGATGGTCAAAGATCACACAGCTTGAAAACAGGAAAGAATTGACATCGGAAGCAATGATGGATTCCATGACTTTGCTGGTAATTGGAAGCAAGCTCCTATACCTGGTAATATCCACTCTTAGTCTGTTCTACAGGTATTTTTAATGGCAAATGTTCTGCTGGACTTTCTAACTTGGTTCCTCCTGCATGAGTGTTTGGACGCAAGACTCGGTTCGCCATCTCTGCACGCTCATGCACTATAACTGATCCAAAGTACAGAATGAAAGGCTATGCAGATAGTTTTATCCCTCGTGCTATCTTGCTTTGGAATTCACTACCTGCAACGTCCTTCCCATTATCCTATGATCTACCCAGCTTTAAGAGGAATATCAATTCCCACTTCCTACATCTTTGAGGTTCCATCGCATTTCACCCGACTTCTGTAACTTCCTATGTCTTGGATGATTTTGTTATTTTTCTCTTTCATTTATTACCTGTGCCACTGAAGGTGAAGGGGGTTATGTTTTCACCCCTGTCTGTCTGTTTGTCTGTTTGTGGGTAGGCATCACGGGCCTTGTGAAGATAGGCCTCGGCCATCGAGGCAGCTGTCTGTTGTCTTATGAACCCAGGCTATATCATGATAAAGGTCTTTGTCTAAGGTCATTATTTACTTTTAACGATGTGTGTATATATATATTATATATATATATATATATATATATATATTAATATATATATATATATATACATCAGGAAGAAGATAATTGGCTTCATCATTCAATGACACAAAAACCTGCTCATGTCACGTCTTTTCCACATATCTCACGGATTGTGAGTGGACAGACGATTGTGACGGGCCATGACGTGTAGGACCTGTTGCAATCGCTTTCTCGTAAAGTCGGTGATAGCATAATAGTATGGGAGGAGAAGTGTGAAATATTCTGCCGTTTCGATGTGGGAATGCCCATTGGCTATATAGAGCAGGAGGAGGGTGAGGAGGGGAGGTGGGAGATGGGAAGTTAAGGACTTTCTTGTTTCTTTTTGGGGGGGGTGAAAAAGGGTGTTTGATGGTTTGAAGTGGGAAGGGGATTGATGCCTTAGGGTTTGGAGAGGGAGGGTTGGAACTTGGAGTTGGGGGTGGGGGAGACCAAGATGTGAGTCGGGAGGAGGGTTGAGGCTTTGGGAGTTTGAGAACTTTTAGTGGGGCAGGGGGTTGAGGAGTTATGGTGGGGAGGTGGGGTTGAAGAGTGTGGTGGGGGTGGGGAGAGTGTGAAGGCTTGGAGTGGGAGGGGGGATTGACGCCTGAGGGTTGGAAGGAAAGGTTGAGGACTTGTGGTTGGGAGGCAGACTTGGGGTTTATGAGAGGGTGGGGGGACAGTTATGGATTTGAAGTCACATTTTACATTGCGTGGATGTTCTGCAGGTCCCTACTAGCATTGATAATATTGTTACTGCCATGGATACCGAGTGTATTATGAGGGGTTAATTCTGGATGAATGGTCAAGAGGTCAAGCTATGCCTGCAACTCCTTTCTAGCTTTAGGAATCCATTTTCTGAGATGATATACTTGTGGCTATGTCACAACAAACTGTTCAGACTTAAGGAGATGTTTTGCAGAGGTGAAAAACTAGATGGATCCAGAAAGAAATCCTTAATTTTTAGCTCACCTGGAATATAGTTCAGGTGAGCTTATGGAATGGCATGTCGTCGGTCTGTCCGTGCGTCCGTAAATACTTGCAACTTCTTCTCCAAAACTGCTGATGGGATTGTGACCAAATTTGGCTGAAATGATCTTTGGTGTGGTCGAACTCTCGTTCGTTCATGGCATCCCCTCCACTTATAAGTAGGTCATTGTAAGGTTGAAAGGTCCCATAAGTATTTGAATTTCGGTCTAGTTTCGCCGCCATTTTGGATTACAGGAAAAGCTTTACAATTCATCTTCTCTGAAACCGCTTAATCGATCAATGCGAAACTTAAGATATACCTATGATCGACTACCTATGTGAACATTTGATTAAAAGAAGCTGACCTGAAACACAATATTGCCGCCAGTGACGTCATCATACAGAAAGTGGACAATATCTTGAAAAATGTGAATTATAGACCCATTGGAGTTGCACCTCATCAAATAAGGCTAATTTTGACAACAGGAAGTGACATAATCATCCCGAAAGTGGGCAATATTTTGAAAACTAAGGCTCATATTCAGCGGGGAGTTGCACTACTTACTGTGAACATCATGTCAATACTATCTGACCTAAAATGTGTATTCTAAATCCAGCTCTTATTTTTTTACCCTGATCCATCTGTCACTCCACTTTTTGGCAACTAGCCAGCCAGGTGAGCTACAGGAGCATTGGTCCTCTATTTTAAATTTTTATAACGAAATGTATCTTGAAGAAACTTTAAAATTTTGGTGGGTAACACATCAGGAACATCCTCCAATTTAAGGGTCATGGCTGGATCATTCCAGACCTCGACGCTAGCTCGCATCAGAAGCAAGTGACGAGGCCCACATCACACTCCAGAGGTGAAGCAGGTGTTACTACAGCAGAAGCTTCTCATTGTGCTGGAAGTGGAGCTGACATTTCCACAATGGAAGCTTCCACATTCTACCAGAGGTGGAGCTGGTGATTCCACAATAGAAGGTTTGCATTCTGCCTTCATAGCATCAGACGCTTCACACTAAGCAGGGGGAGGGACTGGAGCAGGTTTGTCAGTGACGACTACAGTACGAGCAACCGCGGGCGTGTCATGAATACTTCCTGGGGTGCCTCACAAAGTCCCTGTTCACTGTTAACATGAACAAATATGCTTTCGTCATCATCCGGGGCTAAAACATGAAATCTATTTTGCATTCTGGCAACAGCAGTGGGAATCACTGCCTCTAAGCAGGAGCCATTACACTCGCTGGACGCCACCATTTTGCTTGGACAGCTCACCGCCACGTCCTCACCAATGCTAAGTTGCTTACATTTCCTTCTGAAGGAATAAGTAATAATATGATAATAATTTATATCATAATATGCTTGTTCGTCCGTGTGTGTGTACGTGTGTGCGTGCGTGTGTGCGTGTGGACCATTCCGTTCCACCAATTGTTGGACAGTTTGCCTGACTCCACCCACAATTTACACTTGGAAAAAAAACCATATGGTTGCCATGTGGGGCTTGCTGCTATGTAATGTCAGAGACATCTTCGGAGCTGTCATATACACAATCGCCATACCCTCCCTATAAGTTTTTACTTCATTGTAAAATGACCAAAGCGGCAGTTAAAAGAATGCGGTGTTTGTTTAATGATTATGGTGCTGGGGCTTGGGATTCAAGGATCCTGAGTTCAAATCCCACTCAACTGTTGAATTAATACCAGGTGGGGTTGACTCTGCCTGTCATCCTTCTGAGGTTGGCAAAATGAGTGCCAGCTTGCTGGTATCCTGTGTTGGAGTGGCGACCTATGCAGGATTGTGTCCAATAGCCAAGGAGACTGTTTAGGCAGCACCAATGCTCTGCACAGAGTACAGTCCCAATGGTTGGAAAACTTGACTGGTAGGTTCATACCAGGATCTAGTTGTATGCTTTTGTGCACCGTTGCTATGGACGCCACCATTGCCTAGCAACGGGACTTTGAAATTTTTGGAAAAATCCGAAAAAATATATTTTTTCGTAAATCAAAAATCGGCTTCCGCGCTTTTATGCGCACTATAATCAACCTCTTTGTCAAACATTTCAGCCCGATCTGTGAAAAATTGTATGACTAGTATTCAGTTATATTACTATATGCTTTCACCCCAACGTTCGCATTGGGATTCCCTAACGTAGGGTTAGGGAATCGAACACAAATGATGAATGGACAGTTGCTCGTCATGTTCCTATATGGAACAACGAATGACAAAAATGCCATCTGATGTGTTCTCTTATCTCCATATTTCAAATTCGCCTTAGTCTAGCGACCACCCATGTCGCCTACCGGCTTGTTTATACCTTTTACCAAACTTTCCCAACAGTGCCAGATATTTTATTGGTATTTTGCATGTAATATGTGACAAAAAGATAATGTTTGTAATATATTTAAAACCATGGAGAGGGAATACTTACTGCCTGTCAGGCTTCCAGCATGCTCATGTAGAACAGGGGGGTTGATCAACTCTCTTGATATCAATTAGAAACAGTTCTTGACCAAAGCCGAGTTTCCTGTTTGTCGCAAGAGGCAGTGAACAAAGGCTTTCCATGAAACATCCGTGTATGAAAGCCTGTGTAATGAGAGGAGGCGAAAAACCTTCACACTAGTGATATCGATCAACCCCTGTCCAACCTCAGCAACATGCAGACTTAGCATGCCGGCCCGGAGACAGTGCCCCCCCCCCCCCCCCCCCCTCCAAAAAAAGTCAAAAAATCCTCTGGAACTTTTTGAGAATGTAATCTGGGCCTGTAGTGCCATAAAACTTATGCCACGGCATTGATACTGCAAAGCTGGTTATTACCAGAGTTCGACCCCTGATAAGAGACGTGACTCAATAAACCTCTTAATTTTAGCAATACTCAATTTTAATTATTCGCGATTCCCAGATTTTCAAAACAAAATCTCGAGTGCCAAGAAAAACTCCCAGATAATCAATCCCATCTCGTGCCCACTTGAGTCACCCAGACAGGGTTAGGGGTGGGGGCAGGAATGGCATCATTTTGTGGACCCAGATTGAGAGCTTTGCTTTCTTGCCAGATGACTTTTGTGGAGCTTGCCAAACTGAACTTAAAGACAGACGAGACCAAGGCAGAGACATCATCGTAAGAATGAACAACTGCGCAGAGGTCATACACGTGGGTGATTGCCTTACCCGAACTTGCTATTGGCAGGGGAGAAAAACCAGAGAGCCAAGTACGCAGCAGAATAAGCAGAGGCTCAATGGTGAGGGAATACATGGGGCCAGATAAAGGGCACCCTTGCTGATTGCCTCCACTCACTGAAAAGGGTTGACTCAGAATATTATTGACTTTGAGCAAACTATAAATGTTTTTATACAACTGAATGTGAGAGATAAAATTCTTCCCAAAGCCACAAACTGCCGTCAAACAGAAAAAAGGTAATGATGATCAATCATATCAAAAGCTTTTTCCTGTTCTAAAAGACCAAACCAACATTTCTTTGGTCAAAACTCCAAATATCAACCATATCATGAACAATAACAATATTATCATGATGTGTTGTCCTCTTGGGTCCAAAGTAAGATGGATTTGGGTGTATGATTTCTCCAATCACAGGTTTGAGGTGATTGACAAGAGCTTTCGAAATTATTTTATCGTCAACGCAGAACAAAGAAATTGGACGTCAGATCTGCACTTGCCTAAGATCTCCTTTTTGGAGTATGAGAACAAGTACAGCTGTGCGGCAGCTGAGGGCCAGTGAGCCTGATTGTAGGCTGGCTGTCCATCAAAACCCCAAGCAATTCTGGTCCTACAAGGTCACAAAAGGCCTTGCAGAACTCCATGGGAATTCCGTCCAAGCCGGAGGCCTCGCCAGTGGGTAAATTCGCAAGGCAACAAAGAGTTCCTCCAAGGTCACTTCCTTGTGTCGTTGCAGACTTGCAGACTCAGGCAAGGTGGGCAAAGAAGCAGTTACAGAAAGCACCACTTCATGATAAATTTTCTTGGCATGATGAAGCTCAGAAAATAGTTTGACTCGAGCTCGAATGTCCTAATGAAAATGTGTTGCTGTTCTTTGCGTTGTCCGCAGTGAGGTTGCTTGCTGACTTATCTTGACTCGATTCTCCAACCCCCAAAATACCATAGAAGAGGTGTCAAGGTGACACAAGTTTTCCATCTAGAGATTAATCGAAGCTCCTCCTGTCTGACTTACACATAGCCTGGCAATGATGGATTTTTTTCTTAGTTAACAAGAAACCAGTCCTTTCAGCATTTGAGGGAGAAAAGCTAGGCTGCAAAGATAGACTTTCCTTGGCAATGAGACATTGGAAGGGAGATTCATCTTTAGTATAAAAGGATCGATATTGCTGACAAAAGGAGTTGATTTGCATTTTGGCATTGTTCCACCATTGCCTAACGTGAGAAAAGGAAGTCTTCAATGGGAGTAGGGTAACCCAGAAGACCCAAAAAGCATCAATAACTCGAACGGAACTTGGTAGAGTGCATACCTTCACCAGGCTGAACAGTTTACGCATTGTATCCCAATGATAGGCCGAATCTACATCCGGACCTTAACCGAAATCTAATCGGCTTGTTCTTGTCACCTAACCAACTCATCTACCTAGTTTTGTCATAACTCATCCAAAACCTTTTGAAATGTCAGGCAATATATCCTTTTTGGCCCCATCTCTCAATGGTGAAGAATAAAGGAAAACATTAAAAAAAAATTATCCTATCCAGATCCGGCTTTGGATCTTGACCAAAATCAAACCACTTCTTCGTCACACACCCAACCTGTCCACCAAGTTTCGTCCGATTCTGTGCACAACTTTCTGAGATATCCTGCTCACAGACAGACAACGAGAAAGTCAAACAGACAAGGGTGAAAACATAACCTCCGTCCACCTTCGGTGGCGGATGTAAACATCTTGTCTTTCAAAAGGCTCACGTTAAAAGTCCAACAAGGCAACACGGTGATTTTGGACTTGGGGAAAGAATATGAAGCACAACCATATGGTGTAGTCCGAAAAGCCTCTTGAGACAACGTCAGCATGGCTCACAACTTTTAAGGAATCACTATTAACGGAACTCCGATGTAGCCTCACAAAAGATAGCCGGACATGTGAACAGCGGCACCATGTATGTTGAAGTGAGATGGATTCTGGAGTCTCCAGACATCGACAAAAGAAGATTTGGACAAAGCTCTTGTCAGAGGCACTGTGCTGGTTGAATGGGGCTCTTCTCCAATAGGATCGATGGTGGAGTGCATTGTGCAGTTAAAATCCCCAACCAAACAAACAAGAACATGAAAATCAAAGTGTACAAGAGACGTTTCCAACTATGTAAAAAACAAATTTTTAGAACATTATGTTTTAACCATTGTGAATGAAGCTAACTGAAACTAAGTGCCCTTAAATAATTTCTTTAAAATCAACACTGGGTGCACAGAAAGTTCACAAATGAAGAGCCACCCCAGATCTAGGGCAAACAAAAACTGCTGAAACACCACTGTCCTTTCAGTATTCTTTGCATTTCACTTATTCAAGAGGAATTGCACTTTGTCTCTTTCAAAAGCTAAACATCAATATGCTTTTGCTCAACAAACATCTTGACTTGTTCGTTGCATTAGAGATGATTGTCCTGTATTAATATTCAGGGTGGCTCTAGAAAAGGTGAAAGTGTAAATAAAGGCAAATGTATTAAAGTGGTCAGGAGGTATCTGCCTGTATGTATGTAATGGACAGCTCTGGAGGCCAGAGGAGTCAAACGATTTTGATGAAACTTGACTGGTAGGTTCATACCAGGATCTAGTTGTATGCTTTGAGCACCTTGCTTGAGCACCGTTGCCTAGCAACGGGACTTTGAAATTTTTGAAAAAATCCGAAAATATTTTTATATTTTTTTTTTTCGAAAATCAAAAATCGGCTTCCGTGCTTTTATGCGCACTATAATCAACCTCTTTGTCAAAAAATTTCAGCCCGATCCGTCAAAAACTGTATGACTAGTATGCAATTATATAGCGACCACCCATGTCGCCTACCGGCTTGTTGGGTGGTCGCTAGAGTACCCTTATTTTCACTTTTTCTGTCTGTCTGTATGTCTGTATGTAATGGACAGCTCTGGAGGCCAGAGGAGTCAACCGATTTTGATGTGTGTGTGTGTGTGTGTGTGTGTGTTTGTGTGTTACAGAGCAATCTCACTTGCGTTTGAGCCGTGTAATGTGAGTTCAATTCCCAACCCAACTACAAACTGTCTAATTGGTGCTTCGCAGGCAGGATGTTGCACCACAGGTTGTGCCAACCCACGGATGGCCGTTCAGCTGGGTGTCCCATCTACTAACATTATTTGTTTAGTTGGTATCTCTCATATTAGTTGGTGTCTTTCTTGAAGAGTTGGCAAAAAATATTTAGCTTTGAAACCAGATGAACATTCTAGGATATTGGGAGATAGCAGAACAGATAAGCATGATGTTAACATCTCCAGTAAAACATCAGGCTTATCTGCTTTCCGTGTCATTGATGTATCAAGGCCTACCTTTGCTCGGACAACGTGATAGCCATTCTTCACAAGCACAGCAACATCAAGGATCCAACCAGACGTCAACTGGTTGTAGACGTCCAATCTTTTCAATGCCTTCACCTCTTCCAGGGTGTAAAGAATCTTCAGCAAATACAAGATAATTCACTATATGGGTCATTCCACGCAAATTTGGACGTGATTCTAACAAAACCAACAAAAAAAAAATCAAACATCCAGATGGGATTATTACCCCACGTGCAAAGCGAAAAGTGGGTTGAATCAATTAGTTCACTTTGTCTCTCTGTCTACAGACGTCGGTTTTTGATGGAGGAATAACTTAATTTCCATTGAATGTTACATTTTGAACATTAATTGGAACATGAATTGGAACACAAGCCTGCAGTTTAGCAGTACTTTGGCTCTGAATTTGGCAAATTGTGCGGAATGTCATCCCGAGTGTGCGTGCACGGGGAGGAGTAAAGTAATATCCTTCGTCTGTCTGTCTTTCTGGCAGTCAAAAAAATTTGAAAATCATTCCAAACAGGGAACTTATTTTTCTTAGGAACGTTATCAAGTCCAAAAATAACTGATTTAACATGTCGAATGAGGTGTTGTAAAAGATCGTGCATCAACGGTGGTAAACTTCCGGAAAAAAAATGTTTTTTTTTCTGCAGCCATTAAAACTTTTATTTTATTTCAAATGAATGATATACTTGAACATTGTAGAATGCAAATCGCCTTCTTGCCACATCCAAAAATTTCCCCAGGTTAGCACAATGTGGACAAAATACTCCGGTATTTTAGGCCATCTCGACCAATCGAATGTGCTGCTCACGCTCTCAGTGTTGGGGAACATCGAGATTCAGACAAAATGGAGGCTCGTAGGAAATGTAGATCGTGCTCAGCTATGCAAAGGAAGAGTTTAAAAGACCCTTCCCTTGTCCTTTTTTCTCAAAACTGTGGGGGGTAAGGTGTTCTATGAACTCTCTAGTTTAAGGTTTGTATTGCATAGTGCACATGTTGAGGATAACAAATCAAGAAGTTTCACATAAATAGCAATTAAAATTTAGGATAAATCAACATGCTGAATGCCTGCAATTATTTTTCACATTTGTCTCGCTACTATTGACAATACAGGACCCCTTTTCCCAGCCAACATTGAAGTATAATCAGCTAAATTGTATGGTGTATTGAAACACAGTTGTTAACATTCTATGAGAAAAGGATTGTTTTTTTTGGTGGTCGCTAGACTCCCCTTATTCTCAGGTTTTCCGTCTGTCTGTATTATCTATAATAATAAATGTCAGTGTGTGTGTGTGTCTGTGTTGGAGTGGCGACCCTCAGGATTGTGCCCAATAGCTTAGGAACTGCTGAGGCAACACCAATGCTCTGCACAGAGTATGGTCCCAATGGATGGATGTGCATGTGTGTGTGTGTGGTGTGTGGGAAAAACATTACTTAAGTGTTGCCAGATACGAGCCAGGTTGGCAAAAAAATATATTAAAAATTTTGAATTTTTTTAAAGTAGGCTAATTAGCATAAAACACAAAGCGCAATGAATCGTTCGAAAATCATGCGAAATCAGATTAATCAATATAATTAATTACCTGGGCCTGATATAATACATAACCTCGACTTATGATGTCTGTTGGTGTTTAAGTGAAACATAACTATTTTCTGTTTGAGTAAAAGTAGTGGAAATAATTTTTAATGCATTGATATGCTAATTAGGATCCGCCATTATGGAAATTCTCATTTTCCTAAATATCTCAACTTCTGGTCCATGGAAATTTGTAAATGAGGAATCTACACATATGTTTGGAGGGTCAAGGAATAGAGTGAACATATTTCCTTTGTTGTCAGAGATGTAGAATAATGTTTGGATGGCTTAATTACATGCAAAAATGGAAACAGTGAACTTTCTGATCAACTCGTCCAAAAGTTGATATCTTGCAGCCAGTACTGCAAAAACTTCCGACGACATTAGCCCATTCCAAGGCTTCTCTGAATCATCCTTATCAGTGAGTGGACTTTGAACCTTGCGGGATTACCTCTGTGAACATGGCAGGCTTGGTGATTTATTTAATGGAGTCTGCAATCGGAAAGCTATTGCCATCATCACTAACATTCAGGGACAGACTTCCCAAAGAGTGACACCACATCTGGTTGAATTGCTTCACAGATGGAAAGGTCATATGTGGGGCTTTTTAATACACGGGTTAGTTTAAAATGATGATATTTAATATTATTCGTGTTTGAGAGGAGGGGGAGTGGTGAGAGTGGGAGGTGATATGGGCTGTGAGTGCCGTTATAGATAGATATTATTTGTTTGGGTCCTGAGCCACAAAAGAAACTGGAACGACACTCGGTAAAGCACACACCAGGTTGAACAGTTTACATTTTGTATCCCACCGATAGGCCGGATCTGCATCCATACCTTAACCAAAATCTAATCGGCTTGTCCTTGTCACCTACCCAACTCATCCACAAAGTTTTGTCATAATCCATCCACAACGTTTTCAAATATCATGTCAGATATCGTTTTTGGTCCCACCTCTCAATGGTGAAGAATCACTTTAAAAAATTATAATTTTCGCATTCAGATATGGATCTTCATCAAAATCGAACCACTTCATCTTTGTCACACATGCAACCTATCCACCAAATCTCGTCCGATTCCATCAAATACTTTTTGAGATATCCTGCTCTCAGACAAACAAACAGGGATGAAAACATAACCTTCGTCCACCTTCGGTGAATGAGGTAACAATACTAGATTTTTGCATCTGTTGGTGAAAGGAGAAGTGTGTGTGTGTGTGTGTGTGTGTGTGTGTGTGTGTGTGTGTGTGTGTGTGTGTGTGTGTGTGTGTGTGTGTGTGTGTGTGTGTGTGTGTGTGTAATAACAACTACTTCTAGTCGCTTGTATTAATACGAAATATTACAAACCCGACACCTCTAATACCACGGACATTTCTCGTATTCCTATGTTTCCATGAGTCCGATTTTCATTCAGGAACAGAACAATTATGGTTAACCAAGCTGAAATTGCCACTCTTTCATTTAAATGCTGAACATCATGTTTAAAAGATGAACATCAATTACAGATTCTATGCTCGCAACGGCAGGTTAAAAGTGCCCGGGGAGTCGAACTGAGTCACTCAAAACGCACACACAGCGCGTGCTCAAAACGCCTCGTTTAGCATTCATACATCATTTCCAAAATCGTGCACTGCTTCACTCTGTCTCCCCATCAGCCTCTTTATATGATCGAGGAACTACTTCATTTCAATTTAATTTTATATTTTGAACGGTGTCAAACATGAATCGGAACATGAACCTGCGATTTCAAAGTCCTTTGGCTCTGAATTCGGCATTTGGAGACTCGTTCCAAGTGTGCTTGCACAGAGAGGCTGACTGTTGAAAATGATCAACCAAAATTGAAAATCATTCCAAACAGGAAGCTTACTATTTTTCGGGATGTCATAAAGGAAACAAACAACAGACACAAATAAGTGTGGTGTAAAAGACGGTGCATCAATTGCGGTAAACCTCCAAAAAAAAAAAATGTATTTTTTATGCCTCCGATGACGAAGTCGCCGAAGGCATTATGTTTTCCGGTTGTCTGTCCATCCATACGTACGTCCGTACATCCGTCCATGCTAATTTTCCTCTGTTCTTTTCTGCAACCGCTAATCCAATTGACAAAAATTTTTTACCCGAGGTGTGACTGCTCATGTGGCATGTTTTAATGATAATTATGATGTCATAGGTCACGTGGTGTGGCATCCATGTTGGAGAAAAGGAAAACCTTTGGACCTCTTTATCTCCGAAACCGCTCCATGGGAAAAAATTGAAACTTGGCCCATGTCAAGTACTCCCCATGGGGAATAAGTGTGATTTTTGATGATGTCAAAGATGGCTTCTTTTTCACATCGTAATTGCCTGTGTTGAACGCTTTATCCGATCAGTATGAAAATTTTTGAGGGTCATCTAGGGCTAAATAGTATGGGGGGAAAAAATCGATGATGTCATCGGTCACGTGGTTTGGCAGCCATTTTTTTTTCAACATAAAAACCTTTAAAAATCTTCTTCTCCGAAACGGCTGAACAGATCGAGGTGAAACTTTACACGTATGATCGCCTCTCCACGAAGAACAAAATGTTCTCCACCTATGACGTCATAGGCCACATGGTTTGGCAGCTATGATTTTTTTTGAAGAATAAACCTTTAAAAATCTTCTTCTCCAGACGACTTGACAGATCATGGGGAATCTTCATCCACATGTTCCCCAAGCCCTGGGGATACCAGCGTGTTCACGAATAATTAATCGGTCACATGGTCTGGCAGCCATATTGGATTGAACGAAAATCTTTAAAAAAAATTCTTTCTCTTGAATCGCATCATCAATCAAAGTCTTCTTCTTCTTCTTCTTCTTCTTCTTCATTCGGCTGCTCCCGTTAGGGGTCGCCACAGCGGATCATCCGTTATGATCCGCATACTGATTTGGCACAGGTTTTACGCCGGATGCCCTTCCTGACGCAACCCTGGTCGCCTCTTGCGACACAGGGATAAGGATTGGGTTTCACCATGATTCCGGGCTGCCCTACACCCTCTCATAGCGTGGCCCAGTGCAGAGCTCCCGTCCTCAAGCGATCCTCCAACCCAAGCCTCCGAGTAGCCGGATTACAGGCGCACGCCACTACGCCCGGTCGCATCATCAATCAAAGTGAAACTTCAAAATTATGATCTATTACTCATGTGGAATATGTTTTAAATTTCCACCTGATCGGACACATGGTCTGGCAACCACAATTATTTAATGTTTTGAATCTGGTTCAGGGATTTAAATCAAACTTGGTAAAGTATGTATTGCGATGTAATAATGTGGGCGGAGGCATATTTGGCGATGTTGCGACATGAAGAGTGCCCTCCTATTTTTTTTCTACAGCCTTTGAAATCTTTGTTTTTTTCAATGAATGATATACTTGATCACGAGAACCCAAATCACCTTGTTTGCACTTCCAAAACCCTCTGTTTTTCAGTACTTGGCCAAAACTTTACGTCACCTCAACCAATCAGATTTGCCGCATGCTCTGAGGATGGAATTGGAAGAAGGTTCAGGTACGTACCCTTCCAGTTGACCCATCAGCTTTGTATGGTTGCCATCGTGCCTATTGTTTAAAGTTCACAAACAAAGCTAACATAAATCATGCTCGCAAAGCAAATGTTTAAAAGACTCTTCCTTTGTCCATTTTCTCAAGACTGCAAGGGGTAAGCTGTTCTATGAACTCCCTAGTTACCCTCGCCGAAGGAAAGGGTATTGCATTTGGGTTCATTTGTTTGTTTGTCTGTCTGTCTGTCTGTTTGTCTGTCTGTTTGTCTGTCTGTCTGTCTGTCAGTCCGCACAGAACTTTCGTGTTTTTCTCTGTAACTGCTTGTCGGATTGAGACAAAATTTTCACCATAGGTGTGACTGCTCATGTAGAATGTTTCAATGATAATTATGATGTCATCGGTCACATTGTGTGGTAGCCATGTTGGGAAAATGGAAAACATTTGGACCTCTGTATCTCTGAAACCACACCGAGGAAGAAATTGAAACTTGGCATACGGCAAATACTCCTCATATGGAAAAAGTGTGATTTTCTTATGACATCAAAGGTGCCTTTGTTATGACGTCATAATTGCATATGTAGAACGCTACATCTGATCAGTATGAAAATTTTTTAGGGTCATTTGGGTATAAAATAGTCCACAGAAAAAAAAAATTTGATGACGTCATTGTTCACGTGATTCAGCAGCCATATTGTTCAAAAAAAAAAAAAACCTTCAAAAATCTTCTTCTCTGAAGCAGTGAAACATATCGAAACAAAACTTTACAAGTATGACAGCCTATCCATGGGGAACAAACGTTTCACACATATGTCATCATAGATCACATGGTTTGGCAGCCATATTGGATTTACCCTCAAACCTAAAAAATCTTCTGCTCCAGAACAGCAGGACAGATTGAGGGGAAACATCACAGAAATGTTCCCCAAGCCTTGAGTGTACGAGCTTGTTCAGGAATAATTGATAAATCACATGGTGTCCTTCGCGAAGAGTAGGCTAGCTATCTCCGGCACAATGGCGAAATTCCAAATTCCCCACCCTAACCAGCAGAGGGCATGGCATCAGCGGCACAGCTGCGCCCTCAGCCAATGATGCAGCCTTCTGCTGCATACCAACGAAGAAGAAGAAGAAGAGTGAGCCACTAATTTGTGAATGAACACAATTCAGTGTTCAATGTGGGTGCACATCGTGTGCGTTCATTGGTTTGCTATGGTGAATGGAGAGAAACATGTCCGACTCAGGTAGAAATCACAATCATTTGCGTTTTCTTTAACATATCATACTTAGGTGCACAACCTCCATTTCTTCTTCCGGTCGTGTCCTCATTTCCCAGACCTCCTTTCCTGGAGGGTCAAAGTGGAATAATGGTAATTCACTCTGGTCTCCTCTTTTCCCGTGCTTCCTGTCAATCAGCAACTCTAGATAACGTGCACAGCTTTAATAAAGATTTTAAAATTTAATGTTCACGACAATCAAAATAAGGATGATGTTGTAATCTCCGCCACCAGAGTGTTGTCATGTTGGATTATTCATCATGGGTTCCCAACTCTGTTCGCTCTTTCAACCTACAATGTGTACGGCTCGCAAATGAGCTTATACATATCATTACTGCATGATGAACAAGGCTATTAGGACACAAGGATCGAATTCATTTTGGCTTGAAATTCAAACCTACACCATCTGGGATTGGGCAAGCCTTCCGATTACTCCTCACCAAGCCACCTGCACACGATATTTGAGTTATGTGATTGAAATTTTTTTTTGCACATTGGTCAAAGGTAGATTTGTTAGCAATTGGTGGGGTTGACCACATGTTCCTTGGGTCGGAAGCCAATTTAAGGGAGTTGAATAAATTAAATTCTGATTAATTCCCATTCCGGTGCCCGACGAGGAGGCTGGTGGAGCATCTCGGAGTCACTGTACGCTTTTGAATCTGACTCTAATTGGCTGTTCTATTTTTATTCATTTGGAGATTAGTTCAATTTAGCCAGGAATTTGACCAAATGCTTGATTCCCAGCCGGTAGCATGGCTGATCTGATGATGTTCAATGAATCGAGTGTATCTTTTAGATGTGATGACTGATGGTCATAAATATCCTCCAGCGGTAAACTAATTCAGATATCATTATTCCAGAAATCGAAGTGAACATTATACGAATTAATTCGTCAAAGCTTCACATGACATGACAAACACTTCAAAGAAACCCTTTAAATTTGGACAAAATTCGGATAGCACATTCATTTATGCTTTCAGCCATGAAATTTTGCCCGAAAACTGTTTCCTGTCCAAGTCCCCTAACGACATCCTTGAGAGCTGAACTTAAGACATTACAACAGGCGCTCTTTCCTTCTCCCAGCATCGAAGTCATTTCACTTTGACATCATTTTTTTTATTTTTTTTGGAGCTGGGGCAGGAGGGGGCAAAGAAGTGTCAAAATGACACATTGTTGTGCAAAGACGTGCCACTGATTCCTTGCGACACTCCCATTTTACAGATACCTGGCATCTCGGTATTCAGCAGTGCTCGTTGCACTCGGGGATTGAATTATATTATTTCACTTTTGCTTATGATTGACTTTTAGTGGCTGCGGAACTGACAGAGATGTTCATGTGTGCCCAAGAGAGACAATTTGTGAGTCGGAAAATAAAATGCTTTTCGAATTAAGAAACTTCTGAAAGCCAGAAGATGTTTCTTGGCATTTGGAGGCACAAACGTGCGAGTGCATATGCCGTTGCCACCAGAGGCCATCATTATGATTTCCCCTATTTTCACCTTTTTGGCTTTTGCTTCCCTCTGACATTCATTACTATACAATACTCAAGGATAAATGGTCCACCATTTCACAGCTGGTGCTGCAAAATCCAATTATAACTTCCAAATGAAAAAAAAAATTCCTATTGATGGACTAATTTCATTGAAGGTCTCAGGGGTTGACATGTGCATCCTGAGTCCACTCATAGCAATCTTGGCATAAATTAATGGTATTACAGTGCTACTACCTTCCTTGGACTAACAAATTACAGCAGAATATATGCAAAAATATATGAGGTGAACAAATAAATTGATGCAACTTGAACGCAGCAAAACGTATAGCACGGGTAAGATGTTAATTTTTTTTGTGTACTGTTCAACGTTGACGCTCCTGAAGGAGCCAGAACAGAACGGATCAGGACATAATAGAATGAAGAGAACAGTAAAGAGGGAGGCGGGGGGCGGGAGGAGGACACATACCAACAACAGGGTTGAGGGACAAGATAGAGGGAGATTTAGAGACATAAGGGATGTGAGGAAGAATGAGGACACAGGGGGTGGACAATTTGGATACAAGTGCAAACCCTCAATCACAGAAGTGGAAATGAAAACTAGAAACCAGAAAAGATATGGGCTTGGGGAGGGTTAATGGGAGTGGAAAAGATCATGGTTGTGGATGGGGATGACCTGAGGTGGTGACGGACAGCTGACTTGAAGTCCTAGAGGGAATAATGAGATTTAAGAGACTGAGGAAGTTAGTTCCACATATGGGGGAAAAGTAGAGGAATGGTTGAGTGGAGATGAGCAGTGAGTTTTGGATTTTGAGAGTTTCACCAGAAAGGGGTTACTGGCAGATTGCGTGCGCCCTGCAGAAACATTTGTCTCGAAGGAGGGGGTGGCAGGGCACAGAAAGAGCAGAGGGTGCAAGACCAGAAATGAGGCGGTAAAAGACAGAGAGACCACCGACCTGTCTGCGATATGAAAGTGAAATGCCCAGAGACTCGGCTTCATCGCAGGGATTCCAATGATTTTGAAGGCTTTGGTTTTCACAGCGTCAAGCTGAGTAAGGTGTGAGTTTGGAACACCAGTACTCCATCAACATGCGGATGAAGGCCTTGTATGTAGATAAAAGTTCAGATGTGCCAAATATTGACTTTTGCCAAATGGAGGACACCCAGTCGGCCACTGGCTTTGGAGGCCAACATGAATACATGGTTTGCCCAAGAAAGATAATGGCTGATTGTGAAGCCCAAACATTTGAGTCACTGAACTTCAAAAGGAATATTGAGGAAATCGTTAGGATGGTTCGCCAGACTGTTTTTTGAGAGAGACAATGAGAATGTGAGATATGTTAGGAAAAGTTTCCTGTACTACAAGTCAAAAATCAAAAGCGAATTGTTAACACGAGAAAAAAAGTGATCAAGAAAACGAGGAGTGGATAAATATAGAAGAATACACAGAAAAACAAGCAAATTGAGGTGGAAGAAGGTGTAGAGGGACATGAGAGAAGTGGTGGTGCAGAGAAAGGATGCTCGGAATAGCAGGGTGTTGAGAAGGAAAACAGAGGGAGGGGTGCAGAGAGGATGCTCTAGATTATTCGTGGGATAGAGAGGGAATGCCGAGAGAGGATGCTTGGGATGGAGTGAGGTGGAGAGAGATTATTCTCGGGGTATAAGGGAATGCAGAGAGAGGATGCTCGGGATAGAAGGGAATGAAGAGAGAGGATGCTTGGGATAGAGGATGTGACGAGAGAGAATGTTTGGGATAGAGGAGAATGCAGAGAGGATGCTCCGGATAGAAGGGAATGCAGAAAGAGAGGATGCTTGGGTTGATGATGGGGTGGGGTGGGCTGCATTAAGGATGCTCGGGATAGTGTGGAGAGGGAAAACTTTTGCAGCCGACTCCACAAGAAGGTGCAAATATATCAGTATCATGAAGGGAGTAGTTGTTGCACTAGACACAGGAAGACAAAATAATTAGAACAAGAATAATACAAAAAGAGGAATCCACATGAGTAATAACACAAGCATAATGGTGAATATAAACCACAGGTCTGGGAAAATCTGAGTCCATTGGGAGAGATGTTCAAATTAGCAGAGCTTCACAGCTCCAGGTGTCACACTGCAGAAAACTAGGGCGGGAAGAATGGTGATTGCAAGTTCCATGAAGATGGGGCGAAAGCTTCACTTTACATAAATGTTTCATGGAAAATATATCATGGTTTGCAAGAACTTCGGTATCTTCTAAAGCGTCTCGAAGGAGTACGTGGTGTCTTTTGAGCTTCCTACGTAAGCATCATATATCACAAATGTGCCAAATGTTTGTGCCATTGCACCTCGTGCCAACACCAAGGGAATTCGTTCAGGTATTTCTATTAGAGCACAGTCACAGGTGTACGGTTAAACCCACAGGTCTTGAAGTATTGCCGATGCCTCAGATAAACAGCAGTGATGACAACTTTTCACTTTCCATAGCAGAAAGAAGTGCACAGCACCTATTACCTTTTATAAGCATGAAAAGAGAGAAGTACGTCAAAGCTCTTTAAACACTGCACAGGCAATTCAATAGGTCTTCCCATACAGCACAGACAAGGTGCCATGTGCAAAGCCTAATGGCAATTCATCATGGTTTCTGGCTGTCCGGGGGGAACAGATCATGGTTTCATGAATCACAAGATCCGAATAGAATTACTTGAATCCCCTAGAAAATTCAAAGGTGCAAACAAATATAGATGTAATTTTTCAATCAATTTGTGTGCTCACTGCTATTGGCAGAAAACCCGAAGATGTTTATGAATTCAAGGGAGCCGATGTATAAGTGGCCATCACCGATACCGTCTGGGATAGTTTACGTGTCTTATCCGTACAGCAGCGTTTTGCTGTGCAAATTATTCCTTATTTATTGCATTATGGAAAGAACCCCACAAGGTACTTTGTCTCCGCTCAATAAAATATTAAAACATTAAAACACTATTCCTCAAAGCACCATTCACCTGGTGCATCTGGAATTCAATTTTGCCTCCAGATGGCAGGGCCCAGACAATACAAGTTCAAGCGTCCCCACATACTCAAACCTGAACCGTTGCCTGAAGAGCAACTTTGGCATAAATTGTGGCTGAAGTAGGTAAACCCATGGAGGTGGATACTTCAAGACCTGTGAGGACTCCGTTTCGCCTTCTGAAACTTTCTTATAGGGTAGGGGGTGATGATTGTTGTTGGGTGAGGAATGAACAAACGTCGCAAGGAAATATACATTTTGACGAGACCCTCTCTCACAATCACCCATCAAAGATACCTCTGATCCCTACCAATATCCATGTACCCCTCTACCCCCCATTGCTTCTAGATGCCAACCTAATTCAAATTTAAACCTATCTACTGTTTCTGCTGCCATTCCCTTACCAGGGATACAATTCTATTCATTTTTAGTGGGGCAACTTAGCATAACAATTGTGCATTTTGTGAGGAAAGCACCAAATTTGGCACACTCGTAGCCTAACATATTATGAACAGATTTGGATATTGGGCCATCTCAAAATTTTTGATGGCAGTGGAAAATGGCTGCCACAGCCATCAGCGGCTGAATTTGAGATGGCCCAATATCCAAATCTGTTCATAATATGATAGGCTACTAGTGTGCCAAATTTGGTGCTTTCCTCACAAAATGCACAATTGTTATGCTATATTTAGCTAAGTTGCCCCACTATTTGTACTCTGAGTGAAAGAATCCTGCTTTATTACCGTCCGAACACTCCTCCTGTTCACTCTCAGCTTGTGGCCCTTGGTGCTGTCAGGTTGTCAAAATCAGTTATTCCCTTGGTTTGCCAATCAGGTGACAATTGCCTTAGCACTGTCAAAAGTATTACATCTCAGCTCGTTTTTTCATTCGAAGTCTTCCACGGCAGAAATAACGAAGCGGTAAGAAAGTTGCCTCCGATACGGAAACAAAAACAGGTTTCCTCATGGCACAAATAAAGTACCTAATGAGCATCTTGCATCGTGAATACATCTTCTGGCAAGAAAGCAAGCAATACACGCACAATATTGTCCATATACTTACATAAAATTTAGTTGATGGAACTTCAAACCTTATGTTAATTATTTGGAATTCCATGAATTTGCTTCGATGAAATCGGAACTAACGTCCCTTGCTACTCAAGATCGAGTCCCCATTTCCAACACTGAATCCACTACCAATTTTAAGCCTCAATTATTGCTACATTCTTGTAGGGTCAGCCGGTGAAAGCTTTTGGCCTCATTCGTTTAAAAACCGGCTGGCCAGGCCTGACGTTCGAGTGAGTGGAACTGATTTGCACAGGAATTTGAAATATATTCACAGTGGCGGTGATAACTCACCCACACTTTGTAAAATTCACCATGGCATTTGAACTGTCTACCAGCTAATGCTAGCAGATGGGACGTCTGTCCATGAACTTTGGGGATTTTTTTTTGGTTTTTGCATACAATGTCGAGGCTCGTATGAGAGCTAACACCGAGAACGTACAACAAGTGGAGCGTGAGACGAGGGGCAGGAGAGGGAAGGACAAAAACGGTGGGGAACAGACATGAGGAGATCTGTGGAAGGGAGAGGGATAGGGCGAGGTACACAGGGTAAACAAGATGGACACTACAGGGACTTTCAGGTCCTTACACGACAGGGACTTTCAGGTCCTTACACGACAGGGACTTTCAGGAAAGAAAGCCATCAAAGCTACCTATGATGCCAGGAAGGGCCCAATATTGTGCCCAAACGGCCCAAACATGGATGAACTTCTGGCTAGAATGAATCCTTGAGGGAAGCCACCATCATTTCGGGTTCGAACAAGGCTGGTTTTGCTGTTGAGGCGAACATGGATATTTTGGTCCTCAAGGAATTAGCCGACAGTAGTATGATTGTCTACGAAGCATCAATCCAACAGTTCATACTCGAGTTGGGAATCAGACAGCTCAGATGCAAGTGTGAGACCTTTGCACCATCCTGGTCCCTTGTGTTGTGTGTTTTCAAACACCAGAATGATTTCAAATGAAAATACCCGTTGTGATCCTCTTTTTCTTATAATCCTACATTATTTTCCTTTAACTGTTTTCCAAGATTGCAGGGGAAGTTTTAATAATGCCATGATTATCAAGCAAGTGAAAAGTCGAGAGAGTATCACTTCAACCTTGCCTCTTGGGAGGGCGAGGGATTTGCACTCTTCAACCGAATTAGAATTCGCCTCGTCTCAACTGTCTTGGCATTCAGACAATTTTTGTTTCCCTTTTCTCAAAATAACACTGGCAAAATAATAATTTACAGAGGACTTCTCTTCGACAAAATATCTTCAACCGGTCTCTTTCATGAGTGCTTGCGGGTCGAAATAAGGAATATGGAAGTCCAGAGAGTGTGCAGGTGACCTCACCACAATTGCGATCCGCCACCATGGAGTACAAACAAACAAAGGAAAACTTCATGTGGACTGCATCATTGTGTTTACATTTGTTGAGATAGGAGTTAAAATGGTGAATTATGTCCATATTTTGGGGGAGTTGGTCCCCGGCATATTCTAGGTAGGGGCCCTGCGCTATGAATGTGATGTCATCAGCATCGGTTAGTTTGAAGGAGGTCATCGTTGGTAGATTGCTGATATAGAGTTTAAAGAGGGTGGGGGCTAGGATGAATCCTTGAGGGAAGCCGCCATCATTTCGGGTTCGAACAAGGCTGGTTTTGCTGTTGAGGCGAACATGGATATTTTGGTCCTCAAGGAATACCGACAGTAGTATGATTGTCTTCTGGCAACTGAAGACTTTTGAGACCGAGAAGGAGTCCCCAGCACCAGACTGTGTCATCGGTCGATGACAGGTCCACCAAGGCAGCTGTCATCTTTTATTTTCTGTGAAAGCCAGCCTCGATGATGGTGGAGAGGGCAAGAAACTTATCACAGGTAGTGCGGCCAGGCCTAAAGCCACACTGCACACTGCTCATCAGGAAGGAAGGCCTCCATGGTGGGGGTTAAACAGAATAATAAGGCCCTCTCCATCAGCTTTCCCATCACTGATAGCAGGGCTATAGGATGGTAGTTGCAAGGAAAGTCCGCTGGCTTTCCAGTTTTTAAGATGGCATTAACATTAGCCTTCTTCCAGGCTGCAGGAATTTACCCTGTTTCATGGATAGCAGTAAAAAGCACTGCCAACCAAGTTAGACCCTTTCCTCAGCAATGCCCATGCCTTTCTGCTGCTGTGGGTGAAGTCTGTTGGCTCTACCAACTCTTTCCAGCACTTCAGACATTCTGTGTCCAGAGCCTCAATTAGTGCCTGCGTGACGTCTAGGTTTCCCAGTTTTGTTATGCTCCTTGATTAGCCTTTCAGACTCCCCTGTCCAGCAAGGTGTGTAGGCCTTGCGGAAGCCATGTGGTATGGTATCAGTGGCAGTAGAGAGGAGGAGGTGCACAACTTCCACGTATTTATCTGGAAGAGGTGGCATATCCTCGATCTTGGATTCAGCTGCTTTGGTGAAAGCGATCCAATCCACTCTCTGGAAGTTCAAGTGCGGTTTTGGCTTAGAGTGCTCCAGCAGGATCTCGATACCAATGTGGACAACAGTAGGGAGATGTTGGTTTTTTTTGGAAGGGAGCAAGAACTCTTCTTGATGCCATCATTGGTAGCCCTCTGCCATCCTTTTACAAGAAGCAGAGGTCAGGGCTTGTTCTGGTCTGCCACTGGTCTTCGGCTGCTTTGAGTCACACAGCAGGTCGAGATTGCCCTGTGACACCCAGTCAGTTAGCTGTTCTCTGGCCGTGTCATTCTTCCTGTATCCCCTTTCAGTGTGATGACTATTAAAATCCCAGATGTAAACTACGGCGTGGTTATATTGGGGTAGGGCTGGTAATGGCCATGTTTGGTGGGTGACTTGTACACATTTGCAACAGTGACACTGCTTACCTTTACCTGTTACATGGAGCATATTGTTGTCTACGGGTTCGATGTTTCGAAGACCGTGTCTGATGTTGGTGGTGAGGCCGTGTTTTGCTGCATTAAAGGAGGCCATGAGGTTGTAACTTGCAATCTTTTTCTTTGTGGCCTTTTTGTCATCCTCGCTGTGGGTTTCCTGGAGTACAGCTATGTCAATGTTGTAGTCCTTCAGGATCTTGGCAAGGATCTCGCACTTTGTAAATGTCAGCCATTCAACAATGAGTTGGTGTATGTGGAGTGAGGGACCCACCGGTCTTGTTGTGGCCCACAGCTTTTGGCCCTGAAAAGGGCCCTTTTTCGTGCCATGCAACCTTGGGCCCCATTGCTGGTGTTTGCCCTGAGTGTGTCGGTGGTATTGGCCTGTTGATGACATTCGTCCTCATATCTTTAGAGTATAACACTGTCGATATCATTTAACAAGAGCACTGCGTGTAGGTTGTCATCTTGTGTGTGGTGATAAGGTTCAATGCATAAGGGATTCTTTTGAGTGCTGAGGGTTAAGACTTTCTAATGTGGCACTGCAATCTGCTGCACATACGTGCTATTGTTGAAGAGGATAAAGACTTTCCAAATCTGCTCGGAGTTAATTTTCCCCATTGGTTAGACATAGTATGGCATAAGTAGATGGAGGTTGTACCCCATGATTCACGATGCTAGTCGAGCCGACATCCCACTTATGGTTCCACTTGGACATACGTAATTCATAGATAAAGGTGGGGCGTCGAGAGCACGGTTCCCCATCCAGGATAACTAAATCACCAGTTAGGTCATGCGAGATTTGAGTGCGGGCACCCTGCCAGATTTCGTCACCTCAGATGGTGTCCGTGGTTGCTTGGCAACCTGTCAGGTCACAGAGTTCTTTGTGGCTTATCGGCCTCAATGTCAAAGGTTGGGAAGCGGGTCCGATCGAGGCCACTCGGGACCCGGCAGATGTACCCGTAACAATATATATATACACAGAATATATATATTTAAACCATGTTCATTGGTTGCTTGGAGACACAATGCAGCATCCAGAAAAGCCGTTATAAATAACCGTTTGTCAAAAAGCCAAACTACAAAATCTGTGATGGGTGTACGGGCATGCACTACAAAAGCAAACTACAAAATCTGTGATGGGTGTACGGGCATGCACTACAAAGCAAACTACAAAATCTGTGATGGGTGTACGGGCATGCACTACAATCAAAATCTGTGATGGGTGTACGGGCATGCACTACAAAAGCAAACTACAAAATCTGTGATGGGTGTATGGGCATGCACTACAAAACAAAACTACAAATATGTGATGGGTGTACGGGCATGCACTACAAAAGCAAACTACAAAATAGTGATGGGTGTACGGGCATGCACTACAAAACTGTGATGGGTGTACGGGCATGCACTAACAAAGCAAACTACAAAATATGTGATGGGTGTACGGGCATGCACTACAAAAGCAAACTACAAAATCTGTGATGGGTGTACGGGCATGCACTACAAAAGCAAACTACAAAATCTGTGATGGGTGTTCGGGATTAATCAAGTACGGGCACGCACTGTTTCTGGCACGAAGTGTGAAAGTATTTTTTTTTTTGCACCTACTGTACTGGCACGCATGTACGGGCCCGCACTAATTATAATAATAATAATAATAATAATATAATATACTTGTGCACTGAAAAGGAAAAAAAATTAATACCTTGGCGTTTGTTGGACATTTGTTGGGGTCTCGTTCAGAGAATCTTTTGAACGCCCCTTATCAATGCTATATACCGTTACTAGCACTCACTGCATTTTCCTTCGAAACAAAGTTCCTCTGCAGCTTAAACACTCCATTATTACTACTTTTCGTTATTTCTTTACTCGAGTCATGTTAGTCTTACTTTACATACTCATCACTTCATTGCTGTTTCCCCTCATTGTTATTTTGCCATGATTTTTCGTTCTGGCCACACTCTTGGAAGCGTTACCGCATATGTCTACAATAGGCCGGGGGCCAGTGGGACCTCCTCCTGCACCCCCCCCCCGACAATTTTTCACTGATACCACAGTGTTCATATATATCCAAGTATCATAAAAAAGATGTTCCCAGAAAAATAACTCATTTGCACTATGCTTTATTAAGCTGTTTCCATGGCAACAAATCAACAATAGACGAATCTCACAAAGATCGGCAAAATGTCAATATCTCCGTCAAATATAAACATAAAATCACAAAATTGGTGTCAAATTAAAGCTTATACATTACGTATTAAAATATATTTTGTTTATGCTAATTAGCTAATTTGCATATTAATTAAATTTGACTTAAAGACAATAATTCCCACAAAAATGCAAGAATTTCCATTTTCTTTCCTTGTAATTACCACATGTCAGTTTTTTGTCCAA
>CM068958.1:31379753-31390821 GCA_035128595.1 Eptatretus atami | reverse complement strand
TCTGGGCCTGGTAAGAGATCCTGTAAGTCCATGTTTAGTTAAAGGAAATATGTACCCATCTGCTATGTTTGTTACTCTAAAATATACTTGATAAATCATTGTATACTGAAGGTTGTTTTATAAGTGGTGACCAGGGCACAACAAATCCTGCAATTTAAGGCATAAAGTTACTTTGGGGATATTTAGAATTTGATATACACCCTTAACATGAATGTTGATTTAAGGAAATAGATAAGGATATTTAGTCCTTAGTTTGAAGTCAATTAAACGCATTTTTGACTGAAGTTATGACGCGTAAAATGATTTTGGACTTTTTGTGACCTTTAACCTTGACCCTTTGATCCTAATTGGACCAAAAGTTATGGGGTCGTCCAAGGTTCATTTGCCATCCTGTGGATTATAATTGTAGTGTTTGCTAAAGCTGTTTGCCGTAAAGTTGCTACTAGACAGACAGACAACAACAAGCAGTCATAGACTGGTACTGTACGAAATCGTCAACTGACCTCTACCTTGGTCTAATAACAAGCTGTCTCTAGAGAAGGTAGGACGCATAACAGCAAGTTTCTCCAGTCGATGATTCTGTACGCCAACCATAACATTCGAATGGTTTTGGATGTTGATGATATGCATGGTCACGAGGTAATGAAAGCTGATGAGTGGGGGCAGAACAGAGAGTTAATAGTTCAGTTCAACATCTGCGGAATTGAGAGAACCAGCCAGTTTGGTTGAGTCTCGCCGAGTCCAGTGAGTTGGGGATAGAAAAGCTTGAGCTGGCAAACAGAAAGGGCTGTGAGCAAGAGAGAATTGGAAAATAAACTTTAAGGATGACAGTTCGAGCGTTGGGCAGTAAAAGCATGCGTGTGCATTGGCCGCATTCCTGCATGTTATCCAGCCTGTCATCTCTCTCCCGCTGAGACTGTAGAAGTAAAATAATTCCATCTTGTGAAATATGAGCATGGACATTTTGGTCATAGAAAGCTCTATGGATCACATGACTATTGCAAAGCACTGGTGTTTCTGTATTAATCACACTGAAACAAATATTTTTTCATATTGGGATGTGTTCTTTGTCCACAAATTATGTACTCATTTATATTTATTTTTGCTTTTAAACAATATGGAAGTATAAAATCTGTTGTAAAGTATAGGTCACTTTATCACAATATAAAGAATGGTTCACCAGGAAACATTGTCTGCAAAGGCACTGAGATAGATTTGAGATAGACTTCAATTGTATGCGGGGTAATTATGCTTATCAGGTCTCTCAAAATGACAAGGTCAGAGCTCATTAAATTTGCAGAGTTGATACTGACAGGCCACGAGCAAATGTTCATTATACTATTGTCTTGTTAATAAACTGATATATCTTTCCATATTAAACCTGAGGATCATTGATTAATCAATATAATAATATGTAATATGTCATGTCCTTGCTTTAACAAATTGCTTCCAGCTACAGAAGACAGCAACCCCCCCCCCCCCTCAAAGGCGAAAAGCAGGGCTTGTGACCATGCTAAGGTAAGAGCCAAACGAGACTGGCAATTTCATGGACCCGCCGAGGCGCTAGAAAACCTCAGAAGCTATGAGAAGCCGATGGCAGAGCTATGAGAAGCTGGGGGTGAGACCAATCAGAGCGTTATAGCAAAGCAACAGGTTGTGTTTGCAAGTATTAGAATAAAGGTAAACTGAGAACACCCAAACTCTCACTAGCTCACACAGCAGGACAGGGGTACCAGGTAGTGTATTGTACTTGCCTTTGCGATATCAAGTTTAGAGTTGACCACACTAAACACTGTTGTTTTGCTGCTTTACAGGCAGAAGATCAAATCATAAAGTGTGCCAATCTTAAGGGAATTTAATGTTGTCATCCTTTTAAAGGTAACAATGCACCAGCTGCCATGTCTGCTAGCAATTTATTGAGGACGTCAAAGATCTGACGTTCCTTGAAAAGTATACAGGCCAAATTCCAAATTCCTGATCTAGTCGTGACTTATCTACGGTATTCTTAATGACGAATAGTCAAGATGAATCTGATTCATCAGATTACAAGAGTCATCAGATTGACTCATCCTGCTGCTACGGGGTTGAGTATAATGACGATGATTCTTCAGGAAGTAGAATGTAGGGGCATCGCGCAGACAAACCATGACTTGTTTGGATTGATATAACATAGCCGTTCCCTTCACAAAGCTGGCCTCCATGGACGGGTGGCAATAAGGAAGCCATTGAACTTTTTGGTCTAAATTCAACATCGTGATGTCGTTGAGTTGCATTCTAGGTGTGATTTCTCCTACCTAAATTGGTTTCGATGCTGTGGGACAATGGATCTTGATCGTCCCTTTTGGCATTACACCGTGACGAGCAATAGTCACTTCTGGCCACCAACTTTGATGTTTATCAGCTGTTTAACCCACTTGTCTGTACGTCACACAACATCTACTGATCATAGACTGCATAATACCCAATGTCTTTGTAACAAAAGCTTTCCCTAATGCCCATTTCTGATATTATCACTTGCATATGCTCATTTCTTTAGAGCCTCCTTCCCAAAATATTTCGATTTGGGCTGTTTGACGGAAGATAACGGTCTATTTCTGCAACTGTGACACAAAATGTACATGCTCAATAATCTACAGCTGCAGCTATCTTCCACATGAAAGCACCAATTCTGCCAAAGGAGCATTCATTCGACTCTGTCTGGGTCGCGTGTAATATCAGGCAAGTAAAATGATTTCAAAATTTAATAATTGATCTTTTGAGAAAAGTTAAAAGTGATGCATGCTTCACTTTGGTTTAGCAGTATATTATATACTGTATAGATGTATTTCAGTAGCAGTTGACAATAGTTACTGTGAAAGTGGAAATTTTCCCCAAAATATGGTCACTTCTAAGTGCTGACATTGTCATCATTTTTTCATCTTTTGGTGTAACGTTCATAAACATCATACAAGTTTGAATGCATGGAATTTTAACTAGGGGAAGGGTATTTGGAGGTTTTCTGATTATACTTAATCATTGAGTGACGTAAGGTGAGGAATGGCCCTATCTCAAATATGCAATGGTTTGAAGGAGAGAGTGAGATATCAGCATTCAGTGAATATTGTCACGAGCCGAGCTGAGACATGGTCCCAGGGGTCCAAATGATCAGACAAAAGGAATTGTGTGCTGCAGTCACGACTGTCCAAATAAGCTTCTTGCAGTGATTCAATCGCAAAGTTTACTGAGCGATGAATTCTTGCATTTGCGATCGATAATTTATTTTATGTGAGCTTAACTGTTTTCCATGGCAACGGCAGTAAAGAGAATATATTAAGCCGGTGCTGTTACAAAAATATACAGCCTCATTTAATTACTACTCAGATATCTCCAAAAACTTTACAGTCAATATCAATGGAATGATTATACAACAAAGCATAAATTAATTATTAAAACTGTTCACCTTGAAAAGCATTAAAGGTTAACCACAAAGATCTTACATCCTTCACTTCAATATACAGTACAGTATAATCAATCATAAAAGTATTGTTGTGTGAACGGCCATAAGGAGGCAACGTTAGCAAGATGGCCGAGTTATGTTAATAATAAACGTCTCTTTTAGCATAAGTGTCTGGTTTCTCTGTAAACATTATACGACATGTATCAAAGTGTGTTCAGAAGATGATCAACCTGACTCCTCGCTTTCATAATGTGTTTAATTCCCTCCCACCATTATTCTACTAATAAATAATCCTTTAAATCATTCCCTTTCGCTGCTTTCCTCTCCCTACGCTCCTTTCCCTCCCCTCACGCTGCCTTTCCCTCCCCTCACGCTGCCTTTCTCCCTCTCCCCGCTGCCTCCTCCCACACTGCTTCCCCTCCCCTCACGCTACCTTTCCCTCCCTTCACACTGCCTTCCCCTCCCTCCTACCTCCCATGCTACCTTCCCTCCATTCACACTGCTTCCCCTCACCTCCAGCTACCTTTCCTCCTTCACACTGCCTTCCCCTCCTCACGCTACCTTTCCCTCCCTCACAACCTGCCTTCCCCTCCATTCACCGCTACTTTCCCTCCCCTCATCTGCTGCTTCCCCTCCCTTACACTGCCCTCCGTCTCTCCCACCTCCTCTAATGTTGCGTCGGATCTGCTGTGCTATGCTTGAAAATGAGGTGTATAATCCGTGTTTTCTGAATCGAATTGATGTGAGAAACAGGATTGAATGAGACTCACATTCTTATAAGTGAAGAAAAATATGAAGAAGGAAGATATTTTCCACTCAGTTTTGTAGAGAACACGGGGGTTAAAAAGAAAAAGTTGCTGTTTGGGCACGTTTTATCATCCCGGTAATGCCCTGGTACTCTGCCTACCCTCCCCTCACACTTCCTTCCCTTCTGTTATGCTTCCTTCCCTTGCTCTGCTGCCTTAATTCCCCTTATGCTGCATTCCCTCCTCCTCCCCTCACACTTCCTTCCCTTGCCCTTCTGCTGCCTTCCATTCCTCTAATGCTAACCTTTCCCTCCCCTCACGCTACCTTTCCCTCCCCTCATTTACTTCAGTCAGGTGCATCCTCAGTCACCCGCTCTCTTGATCTCGCACTGTTTTTTTGGCTTACTCAATGAGCCTTTATGAGTACTGCTCACCACCTCTGGGCTGGTGCGTCCTGCCTCACACTCTCTCTTAGCTTTACGCTGTGAAACCAAGGCATTGATATAATGGGTATTCTTGCCGTGAGGCTATTTTTTGTCTATGACTTTTTGGCTTTTTAGGCTTAACTGTTTTTTTGGCTTTTTTGTCTTGACTGTGGAACAGCCACAACAAATTCTTAGCATTAGTTTTTTTTTTTCCTTTCCTCTCAGTTTATCAAATATGCCTGTTCATCGTAGCGATAAGAATCACTTTGGTACATTTGTAAATGCTAATAAAACGCCCATAGAGTCCAGCGTTCATGCTTTATTTCATTTCCAACACATGCCATAACATGGAGAATCTCTTTGAATTAAGCCAGATATCAAAAAATTTAAGCTCCAGAATTGAAATATGCAGCGAGTTCCGACTGCTAAAAAAAAAAAAGAGTTCATTTGTTCAATTCGGACATTGCTTGGGTGTTTTCTGGGTGCATGGATTTAATGACCAATTGGGCAATCGATATAATCGCCTTGCCAAGCCAGCCATTCTGTTGGAGTACTTGCTTGAGAGCTTTAAGCCACTTGGCCAGAGCTCACAAAGACTGCTTTGTTGTTCGTTCAAATCCAAACCCCGGAAGTAGAATTCGTCACTTTGCTAATGTGAAATTCCAATATTGTGTAATTGCTAAAAGAAACAAAAAAAAAATCATATAAAACATTAATTTTTCACCCTTTAAAAAATCTGCAATGTTGTTCATTTTCGGCTGCTCGTTAGGGGTCGCCAACAGCGGATCATCCGTTATGAATCCGCATACTGATTTGCACAGGTTTTACGCCGGATGCCCTTCCTTGACGCAACCCTGGTCGCCTCTACGACACAGGGATAATAGGATTGGGTTTCGCCATGATTCCGGCTGCCCTACACCTCTCACTAGCGCGGCCCAGTGCAGAGCCCCGTCCTCAAGCGATCCTCCAACCCAAGCCTCCGATTGGCCAGATTACAGCGCACGCCCTACGCCCGGTCTTTAAAAATCGTGCGATATAAATTATTTGAAATATGAGCTAATTTTGCGATCGCTTTATCGACCTGTGTTGCAACTAACGGACCAGTGGTTGTCGAGAAACAGCGGTCAGACACACACACACACACACACACACACACACACAGATTGCTGGAATTATAGATAGATAATTAAAAATCCTCAATCATCTCCAAGAGTTGTATCATTGAGGATGAGTGTCATCTGTGAAATTGTTTAGGAGTGATGTTACTGGACAGGCACATGGATGTCAAATTGCCTTTTGCTCCATCGCTGCTCCCTCAAAATGTTGACACAAATAGACTGACGCCATCTCACATATTGCAGCATGCGGTTGCCGGTTGCTTATTCCGAGGCACACCAATGCCGCAAATGCAATTCCCCAGTGGTTTGGGTTAGGCTTCTATAATTTCCATGGGGTACAGTGTTACTACTGCTTGGGAAATATACCAAGATCTTGTAAAATTCAGACCCTTTTTACCAAGCCATCTGGATTTCTAAATAATTTGATGAAAATTAATGAGTTAAGAAGTGACGTGTAGCGATCGACATAAGCTTAGAAAATCTTGGAAAAAACTTTTTCGGGGGAATGGAAACACTGCGGGGATTCCAACATTCTATTACCTACTCTTTTTGAAAGTTACTATGACAGTTACTGGAAGTTACTTTTTGAAAGTGAGACACTCAGATTAATGTCCCCTCCAAAGGATTGTGTCCTGACCAATGCAACTTCCTGTCTTCGATGCCCGAAGATGACAGTTTATAGTTGACTCGGTAATCAGACCCAGACCAGACAGCTATTTTTGAAACATCAGTCCCACAATGTGAGACGAGCCAGCTGAGGAACAGAGGCTCTGAAGATACCACACTTTCAGACACATCACTTAACAGATAGGGATTTGAAGATGAGACCAGTAGCTAACATTCAATTTCTATAGATTGCATTGTTTTTATTTTGCAATATTTCACATTCTCAGAAAGGTAATATGGTCTATCAGAGATTTTATTATGTCATCTCACCATGGTTTTACGGTCCGATGCACAATGTTGTTTGTGTTATTGTAACTGGACCCAATCGAAAGCTGCGCTTCAGTCTAATGGAGAGTCTTAAGATCGACTTTTTAAACAGTTGCTGAACCTGAGTTGGGAGATTGACATCATTATTGTTTCTCAAATAGGGTGGTGGAGTTGTTACTCTTGCAGTCTCAAAGGTCTATGAAGGTGCTCATCAAACTTGGCAGAACTAGAACAATTTTCACCTGAACAATGGGAAAAGATTTCATCATCTCACTGTGTAAAGCTCGTAGAGACCTACCCCAAAAACACTCATAGCAGTCATTGCTGCAAAAAGTTATTCCATCAATTACTGACCTCAGGGGCTGAATACTTTTGCAACCAGTGAATTTTGATTTGTGCATGTGTTTTACAGGTATTCCTGACATGTAACCTCCATCAACAATAACGGTGTTTAGTTTCATCTCTTCAGTTATTAATAAAAAAGTTCATTTGGAAAAAAATTGTTTCTACATCATTCGTTGTTCATCTAAATGTGGCATTACAGGTTGGGGGTGAGCACTTTTGCAGGCCACTGTATTGTTCATATTATTGTTGCTTATTCTGGTAACTTCTGTTATGGTTCTGTAGATCTTGACACATATACAACGAGAACGACACTTGGTAGAGCACATACCTCCGTCAGGCCGAACAGTTTACGTTTTGTATACCACTTATACCCACTATTTCCAGGCATCAACCAAAATCTAACCAGCTTTTTCCTGTCACCTTCCCAACTCATCTATTAAGATTCATCCGAATCCGTTCATCACTTTTTGAGATATCGTGCTATATATCGTATTTGGCCCCATCTCTCAACGGTGAAGAATCACTTGAAAATAATTGAAATCTCGTATCCGGATGCGAATCTTCATCAAAATCGAATCGAATCGTCTTTGTCACACACCCAACCTGTCAACCAAATTTTGTACAAATCCGTCCATAACTTTTTGAGATATCATGCTCACAGGCAAACAAGGGTGAAAATAACCTCCGACCAGATGGGATTATTCTCGAGTTCAAGCTTTCGTGCAAAGAAATTTCACGAATCAGAACTTGATTCAATGGCAGGTTAAGATTCAGAAAGCGAAGTGCATGATGCAAAGCAGTCGCAAAGACAGCAATAATTTTCCAGCCACCTTATCTTGTCTAGCTTGAGTAGCTCCTCTCTTTGAAACACTTTGAAGAAGTTTCTTGAAAATGTTTCTATGTCCCAGCATAAACATCAATAATTTTGTTTCAATGTGCATCTGTACACAGATGCTCACACAGATGTCAAGGTCCTTGAACGACAGAGGGAGGTCAGCACACAAACAGCAGGGAACAACGCAACAGAGAGACAGGGCGCATACTGAGGCACATCATTAGTCGAGATATTTAAATGGACAGACTGCATGAGAAGGTTAAATCTCACAGTACTGGTGGAGTTGAGTCTGATGATCTTCACTTTTCTTTTTAGCTTTATATTTCCACTGCTATGTAGCATAAGGTCAGAACTACGGCTCTCCACCATTTCCCATCTTGTGCTGGATATCATACTTCTTCCATAGTAAAGTGAGTCTGATTTTTTCTTTCTATTTCGTATGCAGCCTGTGGCTGCTGGTTGTATCATGGTGGGAGTGTGGCTGTGCTGCTAATGCAGTGTCCCTTGTTTACAGTAAGCTGGTAATTATTTTGCCAACCATGGAAGGACGACAGGTTGAGTAAACCCACCTATTGTTATTATTTAATGGCATGACAGGAGCTCAAACTCAAGACCCGAAGATCGTAAGGCAGCTACCTTTACAGTGAAACCAAACCAGGCTTCGTGAGTCGAATGATGATGAATCTATACGAATAAATGTGTGTGTTTGTGTGTGTGTGTCAGTGTCAGTGTCTCTCCTCCATAATGCCAAAACCATAAATCCTGGCAGGCTGAAACCTTGCATGCATACGAAGAACACGCCAAGGAAGTGCATGACTGAAAATTGGGTACTTGCGTTAATTAAAACACCCCTTTTGAAGATAATTAACGGCCTTATTTAATTATCACAAAACGAGAGAGATAATGGTGAGGATTATAACCTGGGAGTAAGAAAATCCAGGACAGTATTTGTCCTTATGACGTTCTTCTGAGGTTCTTTCTTATTATACTCAGAATTGAAATGAAGGCGTATGGATATCAAGCAACGTAAACAGGAAAGGCTAATTGCTGGTTTGAGTCAACATGTGGTGAATTCAAAAAGGTGTCTTGAAACATACCGACGACAGTCAAGAAATGCCAACACATTCAAGATCTAGGTTCAAGGAGGAAGGGATGACATTCTTGGCAATGATCTCTTTGACTCTCTCCTCTCTCCTTCCCCCTGATATAGGAGAGATATGACTACTTTCCAGGAGAGATCATGACAGAGAGTGAGGAGACACAAACTTGTCGTCGAGAAATGAGGCATGTTTGTAAAGAAGCAAGGAATGACAAACAGGAAAAGAGTAGAGAGATACGGGAGGAAAAGTGTACGTGCAGTAACGAAGTGTGATTGGGTGTGATTAAAAAGGGGTAGAAATATCGACAGGTAGGGATAGGGGACAACATGGATGTTGTCCGGCCCGCATTTTGAGGTTTGAGGGAAGAGTGCTATTGAACAGTACTAATGATGGATGTACTATACATACTACATACATACATACATCGGACCTGCATATTTGCGGTTCATATAATGTGACTGCTTCACATTGATGGCCTTCACAAATTCACAGTTTTTTCGCAGGTTTTTTTTTTTTGGCATACAATGTGGAGGTCATATAAGAGCAAACACACAGAACGTATAACAAAGGGAGCAACGGAGCAGAGGGGTGGAGAGGAAGTACAAAACAGTGGGGACCGAGACTTGATCTGTGGAAGGAGAAGGATGGGGTGGGAAGAACGAGGTAAACAAGATGGACATCACAGGGATTTTCAGGAAGGAAAGTAGGGAATTTGAAGTGGTGGGGTTTGGGTGCATTAACGGGGGTACAATTTATCATGGTTTTGGATGGGGGAAGATAGAGTAGCGTGGTGACAGCTGTTTTGACGACCTGGAGGAAGAGTGGGATTGAAGTGTGTGGGAGTTTATTCCAGAATGGAATAAAGTGGAATGAAAGAGTGAAGGTGAGCAGTGATTTTTGATTTTGGTAGTTTTACAGAAGGGGGGTTGCTGGTGGACCTTGAACCCCTGGCGAAATATTGGTGTGGGTGGGGGGGGGGCACAGATCACAGTGGGAGCAAGGGTGGGGCGAAAGCCGAGAGGAGACAGAAGAAGACAGAAAGACACTGACCTGCCTGCGGTGAGAGAGTGAGAGACCCAAAGACTAAGCCTCACCGCAGAGATACCAATTATCAAATGCCTGGTTTCCACAGCGTATAGCTGAGAGAGTGTGTAGGCAGGAGCACCAGCCCAGAGGTGGGGAGCAGTACTCCATAAGGCTGCTGATGAAAGCTTTCTGTCTGGTCAGGAGCTCAGGTGGGCCAAGGAAGGACTTTGCACGATGGAGGATGCCCAGTGGATATGAATTGGAAGAAATGATTCCTTTCTAAATTGGATGTAACGTCTTCATTGGAAGATAATGTCCATGTTTATTGGAATTGTGAGTATCTCATTTCTTGGAATTTCAGCATGTTGATGTCTTAGTCGTTAATTTTTTTTTCTGAGTACCATTATCTAAAATGCTATGTCAATTATTAATCACCAGTACGTGCCCGACGTGCGTGGCCCGTAGTGCAACCAAAAAATAAAATAAAAATAAAACTTTAAACAACAACAGGGCCGTTCTTACTCTCGAAACGCGCTGGAATTGGGCATTGTTTTTATCCTATAAATGCGCAAATAAGAAATCGAGAAATTATTAAAGAATAAGTAAGTATCACTATCGGAAGTGGTGCGTGCCGTGAATGTTCACATGCATTCCCGAATTATCGCTTTCATTGAAGTAACACTGCTGTGATGCTTACACGAAGAGTTAATTAAGAATCCAATTAAACAAGTTTACTCTCAACAACCAGGACGTTCTTTACTCTCGCGTGGCGTAGTGGTGATGTATGTGCGGCGTACGTGGTGACCTGTACAAAAAAGAAAAACTTTCACGACGTAAAAAGTAATGAGACTGGATTGGGGCATTGTGTTTATTATAATGCCAATAAGAAATGAAATATTAGAATACATTAAGTATCCTATCGGAAAGTCGTAGTTGTAACCGTATGGGGAAGCGGCTGAGGATCTCTTCCTCGCCAAGCCTAACGCAGCAAGTGTCCTGTCATGGTTGGTAATAAATGGCCAAATGGGAAGATTGTGATTAAATCAAACCTTGAACATGGCACTCTCAGGTCCAGAATATACTGAATTTCAATTAGATCGGACG
>CM068958.1:31351792-31366319 GCA_035128595.1 Eptatretus atami | reverse complement strand
CGAACACGTTTTACGGCTTTTCCCATGGCTTGAGCGGACCGGTAGGGAGATTCAACCGGGGCATCAACAGACATTTCAGCAGGGTCCTGCGTACGTTTTCGATGTCTGTAGGACTGAATTCGAGCGGTTTCGATTGCCCTGTACCTTAGCCATTCTGCTCTGGACGTCTTCTGTTTCGACGCAGCTCTCGCAAGTTGAACATCTTTAGAACCTGTATCACAGACAATTCTGTTGGAGAAAATCCGATATATTATAGGGCATCCTAGTAAATTTCTTCAAAGAAACGAGCACATACGAACATTTACTCAATGGTACATACCACACCCATGAGTTTGGCGGAAGGGTATCTGACCAGTTTTAACCTGTTGGGAGATGAACAACACGTTTTACGGTTTTCCATGGCTTGAGCGGACCGGTAGGGAGATTCAACCGGGGCATCAACAGACATTTCAGCGGGTCCTGCGTACGTTTTCGATGTCTGTAGGGAAATGAATTCGAGCGGTTTCGATTGCCCTGTCCTTAGCCATTCTGCTTGCTCTGGACGTCTTCTGTTTTCGACGAGCTCTCGCAAAGTTGCTTTCGCTCTGTCTTTTTTCCTTACGTTTTGTACAATTCGGAGTCACCAGGCCTTCATACCTCTTTGTCACGTCTCCTGGAACATTTTTCTCTTTATTTGGTCGGAGTGCATGTGTTCCTCCAAAGTCATAAAAAAGGATAAAGCCCCATATACGAGGTGCAGACGATAAAGTACATGTTCTGTGCCTACTTCACCCACCCTTTGATGTAATTTTGAAATGCCTTATTGCTCGATGGAAAACGCTATAGGATTTGAACAATAATGATAATGCCCATGATTTATAATCAATCATTTTGAAACCGTTCACTTTTCTTGCACTCCCTTTTTACCGCAAAGTTCTAGTGATTCTTAAAATCTGCTGAACTTCAAAATCAAATTTCCCCTCCAGTACAAGGACGGTGGCAGAAAGATGATGCATCACTCAGGTCGTTCCGTTCTGCTACCAGATGGCAGTGCACATGAGCTTTAACTGTTGAACTGTTGTGTCGGACGTACAAAAAGATGTACGTCCGACCCAATGTTCCCGGCATACCACAAACAGCTAATGAAAATAAAACTAGCACATTATAATAAGGACATTATATACATATTAATGCCAGGTTATGAAGTTAGTTTTGACAGTGCATTTTGTTGGGGAGAAATTATTAATGAATCATTTTTGTGTCGGACGTACACAAAAAGTGTGTAACCTTTAGTACGCAGAACAATTAACTTTTAAAAAAAACCAGCACAAGATCACATATCAAAATAAACATTAGGCTATGTAAAAAAACGCTGACAAAATTTTGGCAGGGATGATATACTAGAAAGAAAAAAAATACTATTTATTTAATATACCAACGGATTCCTACTCCTTATCCATCTTTCAAACCATTGTATTATCTTACATATATTTTTTTTCTATATAGTCCCAATTGTTTGAAAAACTAGGCTACTAACGTTTACAAGATGATATACACTGAAATATAGGACTATTTTGAAAATTCGCCCTATAGGGTTTATAATTGGTGGAATTGGCTACACGACTTGAACAGAATTAATATCATGGAGAAAAAGAATGCTCAACTGTAGCTGTTGTGACTGGCAGCGCAAAGATGAATCCCTACTTCTCTGATTCGTAAACATAGCCGAGAAAAAGGGTTGAGAACCAGTGATGTCAAAACCTTTATCGCCGTATGATACACGAGTGTGTCAATAAAGGTTAATCCACTTCAAAACTTTCTTAACCAAACATTGAGTAATAAAACAAAAAGTTAACTTGGAAAATGAAAACCAAATCATGGAGAAATGAAACTTACTTTGGCGTTAATGCGCTTATGGTTGCGGTGTTCGATGTGAGTCACCCACGACACAACATGCATTCACACGAGTTTGTGAGTTTTCGTTGGAACCGTTTCTGCAAGTTTTATGATTATGTCTGCACATAAGCCTCACTGCGCCTTCACATCAGGTTCAGTCTGTTGCTGGTCATTGCAGACGTTATCCTTACAAAGCCCTACAGAGGAAAAAAATCAGAGGATTGAGGTCGGGGCTGTGTGGAGACATTCATTTTCCTACTCAAACGAGAAACGGGCGTTGTCTGAGGTTTTGACGCAGGGAAGGCAAGTTTTTCGTTGGCTGTATGCGGGATAGACCGTTCTTGCTGAATCCACTGTCCGCCGGAGGCTGCAGTGCTCATCAATTGCTTCAATCTTTGTAAAATGCGTTAAATCGACCGGTATCGTTCTTGAATTGAATGGTAACGTTCTTTGTCCATTTTTTGTCTTCAAACCGATACAGCCCCAACACACCTCTGTAGCTGCAGCCACAAAGCAGTGACTTTCCGACCCCCCCCCCCCCCCCCCCCTTAAGGCGACTTTCTCTTCAAACCTCATTTGGCCGTTGACTGACCCAGAAAAAAGTGTTGTTGTGGAATGATAGCACCATTGACGTTGAAAGTGTGCCTCATCACGAAACCACACCGTGAATTCCAGTTTGCGTTTGCTCCATCTTCTGTTTGCATCAATCTACACATAGCGACTCGTGCTGCCTTTATGCCCAATCGTCAATTTATGAGATGTTGTGATTTGTTTAAGGAAAGATGGGGGGTTTAAATCTTGTTTCATTATTCTTCTGTACTGCTGGGAAAGTAAGACCCAATTCAGCCGATCTTTTTTGAGCGATTTCTTCGGACTTTGGCATGACTGACTCACAAACTCTTCTATTGTTTCCTTCACAAGTACACTTCTTTGGCGACCGACCTTCCTTGTTATGTGAGATCGTCCTTCACTTAATCTTTTCACAAGTTTCCAATGGCTGGCTTGCTTGTCTTCTTTTTCTGGATGCACTCCATATTCAAGTAACAGAACCTCGTCTGGATGGAGCGATTCATTTGGTCTCAAAATATCCACTCTGACAATGTTTACTCCTTTTCTCCGTAGAAAACATCATTTCTCCATAGATACTTTGGTTATGCTTGATGCTTCTCCAAGATCATCTGATCACTCCTGGAAAACAAAACAAATGAAGGTAATGAGTAAAAGTAAACAAAAAAGGTATTGTGAAGCGGTGAACCTTTTATCGACACACTCTGGATTCCCACTCTTGTGGTTAATTCTCTATTCTGTCTTGATCATGGCGGTAGCCCCATTCGCTTGGTGAGTGCCTCACTTGGCAGTCAACTGTCGGTGTATTTTTTGAAGACAGGCAACTGTAAAACTATGTAGAGGTTGAGTGTAAATCCAGAAGTTGCTGTTGTAGATAGGTAAGAATCAAGTCTGTGTACTTTTTGAGTTGGTTCCCAACATTTCTTTGTCTGATCAGTGAGGAAGTAAATAGTAAATAGCGAGGAAGATCAGTGAGGAAGTGAGGCCTTTACCAGTTAAACTTCTGGACTGAAGTCCTTCGGCTCCTTCAGTACGTTTTTCAATGATACATCTCTGATTGATCCCAAGTGTAGCTTCTATTGCTGGATAAAAAATCCCTGCTGTTGTAGCAGATCTCCTGATGGCAATTGTTTAATGACAAGTGGTTTTAACAGTAGGTTATATTAGGAGAGATGACAATTGTCTTCTCTGAACGAAGTAACAAAAGAAAGCCACCGCCTCAGATCCAGCATCTGTCCCATCTTACAGAATACTTTCCAAAGCCAGTAAAAATCAGTTTCAGTATATTTCAAGACAACAGTCAAAGATTTCTCTCGAGAAAGCCAGTGGGTTCTACCTGATTGGACTAATTTTAAATTCAGTCAGAAAAATCTATTTTTCCCGGCATTCATCGTTTGGACTCTAGTTTAAAAAAAAAAAGGAATATAACGAAGACATAAATTTATTGCTCTTTTAATTCCGTTGAAGATTTCAGCTAAGTACTGGGGCAACGAGTTGACTAGATGGCTCTGCAGTGCGTATCAGAGAGATTAGGATTACACTTTTGTCTGCAAAGCTTGTAACTCCACCATGTATTCGCAGAGAAGTCTGCCAGCTCCATGAAATGCACAAGCAGCCATCTGTTTCAGGTCAAATTTTACAAGCATTAAACTCTTCTAAGATCTGGGTTGTCACCGATGCAGCCGATGTGTTTTCTAATAATCTGAAATCATCAGGAAAATGCATAGCACTGGCCTACCACTGAACATGAAGATAGCGTACACACGTACGCCGATACTTCACGCCCATTCGCATTCAGCCGCATTCATCAGCCATGTAAGGCAATATAATGAAATGTGGTGAGAGAGTTCCTTTACTTTTACAACTGCAGGTCCTTCACTGTTGCACTGCGTCTTCGACCAATCGGATGAGTTTCTGGCAGGAAGATATAAGTATTTGGATGGTCTTGGTTGAACAAGTGTCCAAATTCCAGAACTGTGGTTTCTTCTTCAGTAGGAAGCTGTATTTGTGTTGCAGACTGTTTGGATGATATGCACCACTCAAACCTTCATATGAGATGTTAGTAGGTTCTTGTTCTTGGTATGTCATGACTTGGTTAGTATTTAGGGCTTTTGAGTGAAAAATTGTTCATTTGTGGCTTTTTCCTTTTCATTTTTAACTCTCCACCTGTAAACATGAATTAAAATTAATAGGGACAATACCGTGAGTGCTCACCTGGCAGCAGCTGGAAATAGAAAACAGGGAACCACTGGTAGGTGTGGAATGACCCAAAAATATGTAACTGAAAACAAAGTACAAATAACTATGGATTTTTTTTTTATGCCGTTGATACAAACAATGGTACATCACGGGTGATCGAGGTTGTAGTCAAAGTTTCATCAGACACTTGTGTGTGTATTTTCAGAGAATGAAAGGCAAGTACTATTTTGGGGGGCAACCCCCAAATAGACCCCTTGGGGCCAATTTTTTTTAATGCATGCAAACTTGGGACATACAGGGTGATGAATTTGTGGTAAAGTTTCATCAAAAATCACATGTGTAGTTTCGAGAAGAAGTTGCAAGTTTTTGTGGACGGACGATGAACGTGCATGTATCCAAGGCAATTCCACTCATGGCTTGTGAACTTCCTCTCCTGTTCACAGTTAACACGTCGCTTTCGTGGAATTCTCCTCAATCCTTCGCCATCCAGGCTGGAGCTCCTCAAGGCGAGGTTCTGGGCCCTGTTATTTTTTATGGTTTTCATGCAATGATCTCTCTGATCTCTGGAAACCCTCTTTATCTCTTTGCTGACGACTCACCCTGTGCTATCCATCTGTCATCCCTCAGACCGGGCAACAGCAGCCACTTCACTCTCTGCAGACCTGGATAAATTACAAGGCTGGTCAAACACTTGGAATTTGTCTTTCAATCCTGACAATGTACACTCCTTCTATGTCTCCTCTGAAAGAATGTCTGGACCCCCTCCTCCCCCATACTACTTTTCTCAACAATCCCCTTGAAGAAATCCTTTCCGTTGAAGCTTTTTGGCTTCCCGTCTGCCACGATCTTTCGCTGGGAAAGCCACATCTCCAAGATGGCCTCCAAAGCTAGTCGCTGACTGGGCATCCTCCGTCATGCTAAAGTCCTTCCTTGGCCACACCTGAGCTTTCTAAATCATTACAAAAGCTTTCATCCACAGTTCTTGTGGAGTACTGCTCTCGGCCCTCTAGGGTGTGCTTCCCTGCCTCCGCCCAGACTCGACTTTTACGCTGTGGAAACCGAGGGTTTTAGAATCATTGGTAACTCCTGCAATGAAGCTGAGTCTTTGGGACTCTCACTCTCTCAACGGAGGCAGGTCGGTGTCTTTTGTCTTCTACGCTCCTCTCCGGTCGTGCCCAGCCGCCCCCCCCCCCCCGCTCCGTCCTTGATCTGTTCCCCTCCCCAGATATTTCCGCAGGGCACTCAAGGTCCCTCCAAAAACCCTTCTGGTGAAACTGCTGAAATCAATGATTGCTGCTCACTTCATTCTTCTTTTTCCCACTCTGGAACAAACTCCGACACTCTCTTCAAATCCATTTCTTCGTTCGGCAAGTCTTCAAAAACAGCTGTTCACCACCATCTCATATATTCCCCCATCCAAAATCTTGATCTTTTCTACGCCCTGTTCATCGCCATCCGATAACCCATCTCCTCAAATTCCTGTTTTCCTTCCTGAAAGTCCCTGTAGTTCCATCTTGTTTACCCCATGTACCCGCACCCACCCCATGCTCTCCCTTCCACAGATCTAATTGTCTTTGTTCCCACGATTGTGCTTCCCTCTCCCACCCGATGTCTCCTGCGTTGTTATACGTTTTCCCGTGTTGAAGCTCTACACGAGCCTCGACATGGGATAACAAAAAAAAAACATCCCATAAACTCACAGAATTACGTTCCAGGTGGCTAACACGGACATGAAACGAATGAAACTCGAAATAACTATTAGAAAGCATTAAATTATGCATAAGTTTACGATCAGTGACCACAAAACTATTATCAGTATTGATCTCAGTGATAATACTGATAAGTGATTTCAAATTTTATGTACAAATTAAGTTTATAAATTATATCAATATAAATTTATAAGCTATATTGTAAGTTTATAACTTTTATGAGCCTGGGTGTGGCTCAGTGGTTAAGGTGGTGGCTAAGAGTCCCTCGGGGTCCTGAGTTTCGCGCCCCCGCTGGCCGCTGGGTTAGCATCAGGGGTTGCTCAGCCTGTCATCTTTGGAAGGTGGCAAAATGAGCACCAGTATACTGGTAAATTATCCCTGAGGGTCGAAGGCGAACGAAAGGGTTGGTGTCGGAAGGGCAATCTGCTGTAAAAACATTGCCACAGAACGTAACCATGATTGGAGCCGCAGCAAAAAGCTGACTCATGCTCAGGGAATAAAGGCTTTCAAATGGTGTGATGATGACTGTAACTTTAATAACTTTTAAGAATTAAAAAAAAAATAAAAAATCTAAGTTTTGGAGTACTGGAGTGTTTGTGGAGTGTTTTGAGTACCTGGAGTGTTTTGGAGTGTTTGTGAAGAGGAGGCTCAGGAGCGTCCAGAAGGGAAAAAGAGCAGTTTGCGAGTGTCTCATCTGGAGCCTCCGTTCTGAGTGAACCACTTACAGAGGAGAGGACGTTAAGATGCATACAAAGCTGAGGCAGATTAATATTTGAAGTGGAAAATTGGGAACCCCGTTACCGTCCGTGAGGTCTTGCCACCGCACGGGGTCTCAGCGCCGCTCGCGTTCTTCTTTTCTTGTGTACAGTTCATTTGAACGTCTATTTCTTCTCCATTATTCGTGAACAGAATTCGATGAAAATGAATTGGCATGTACCAAACACAGATGTGCAGCATTAACTGAGGCCCAAAGTCTGATGGCGGCCCTTCGGGCCGAGGAAAAACGGCCCAATTTTGGCCCATTTTCGTAATTGTTATTTCTCGGTATTAGTGGAACGGAACGCGAACAACTTGACAAGTATATTCTGGAGACCCATTACCCAGGCATTAAACGAGCCAAATGTGATTCCGGCCCTTTGGGCCGAGAAACCATTTTCTTAAAATTATTTATTTTTCGACCCCATTTTCTTTAAAAAACAAAAAATATAATAATGTGGCTGGGCAAATTTAAGTCGCAAAGATGATATGAAATTAGCCTCAGCTCTTGTGGGGTGGTTCTGGTTCTTTTTTCTGATGCGATGAAAATCATATACCAGAATTCAACGCTATCTGTCCGTCCGTGCTATCGCTCACCTGAGAGTTGTACGAATGAATCTCCCACGGGGTATGTTGCAATTCAACTTGTTATAATGATATGGGTTTTATTTGACGCTAATCAAGTAGTTCAAGAGAAAACCGTTTGGAAAGACAGAATAAACGTGTTATTCATGCATATTGTCAGTTGAAACTGAGAAATGTCAAAAAAATGTGAGGTTTTATTTTAATAACTTAGGCAGTAAGCACAAAAACATCAAAAACAGCAAGAATCGGCTCTTTTAGAAATCAAGATGATACAGCCAAATGTGCGGGCCACGGATCAAGTTTTTACTTTTTTAATAGAAACTGAGTGGTAACCAGTGAGAGTGCTTCTGAAAGTCACGTGTCTGAGTTCAAGTTCCTCAAAATCAAAATCCGACATATTGTAAATGTTCACATTGCGTTTTGAAATTGTTGAATCGCGGGTTAAGATCAGGTTTTGGGTATGGTTAAAGTTATGGGGTAGGTTAAAGTTATGGGGTATGGTTAAAGTTATGGGGTAAGCAAAATTGTCTGTAAAAGGCAATTTTCAAGATGCAATTTTAAAATTTAACAACATGGAGAGTTTTAATTGTGAGGCACTTATACTCAGACACGTGGACTTTTCAGAGCACACCTCATTGGTTACGAACACAATCTCACCGTGAAGGAGCATTCCCATGCAACCTCGAGTCCTGTGGTGATCAGTGCCCCAGACAAGATCACTTCTAGTCTTGGGGATTTCAATGCATCGACTGGAACTGATATGGATGGTTATGAGACGTGTGTTGGTCCTCATGGGTCTGGACTGTAAACCAGACAGCAATCAAGTTCCTTTGAACTTTGCAAGAAGTCATGGACTTAGGGTGGCCGGTTACATGGTTTCACGCACCCCCCAGGCTCATCGCTGGACTTTGTATTCCAATGCTGCGGTGTTGCAAAGGAGATTGAAACCATGTGCTCATTGATGGTCGTGGAGGATGATCCAGAATGTGCAGGGTTACCGAGTGCTCAGTCCGTCAATACTGACGCACCGCTTGTTGTAGCAACTCTTTAAGTTGCACCTAAATCCAGGAGAAATGGTGCCATCCCAGCCTAGGCTGGATGTTGGCAACTCAAGGAAATGAGAGGCGTAGCTGAGGAGTTTGCGAACAGCTGAGTGGAGACTTGAGGGAGGGAGGGGGGTCTGGTGCTTTGGGAGGTCCTGAAGAGTTGTGGGAGTGCCTTCAAGACCACCCGTTCCTTGAATGTTGCGGTGGATTGTCTTGGAACTCACCGCAGAGCGAAGAAGAAATTTTTGGTCTCTCCAAGGGAAACTGATACCATTGAACAGAGTCGCAGGGCCAGGCTTATGGGCAGAGCTTGGCTGTTTAGGGAGTGAGGCGTAACTGTACGTGCACTAAGGGTGGACAAGGAGGCCTTTGTGTGAGGAATCTGTGAGGGGGTAGCGCATCACCTGTGGACAGGTGATCGCGTCCGCTTAAGGGGAATTTTGGCATTGCGTTGATCCAAGCCCATCCCTTCGGTGTTAATCAGTTAGAGCAGAGGATGTAGGCTCTTGAACAGAGGAGTCCTGAAGGTGAAGGCCGTGGCCGGTTTACTATTTTGAGCGGTTGTACCAGGCTGATCCACCAGCTGTTGATTTTTTGTCAGGGGTGTTTGCAGCCCCTCCAATCAATCACTTTGAATCCACCTTCGTTTGGTGTAAACACATGGCTGCGGTGACCGGTTGAAATGTGGTAAAGCTCAGGGATCTGTGTGCAACCATGCTGAACTCCTCAGGGTGGTGGAAATGCCTGCACTTGTGTCATTACATGCACTTCTGTGCTCTGCCTGCAACACAGGCATCATCCCCTGACTGAAGAGGGGCCTTGTTGTCCCTCTCTGGAAAAGGGGCGGGTGATCGCCAAAGACTGCAACAACATACAAGGGGTGACGGGCTGCTCTCAGTGCCGGGCTAAGCTCTTTGGCTCGGATAATTCTTGATAGGGTTCGCCCATCCATCTGCTTGAGTCACCAGCGTCCAGAAGCTTCAGGATATACAACCAAGAGGTCAATGATTTGACTGTATCCTTGCTCTTCGGTCCTGACTGGAATGTAGATTGAGAGTTTTGGCAGGGGCTGCTTGCAGCTTAAATGTTGTCTCTGTAAAGCGTTTGATTCATTTGATTGATTTGATTTTGAATGTTTTGATATGCTGCAAAAGCGATGCAAAATCGGGAATGGCCCTCTGGAGGATTCTTGGTCTTCGTGGGTGCCACCAAAAATTGATCGATCTGATGTCTGAACTCTACTTCTGGTACTGAGAAGTGCTGTGAGATGTGGTGGTACCATCTCTGACTTATTTCCAGTTGTTACTGGAGTTTGTCAGGGGTCGTGTGCTGGCCGCCCACAACTTTTCAGTGCACTGTATGGACCGCATTCTGGGGAGGATTCTGACATAATCAAGCTGTGGTGGCAATCATTTTGGAAATGTCAACGATCTCTGACCTTGTTTCACCAGATGACGCAGTCATCTTTGGGGGACTTTAGATATCCTTTTTTGGGGGCCCTCGAGGTGCTGAAATGAGGAGTCGGAGCCGCGAGATTACGGGTTTCCCTGGATCAAACTAAGACCTCCAGGCTTCAATAACATCTTGGATGCTGCTGTCTGTTTTGTGCCTGTTTTGTGGTGAGGATGTTGAGGTCGTGGAGAGATTTCACTTACCTGGCAGTGATATTCATGTCTCTGCTGCTGTGAGTTAGAAGTCAACAAGACGTCTGGGTCGGGCCTGGGGAGTCATGGATTCACTGGATCATGGGGTGTGGCGCTGCCGTACTGTGCGGAGGATGAAGGTCCAGGTCTTCAGGTCCTTGGTGCTTCCAGTCTGCTCTATGGATGTGAGATTTGGACCCTGACGAGGGATCTGGACGAAGCACTTAATTTCTTTGGTACCAGGTCTCTTCGGAGAATCCTTGGCTATCGCTGGTCAGAATTTTGTGTCCAACAAAGTGTTGCTGAGAGAGACTCAAATAAGATTTGTTACCTGCATAGTCCGTGAGCGTCAGCTTGCGGCTGTAACGGATATGTGGCTCATTTTCCTGATGCTGATCCTGCTCACCAGATTCTGCTCAGCGAGGGATCTCGTGAGTGGAAGAGGCCAATGGGCCGACCACGTGCCTCCGTGGTTGCAAGCATGATTGATCGCATCTCAAGGGATGGGATGGGCCCAGGCATGTGCCTGGGGACAGGCCAGACGGAGGCCCGCTGAAGTACCGGCGGAAGTGACACGCAGTGACGTGGCTGCTTCTGGCGCATGCTCCCATACCTGACCTGACCTGGGGTTCAGTGCATCACACTTTCCCTTTTTATGGTATCGACTATTTTGAGCACATACGCTCTCGAGCTCGATGCGCCTCCTCCATTATAACCATTGCGTCACAACAGTGTTGGCCAAAGGGCACCTCCACGTCAGCATGAGCGAATCGCCATCCTGTGTGCCAAGAAAGTGTAGTGAGGTGCCGGCGCTGTCTCATAAATTTCACCTTTCACCGCAGTTAACATGGGGACAAACGTTGTACCATGGAGAACGAATAAATTGGCAACATTTATATATGATATTTGATTTCTGTGATCCTCGGGGTGGGGGGGGGGGGAGGGCGTAGGGGAATCCCTGTAAGCGTAGTACGCCACCTGACGGGCGTCTTGTTTCCAGTATGCAAACATTCTTGCAAGTCCTATTTTTGGCGTGTTTCGGCAACAGACCACTGCTTGGAGTGATCGAAAAATACAATTAACTCAGGTTAAATTGATATTTGAAGCGAAACATTGCATACTGCTGAATGTGAGTATATAATGCATTGGTGGTTATATAGCTCGGTTAATTCCAATTGCACTTACAACCACCACCACATCCACCGTAAAGGAAGAAATGCCAAGGTGGAAAGAAATGTTGTTTTTTCAACAATGATGGATTCAACAAAACTTTGTACGTGTACAACTTCAGGGTGCCTTCAATTGATCCTGAAGTTTCAGCTTCTGAGGTCAAATCAAAAAACATACATAACATACATACTTGCTCCACTAAAATATAGATTTCATTGCAACTAAAAGTGGTGGCAAACGATTTCTCACCGTCTCCCCAAGATTTATTTTACAACATCAATTTAGTGACAAATGAAAATAATTCACTGATTTACTATGCAGTGCTGGCACTCGTCTGACAGGATGGTTCAGAGGTATCGAAACTTACCTTGAGCTTAGTTTGGTCCGATTCCGACCCGCTTAGTTGTCAAATTCATTTTGGTAACTTCCAGGCAGGGTGGGTTACATCCAAAATATACCGTCCCTCGGATGGACGTTAAACTGGTCCACGGTGTCTTTTTGTGAATTGTCAGCAGTTATTGGTTTGACACCCTGAACAATTACATATAACTCCATGGAACTTCAGGCCTGGTCATCCGTTTCGCGAGAGATTTGGGCCAACATCTTCCTGCACAAAAAGGTTGAAATAATTGTAGTCGTAAAAACTATCGTCGTAGTAACAGTAGCAGTAGTGGTAGTTGTAATAATGGTTTCGTGAATAATTGGCGTACGATACACTGAATATACGGTAATCTGCCTGGCAAACAAAGGAAGTTCTGATTTTAGTGTTTGTAATGTAAAGATTCTTTAAAGAACTTCGCACAAGGGGGCAATCATGGTTCTACTGTGTTCGTGAATTTGAGGCCTTTATAACCTGGAGTAAGACAATCAAGGACAGTACCTTTTTGTCCCTTATGACGTTCTTCTGAGGTTCCTTTCTTATTATAAACTCAGAAATTGAAAATCGAGGTGTATGAATATCAAGCAACGTAAAACCGGAAGGCTAATTGCTGGTTTGAAGTCAACATGTGGTGAATTAAAAAGGTGTCTTGGACGACATACCGACGAGACAAGTCCAAGAAATGCCAACCATTTAAGATCTAGTTCAAGGAGGAAGGTGATCACATTCTTGGCAAATGATCTCTTTGACTCTCTCACTGAATAGGAGAGATCATGACTCTTTTCCCTGGAGAGATCATGGACAGAGAGTGAGAGACACCGAAACTTGTCGTCGAGAAATGGGGCAACTGGTTTGATACAAGAAGCAAGCGAATGAACAAACAGGAAAAGAGTAGAGAGATTACGGGAGAAACATTGTAACGTGCAGGTAAGAGTTTGATTGGGTTGTGATTAAAAAGGGGTAGAAAAATATCGCAGGTAGGGGATAGGGGCAAACATGGATGTTGTCCCGCCACGCATGTTTGAGGCCTTGAGGGAAGAGTGCTATTGAACAGCTAATGATGGAGTTGTACATACATACATACAGTACATAACTACAGTCGGACCCTGCATATTTGCGGTTCATGATAATGTACTGCTTCACATTGATGGCCTTCAACAAATTCACAGTTTTATTCGCAGGTTTTTTTTTTTTTGCATACAATGTGGAGGCTCATATAAGACAAACACCACAGAACGTATAAGCAAAGGGAGCAACGAGGGATGGTGGAGAGAAGTCAAAACAGTGGGGAACGAGACATTAAATCTGTGGAAGGAGAGGGATGGGGTGGGGAAGACGAGGTAAACAAGATGGACATCACAGGGATTTTCAGGAAGGAAAGTAGGGAATTTGAAGGTGGTGGTTTGGGGTGCAATTAAGGGGGGTCAGAAATTATCATGGTTTTGGAATGGGGGAAATAAGAGATGGTGGTGACAGCTGTTTTGAATGACCTGGAGGGAAGAGTGGGATTGGAAAGTGTGTGGGAGTTTATTCCAGAGATGGAATAAAAGTGGAATGAAAGAGTGAAGGTGAGCAGTGATTTTTGATTTGGGTAGTTTTACAGAAGGGGTTTGCGCTGGTGGACCTTGAACGCCTGCGGAAATATTGGGTGGGTGGGTGGTGGCGTGGGGCACAGAATCACAGTGGGAAGCAAGGGGATGGGGGCGAAGCGGGGGAACAGAAGAAGACAGAAAGACCACCGGACCTGCCTGCGGTGAGAGAGTGAGAAGACCCAAGAATAGCCTCACCGAAGAGATACCAATTAATTCAAATGCCTTGGTTTCCACAGCGTATAGCTGATGAGAGGTGTGAGGCAGAAGCACCAGCCCAGAGGTTGGGGGAGCAGTACTCCATAGGCTTGCTGATGAAAAGCTTTCTGTCTGGTCAGGAGCTCAGGTGGGCCAAGGAAGGACTTTGCACGTGGGTAGGGATGCCCAGTGGATATGATTGGAAGAAATGATTTCCCTTTCTAATTGGGATGTACGTCTTCAATTGGAAGATAATGTCATGATTTTTATTGGACTATTGTGAGTATCCTCACTTTTCTCTTGGACATGTTCAAGCTATGTTGATGTCTTAGTGTTAATTTTTTCTGAGTACATTATCTAGAAATTGCTTGTCAAATTATTATCCACCAGTACGTGCCGTACGTGCGGTGGCCGTACGTGCAACCAAAAAATAAAATTAAAAATAAAAACTTTCAAAAACAACCACACCAGGCCGTTCCTTCACTCTCGTAAACGACGACTGGATTGGGGCATTGTTGTTTTATCTATAAATGCGCATAAGAAATCGAGAAATTATTAAGAATACAGTAAGTCATAAACTATCCGGAAGTGGTGCGTGCCCAGACGGAATGTTCACGATGCATTCACGAATTATTCGATTTCATTGAAGTAACAACGGTGTGATACTTACACACACAGAGTAATTTAAAATCCAAATTTAAAATCAAGTTTACCTCGCTTCAACAAACACAGGAACGTTCCTTCATCTCGGGTGGCCGTACGGCGTGGCTGTATGTGGCGCCGTACGTGCGTGACCGTCGAAAAAAAGAAA
>CM068958.1:31337043-31351767 GCA_035128595.1 Eptatretus atami | reverse complement strand
CTGTTTTCTCTTCACACATACATGAATGAGGAATGACTGAAGTTGGCTGCGCAGCTCAGAGAATGCCTCTCGCACAGTCGCGGTAATTTCAAGTTTTTCGACGCTTCCCTCATTACGTTGCCACTGTGAATACTTTATTGGTGACTCTGCGTCAATGTCTACAGGAGCAAAACGGTTCAGTTTGTCCTCACAGTGATCGCACTGGAGAGTCATACAACTGTTTGCAACAACTTGTCCATGTGGACCTCCTGTTTTCTCTTCAACATACATGATGAAGGATGACTGAAGTTGGCTGCGGGCAGGCTCAAGAGAATGCCTCTCGCAAAGTCGCGGTATTTCAAGTTTTTCGACGCTTCCCTCATTACGTTGCACTGTGAATACTTTATTGGTGACTCTGCGTCAATGTCTACAGGAAGCAAAACGGTTCAGTTTTGTCTCACAGTGATCGCACTGGAGAGTCAAACATCTTTAGAACCTGTATCACAGACAATTCTGTTGGAGAAAATCCGATATATTATAGGGCATCCTAGTAAATTTCTTCAAAGAAACGAGCACATACGAACATTTACTCAATGGTACATACCACACCCATGAGTTTGGCGGAAGGGTATCTGACCAGTTTTAACCTGTTGGGAGATGAACAACACGTTTTACGGTTTTCCATGGCTTGAGCGGACCGGTAGGGAGATTCAACCGGGGCATCAACAGACATTTCAGCGGGTCCTGCGTACGTTTTCGATGTCTGTAGGGAAATGAATTCGAGCGGTTTCGATTGCCCTGTCCTTAGCCATTCTGCTTGCTCTGGACGTCTTCTGTTTTCGACGAGCTCTCGCAAAGTTGCTTTCGCTCTGTCTTTTTTCCTTACGTTTTGTACAATTCGGATCGGCCTTCATCTCGCAGTCTCCTGACTTTTCTCTTTATGGTCAGCATGGTTCCTAAAAGTCATAAAAAAGGATAAAGCCCCATATACGAGTGACATGTCAGTTTTGCCAACCACTCACCTTTGATGTAATTTTGAAATGCCTTATGCCGATAGGAAAACGCTATAGGATTGAACAATAATGAATCCATGATAATTAATCAACATTTTGAAACCGTTCACTTTTCTTGCACTCCCTTTTTCCCAAGTTCTAGTTCTTAAATCTGCTGAACTTCAAAAATCAAATTCCCCCCAGTACACAGGACAGTGGCAGAAGATGACATACTCAGTCGTTCCTATCTGCTACCAGAGCAGTGCACATGTAAAGCTTTAACTGTTGAAACTGTGGTCTGGACGTACAAAAAAACGTGGACCCAATGTTCCCAGCATACCACAAACAGCTAAGAAAATAAACTAGCACCATTATAATAAGGAACATTATATACAAATTAATCCAGGTATGAATTAGTTTGACAGTCATTGTGGTGAAAATTATAATGATCATTTTTGTGTCGGACGTACACATAAAAGTGTGTGTAACTTAGTAACCCAGAAAACTTAACTTTAAAAAACTCGCACAAGATTTCAACAACAAAATAAACATTAGGGCTTATGTAAAAAAAACACTGACAAAATATTTGGCTAGGGATGAATACTAGAAAGAAAAAAAATACTATTTATTTAATATACCATAGGATTCCTACTCCTTATATCCATCCAAGACCATTGTATTATCTACATATATATCTTTTTCTCTATATGTCCCAATTGTTTTGAAAAACTAGGCTACTAACCGTTACAATATGATTTACAACTACTATATAGGACTATTTGAAAATTCGCCCTATAGGGTTTATAATTGGTGGAATTGGCTACACGACTTGAACAGAATTAATATCATGGAGAAAAAGAATGCTCAACTGTAGCTGTTGTGACTGGCAGCGCAAAGATGAATCCCTACTTCTCTGATTCGTAAACATAGCCGAGAAAAAGGGTTGAGAACCAGTGATGTCAAAACCTTTATCGCCGTATGATACACGAGTGTGTCAATAAAGGTTAATCCACTTCAAAACTTTCTTAACCAAACATTGAGTAATAAAACAAAAAGTTAACTTGGAAAATGAAAACCAAATCATGGAGAAATGAAACTTACTTTGGCGTTAATGCGCTTATGGTTGCGGTGTTCGATGTGAGTCACCCACGACACAACATGCATTCACACGAGTTTGTGAGTTTTCGTTGGAACCGTTTCTGCAAGTTTTATGATTATGTCTGCACATAAGCCTCACTGCGCCTTCACATCAGGTTCAGTCTGTTGCTGGTCATTGCAGACGTTATCCTTACAAAGCCCTACAGAGGAAAAAAATCAGAGGATTGAGGTCGGGGCTGTGTGGAGACATTCATTTTCCTACTCAAACGAGAAACGGGCGTTGTCTGAGGTTTTGACGCAGGGAAGGCAAGTTTTTCGTTGGCTGTATGCGGGATAGACCGTTCTTGCTGAATCCACTGTCCGCCGGAGGCTGCAGTGCTCATCAATTGCTTCAATCTTTGTAAAATGCGTTAAATCGACCGGTATCGTTCTTGAATTGAATGGTAACGTTCTTTGTCCATTTTTTGTCTTCAAACCGATACAGCCCCAACACACCTCTGTAGCTGCAGCCACAAAGCAGTGACTTTCCGACCCCCCCCCCCCCCCCCCCCTTAAGGCGACTTTCTCTTCAAACCTCATTTGGCCGTTGACTGACCCAGAAAAAAGTGTTGTTGTGGAATGATAGCACCATTGACGTTGAAAGTGTGCCTCATCACGAAACCACACCGTGAATTCCAGTTTGCGTTTGCTCCATCTTCTGTTTGCATCAATCTACACATAGCGACTCGTGCTGCCTTTATGCCCAATCGTCAATTTATGAGATGTTGTGATTTGTTTAAGGAAAGATGGGGGGTTTAAATCTTGTTTCATTATTCTTCTGTACTGCTGGGAAAGTAAGACCCAATTCAGCCGATCTTTTTTGAGCGATTTCTTCGGACTTTGGCATGACTGACTCACAAACTCTTCTATTGTTTCCTTCACAAGTACACTTCTTTGGCGACCGACCTTCCTTGTTATGTGAGATCGTCCTTCACTTAATCTTTTCACAAGTTTCCAATGGCTGGCTTGCTTGTCTTCTTTTTCTGGATGCACTCCATATTCAAGTAACAGAACCTCGTCTGGATGGAGCGATTCATTTGGTCTCAAAATATCCACTCTGACAATGTTTACTCCTTTTCTCCGTAGAAAACATCATTTCTCCATAGATACTTTGGTTATGCTTGATGCTTCTCCAAGATCATCTGATCACTCCTGGAAAACAAAACAAATGAAGGTAATGAGTAAAAGTAAACAAAAAAGGTATTGTGAAGCGGTGAACCTTTTATCGACACACTCTGGATTCCCACTCTTGTGGTTAATTCTCTATTCTGTCTTGATCATGGCGGTAGCCCCATTCGCTTGGTGAGTGCCTCACTTGGCAGTCAACTGTCGGTGTATTTTTTGAAGACAGGCAACTGTAAAACTATGTAGAGGTTGAGTGTAAATCCAGAAGTTGCTGTTGTAGATAGGTAAGAATCAAGTCTGTGTACTTTTTGAGTTGGTTCCCAACATTTCTTTGTCTGATCAGTGAGGAAGTAAATAGTAAATAGCGAGGAAGATCAGTGAGGAAGTGAGGCCTTTACCAGTTAAACTTCTGGACTGAAGTCCTTCGGCTCCTTCAGTACGTTTTTCAATGATACATCTCTGATTGATCCCAAGTGTAGCTTCTATTGCTGGATAAAAAATCCCTGCTGTTGTAGCAGATCTCCTGATGGCAATTGTTTAATGACAAGTGGTTTTAACAGTAGGTTATATTAGGAGAGATGACAATTGTCTTCTCTGAACGAAGTAACAAAAGAAAGCCACCGCCTCAGATCCAGCATCTGTCCCATCTTACAGAATACTTTCCAAAGCCAGTAAAAATCAGTTTCAGTATATTTCAAGACAACAGTCAAAGATTTCTCTCGAGAAAGCCAGTGGGTTCTACCTGATTGGACTAATTTTAAATTCAGTCAGAAAAATCTATTTTTCCCGGCATTCATCGTTTGGACTCTAGTTTAAAAAAAAAAAGGAATATAACGAAGACATAAATTTATTGCTCTTTTAATTCCGTTGAAGATTTCAGCTAAGTACTGGGGCAACGAGTTGACTAGATGGCTCTGCAGTGCGTATCAGAGAGATTAGGATTACACTTTTGTCTGCAAAGCTTGTAACTCCACCATGTATTCGCAGAGAAGTCTGCCAGCTCCATGAAATGCACAAGCAGCCATCTGTTTCAGGTCAAATTTTACAAGCATTAAACTCTTCTAAGATCTGGGTTGTCACCGATGCAGCCGATGTGTTTTCTAATAATCTGAAATCATCAGGAAAATGCATAGCACTGGCCTACCACTGAACATGAAGATAGCGTACACACGTACGCCGATACTTCACGCCCATTCGCATTCAGCCGCATTCATCAGCCATGTAAGGCAATATAATGAAATGTGGTGAGAGAGTTCCTTTACTTTTACAACTGCAGGTCCTTCACTGTTGCACTGCGTCTTCGACCAATCGGATGAGTTTCTGGCAGGAAGATATAAGTATTTGGATGGTCTTGGTTGAACAAGTGTCCAAATTCCAGAACTGTGGTTTCTTCTTCAGTAGGAAGCTGTATTTGTGTTGCAGACTGTTTGGATGATATGCACCACTCAAACCTTCATATGAGATGTTAGTAGGTTCTTGTTCTTGGTATGTCATGACTTGGTTAGTATTTAGGGCTTTTGAGTGAAAAATTGTTCATTTGTGGCTTTTTCCTTTTCATTTTTAACTCTCCACCTGTAAACATGAATTAAAATTAATAGGGACAATACCGTGAGTGCTCACCTGGCAGCAGCTGGAAATAGAAAACAGGGAACCACTGGTAGGTGTGGAATGACCCAAAAATATGTAACTGAAAACAAAGTACAAATAACTATGGATTTTTTTTTTATGCCGTTGATACAAACAATGGTACATCACGGGTGATCGAGGTTGTAGTCAAAGTTTCATCAGACACTTGTGTGTGTATTTTCAGAGAATGAAAGGCAAGTACTATTTTGGGGGGCAACCCCCAAATAGACCCCTTGGGGCCAATTTTTTTTAATGCATGCAAACTTGGGACATACAGGGTGATGAATTTGTGGTAAAGTTTCATCAAAAATCACATGTGTAGTTTCGAGAAGAAGTTGCAAGTTTTTGTGGACGGACGATGAACGTGCATGTATCCAAGGCAATTCCACTCATGGCTTGTGAACTTCCTCTCCTGTTCACAGTTAACACGTCGCTTTCGTGGAATTCTCCTCAATCCTTCGCCATCCAGGCTGGAGCTCCTCAAGGCGAGGTTCTGGGCCCTGTTATTTTTTATGGTTTTCATGCAATGATCTCTCTGATCTCTGGAAACCCTCTTTATCTCTTTGCTGACGACTCACCCTGTGCTATCCATCTGTCATCCCTCAGACCGGGCAACAGCAGCCACTTCACTCTCTGCAGACCTGGATAAATTACAAGGCTGGTCAAACACTTGGAATTTGTCTTTCAATCCTGACAATGTACACTCCTTCTATGTCTCCTCTGAAAGAATGTCTGGACCCCCTCCTCCCCCATACTACTTTTCTCAACAATCCCCTTGAAGAAATCCTTTCCGTTGAAGCTTTTTGGCTTCCCGTCTGCCACGATCTTTCGCTGGGAAAGCCACATCTCCAAGATGGCCTCCAAAGCTAGTCGCTGACTGGGCATCCTCCGTCATGCTAAAGTCCTTCCTTGGCCACACCTGAGCTTTCTAAATCATTACAAAAGCTTTCATCCACAGTTCTTGTGGAGTACTGCTCTCGGCCCTCTAGGGTGTGCTTCCCTGCCTCCGCCCAGACTCGACTTTTACGCTGTGGAAACCGAGGGTTTTAGAATCATTGGTAACTCCTGCAATGAAGCTGAGTCTTTGGGACTCTCACTCTCTCAACGGAGGCAGGTCGGTGTCTTTTGTCTTCTACGCTCCTCTCCGGTCGTGCCCAGCCGCCCCCCCCCCCCCGCTCCGTCCTTGATCTGTTCCCCTCCCCAGATATTTCCGCAGGGCACTCAAGGTCCCTCCAAAAACCCTTCTGGTGAAACTGCTGAAATCAATGATTGCTGCTCACTTCATTCTTCTTTTTCCCACTCTGGAACAAACTCCGACACTCTCTTCAAATCCATTTCTTCGTTCGGCAAGTCTTCAAAAACAGCTGTTCACCACCATCTCATATATTCCCCCATCCAAAATCTTGATCTTTTCTACGCCCTGTTCATCGCCATCCGATAACCCATCTCCTCAAATTCCTGTTTTCCTTCCTGAAAGTCCCTGTAGTTCCATCTTGTTTACCCCATGTACCCGCACCCACCCCATGCTCTCCCTTCCACAGATCTAATTGTCTTTGTTCCCACGATTGTGCTTCCCTCTCCCACCCGATGTCTCCTGCGTTGTTATACGTTTTCCCGTGTTGAAGCTCTACACGAGCCTCGACATGGGATAACAAAAAAAAAACATCCCATAAACTCACAGAATTACGTTCCAGGTGGCTAACACGGACATGAAACGAATGAAACTCGAAATAACTATTAGAAAGCATTAAATTATGCATAAGTTTACGATCAGTGACCACAAAACTATTATCAGTATTGATCTCAGTGATAATACTGATAAGTGATTTCAAATTTTATGTACAAATTAAGTTTATAAATTATATCAATATAAATTTATAAGCTATATTGTAAGTTTATAACTTTTATGAGCCTGGGTGTGGCTCAGTGGTTAAGGTGGTGGCTAAGAGTCCCTCGGGGTCCTGAGTTTCGCGCCCCCGCTGGCCGCTGGGTTAGCATCAGGGGTTGCTCAGCCTGTCATCTTTGGAAGGTGGCAAAATGAGCACCAGTATACTGGTAAATTATCCCTGAGGGTCGAAGGCGAACGAAAGGGTTGGTGTCGGAAGGGCAATCTGCTGTAAAAACATTGCCACAGAACGTAACCATGATTGGAGCCGCAGCAAAAAGCTGACTCATGCTCAGGGAATAAAGGCTTTCAAATGGTGTGATGATGACTGTAACTTTAATAACTTTTAAGAATTAAAAAAAAAATAAAAAATCTAAGTTTTGGAGTACTGGAGTGTTTGTGGAGTGTTTTGAGTACCTGGAGTGTTTTGGAGTGTTTGTGAAGAGGAGGCTCAGGAGCGTCCAGAAGGGAAAAAGAGCAGTTTGCGAGTGTCTCATCTGGAGCCTCCGTTCTGAGTGAACCACTTACAGAGGAGAGGACGTTAAGATGCATACAAAGCTGAGGCAGATTAATATTTGAAGTGGAAAATTGGGAACCCCGTTACCGTCCGTGAGGTCTTGCCACCGCACGGGGTCTCAGCGCCGCTCGCGTTCTTCTTTTCTTGTGTACAGTTCATTTGAACGTCTATTTCTTCTCCATTATTCGTGAACAGAATTCGATGAAAATGAATTGGCATGTACCAAACACAGATGTGCAGCATTAACTGAGGCCCAAAGTCTGATGGCGGCCCTTCGGGCCGAGGAAAAACGGCCCAATTTTGGCCCATTTTCGTAATTGTTATTTCTCGGTATTAGTGGAACGGAACGCGAACAACTTGACAAGTATATTCTGGAGACCCATTACCCAGGCATTAAACGAGCCAAATGTGATTCCGGCCCTTTGGGCCGAGAAACCATTTTCTTAAAATTATTTATTTTTCGACCCCATTTTCTTTAAAAAACAAAAAATATAATAATGTGGCTGGGCAAATTTAAGTCGCAAAGATGATATGAAATTAGCCTCAGCTCTTGTGGGGTGGTTCTGGTTCTTTTTTCTGATGCGATGAAAATCATATACCAGAATTCAACGCTATCTGTCCGTCCGTGCTATCGCTCACCTGAGAGTTGTACGAATGAATCTCCCACGGGGTATGTTGCAATTCAACTTGTTATAATGATATGGGTTTTATTTGACGCTAATCAAGTAGTTCAAGAGAAAACCGTTTGGAAAGACAGAATAAACGTGTTATTCATGCATATTGTCAGTTGAAACTGAGAAATGTCAAAAAAATGTGAGGTTTTATTTTAATAACTTAGGCAGTAAGCACAAAAACATCAAAAACAGCAAGAATCGGCTCTTTTAGAAATCAAGATGATACAGCCAAATGTGCGGGCCACGGATCAAGTTTTTACTTTTTTAATAGAAACTGAGTGGTAACCAGTGAGAGTGCTTCTGAAAGTCACGTGTCTGAGTTCAAGTTCCTCAAAATCAAAATCCGACATATTGTAAATGTTCACATTGCGTTTTGAAATTGTTGAATCGCGGGTTAAGATCAGGTTTTGGGTATGGTTAAAGTTATGGGGTAGGTTAAAGTTATGGGGTATGGTTAAAGTTATGGGGTAAGCAAAATTGTCTGTAAAAGGCAATTTTCAAGATGCAATTTTAAAATTTAACAACATGGAGAGTTTTAATTGTGAGGCACTTATACTCAGACACGTGGACTTTTCAGAGCACACCTCATTGGTTACGAACACAATCTCACCGTGAAGGAGCATTCCCATGCAACCTCGAGTCCTGTGGTGATCAGTGCCCCAGACAAGATCACTTCTAGTCTTGGGGATTTCAATGCATCGACTGGAACTGATATGGATGGTTATGAGACGTGTGTTGGTCCTCATGGGTCTGGACTGTAAACCAGACAGCAATCAAGTTCCTTTGAACTTTGCAAGAAGTCATGGACTTAGGGTGGCCGGTTACATGGTTTCACGCACCCCCCAGGCTCATCGCTGGACTTTGTATTCCAATGCTGCGGTGTTGCAAAGGAGATTGAAACCATGTGCTCATTGATGGTCGTGGAGGATGATCCAGAATGTGCAGGGTTACCGAGTGCTCAGTCCGTCAATACTGACGCACCGCTTGTTGTAGCAACTCTTTAAGTTGCACCTAAATCCAGGAGAAATGGTGCCATCCCAGCCTAGGCTGGATGTTGGCAACTCAAGGAAATGAGAGGCGTAGCTGAGGAGTTTGCGAACAGCTGAGTGGAGACTTGAGGGAGGGAGGGGGGTCTGGTGCTTTGGGAGGTCCTGAAGAGTTGTGGGAGTGCCTTCAAGACCACCCGTTCCTTGAATGTTGCGGTGGATTGTCTTGGAACTCACCGCAGAGCGAAGAAGAAATTTTTGGTCTCTCCAAGGGAAACTGATACCATTGAACAGAGTCGCAGGGCCAGGCTTATGGGCAGAGCTTGGCTGTTTAGGGAGTGAGGCGTAACTGTACGTGCACTAAGGGTGGACAAGGAGGCCTTTGTGTGAGGAATCTGTGAGGGGGTAGCGCATCACCTGTGGACAGGTGATCGCGTCCGCTTAAGGGGAATTTTGGCATTGCGTTGATCCAAGCCCATCCCTTCGGTGTTAATCAGTTAGAGCAGAGGATGTAGGCTCTTGAACAGAGGAGTCCTGAAGGTGAAGGCCGTGGCCGGTTTACTATTTTGAGCGGTTGTACCAGGCTGATCCACCAGCTGTTGATTTTTTGTCAGGGGTGTTTGCAGCCCCTCCAATCAATCACTTTGAATCCACCTTCGTTTGGTGTAAACACATGGCTGCGGTGACCGGTTGAAATGTGGTAAAGCTCAGGGATCTGTGTGCAACCATGCTGAACTCCTCAGGGTGGTGGAAATGCCTGCACTTGTGTCATTACATGCACTTCTGTGCTCTGCCTGCAACACAGGCATCATCCCCTGACTGAAGAGGGGCCTTGTTGTCCCTCTCTGGAAAAGGGGCGGGTGATCGCCAAAGACTGCAACAACATACAAGGGGTGACGGGCTGCTCTCAGTGCCGGGCTAAGCTCTTTGGCTCGGATAATTCTTGATAGGGTTCGCCCATCCATCTGCTTGAGTCACCAGCGTCCAGAAGCTTCAGGATATACAACCAAGAGGTCAATGATTTGACTGTATCCTTGCTCTTCGGTCCTGACTGGAATGTAGATTGAGAGTTTTGGCAGGGGCTGCTTGCAGCTTAAATGTTGTCTCTGTAAAGCGTTTGATTCATTTGATTGATTTGATTTTGAATGTTTTGATATGCTGCAAAAGCGATGCAAAATCGGGAATGGCCCTCTGGAGGATTCTTGGTCTTCGTGGGTGCCACCAAAAATTGATCGATCTGATGTCTGAACTCTACTTCTGGTACTGAGAAGTGCTGTGAGATGTGGTGGTACCATCTCTGACTTATTTCCAGTTGTTACTGGAGTTTGTCAGGGGTCGTGTGCTGGCCGCCCACAACTTTTCAGTGCACTGTATGGACCGCATTCTGGGGAGGATTCTGACATAATCAAGCTGTGGTGGCAATCATTTTGGAAATGTCAACGATCTCTGACCTTGTTTCACCAGATGACGCAGTCATCTTTGGGGGACTTTAGATATCCTTTTTTGGGGGCCCTCGAGGTGCTGAAATGAGGAGTCGGAGCCGCGAGATTACGGGTTTCCCTGGATCAAACTAAGACCTCCAGGCTTCAATAACATCTTGGATGCTGCTGTCTGTTTTGTGCCTGTTTTGTGGTGAGGATGTTGAGGTCGTGGAGAGATTTCACTTACCTGGCAGTGATATTCATGTCTCTGCTGCTGTGAGTTAGAAGTCAACAAGACGTCTGGGTCGGGCCTGGGGAGTCATGGATTCACTGGATCATGGGGTGTGGCGCTGCCGTACTGTGCGGAGGATGAAGGTCCAGGTCTTCAGGTCCTTGGTGCTTCCAGTCTGCTCTATGGATGTGAGATTTGGACCCTGACGAGGGATCTGGACGAAGCACTTAATTTCTTTGGTACCAGGTCTCTTCGGAGAATCCTTGGCTATCGCTGGTCAGAATTTTGTGTCCAACAAAGTGTTGCTGAGAGAGACTCAAATAAGATTTGTTACCTGCATAGTCCGTGAGCGTCAGCTTGCGGCTGTAACGGATATGTGGCTCATTTTCCTGATGCTGATCCTGCTCACCAGATTCTGCTCAGCGAGGGATCTCGTGAGTGGAAGAGGCCAATGGGCCGACCACGTGCCTCCGTGGTTGCAAGCATGATTGATCGCATCTCAAGGGATGGGATGGGCCCAGGCATGTGCCTGGGGACAGGCCAGACGGAGGCCCGCTGAAGTACCGGCGGAAGTGACACGCAGTGACGTGGCTGCTTCTGGCGCATGCTCCCATACCTGACCTGACCTGGGGTTCAGTGCATCACACTTTCCCTTTTTATGGTATCGACTATTTTGAGCACATACGCTCTCGAGCTCGATGCGCCTCCTCCATTATAACCATTGCGTCACAACAGTGTTGGCCAAAGGGCACCTCCACGTCAGCATGAGCGAATCGCCATCCTGTGTGCCAAGAAAGTGTAGTGAGGTGCCGGCGCTGTCTCATAAATTTCACCTTTCACCGCAGTTAACATGGGGACAAACGTTGTACCATGGAGAACGAATAAATTGGCAACATTTATATATGATATTTGATTTCTGTGATCCTCGGGGTGGGGGGGGGGGGAGGGCGTAGGGGAATCCCTGTAAGCGTAGTACGCCACCTGACGGGCGTCTTGTTTCCAGTATGCAAACATTCTTGCAAGTCCTATTTTTGGCGTGTTTCGGCAACAGACCACTGCTTGGAGTGATCGAAAAATACAATTAACTCAGGTTAAATTGATATTTGAAGCGAAACATTGCATACTGCTGAATGTGAGTATATAATGCATTGGTGGTTATATAGCTCGGTTAATTCCAATTGCACTTACAACCACCACCACATCCACCGTAAAGGAAGAAATGCCAAGGTGGAAAGAAATGTTGTTTTTTCAACAATGATGGATTCAACAAAACTTTGTACGTGTACAACTTCAGGGTGCCTTCAATTGATCCTGAAGTTTCAGCTTCTGAGGTCAAATCAAAAAACATACATAACATACATACTTGCTCCACTAAAATATAGATTTCATTGCAACTAAAAGTGGTGGCAAACGATTTCTCACCGTCTCCCCAAGATTTATTTTACAACATCAATTTAGTGACAAATGAAAATAATTCACTGATTTACTATGCAGTGCTGGCACTCGTCTGACAGGATGGTTCAGAGGTATCGAAACTTACCTTGAGCTTAGTTTGGTCCGATTCCGACCCGCTTAGTTGTCAAATTCATTTTGGTAACTTCCAGGCAGGGTGGGTTACATCCAAAATATACCGTCCCTCGGATGGACGTTAAACTGGTCCACGGTGTCTTTTTGTGAATTGTCAGCAGTTATTGGTTTGACACCCTGAACAATTACATATAACTCCATGGAACTTCAGGCCTGGTCATCCGTTTCGCGAGAGATTTGGGCCAACATCTTCCTGCACAAAAAGGTTGAAATAATTGTAGTCGTAAAAACTATCGTCGTAGTAACAGTAGCAGTAGTGGTAGTTGTAATAATGGTTTCGTGAATAATTGGCGTACGATACACTGAATATACGGTAATCTGCCTGGCAAACAAAGGAAGTTCTGATTTTAGTGTTTGTAATGTAAAGATTCTTTAAAGAACTTCGCACAAGGGGGCAATCATGGTTCTACTGTGTTCGTGAATTTGAGGCCTTTATAACCTGGAGTAAGACAATCAAGGACAGTACCTTTTTGTCCCTTATGACGTTCTTCTGAGGTTCCTTTCTTATTATAAACTCAGAAATTGAAAATCGAGGTGTATGAATATCAAGCAACGTAAAACCGGAAGGCTAATTGCTGGTTTGAAGTCAACATGTGGTGAATTAAAAAGGTGTCTTGGACGACATACCGACGAGACAAGTCCAAGAAATGCCAACCATTTAAGATCTAGTTCAAGGAGGAAGGTGATCACATTCTTGGCAAATGATCTCTTTGACTCTCTCACTGAATAGGAGAGATCATGACTCTTTTCCCTGGAGAGATCATGGACAGAGAGTGAGAGACACCGAAACTTGTCGTCGAGAAATGGGGCAACTGGTTTGATACAAGAAGCAAGCGAATGAACAAACAGGAAAAGAGTAGAGAGATTACGGGAGAAACATTGTAACGTGCAGGTAAGAGTTTGATTGGGTTGTGATTAAAAAGGGGTAGAAAAATATCGCAGGTAGGGGATAGGGGCAAACATGGATGTTGTCCCGCCACGCATGTTTGAGGCCTTGAGGGAAGAGTGCTATTGAACAGCTAATGATGGAGTTGTACATACATACATACAGTACATAACTACAGTCGGACCCTGCATATTTGCGGTTCATGATAATGTACTGCTTCACATTGATGGCCTTCAACAAATTCACAGTTTTATTCGCAGGTTTTTTTTTTTTTGCATACAATGTGGAGGCTCATATAAGACAAACACCACAGAACGTATAAGCAAAGGGAGCAACGAGGGATGGTGGAGAGAAGTCAAAACAGTGGGGAACGAGACATTAAATCTGTGGAAGGAGAGGGATGGGGTGGGGAAGACGAGGTAAACAAGATGGACATCACAGGGATTTTCAGGAAGGAAAGTAGGGAATTTGAAGGTGGTGGTTTGGGGTGCAATTAAGGGGGGTCAGAAATTATCATGGTTTTGGAATGGGGGAAATAAGAGATGGTGGTGACAGCTGTTTTGAATGACCTGGAGGGAAGAGTGGGATTGGAAAGTGTGTGGGAGTTTATTCCAGAGATGGAATAAAAGTGGAATGAAAGAGTGAAGGTGAGCAGTGATTTTTGATTTGGGTAGTTTTACAGAAGGGGTTTGCGCTGGTGGACCTTGAACGCCTGCGGAAATATTGGGTGGGTGGGTGGTGGCGTGGGGCACAGAATCACAGTGGGAAGCAAGGGGATGGGGGCGAAGCGGGGGAACAGAAGAAGACAGAAAGACCACCGGACCTGCCTGCGGTGAGAGAGTGAGAAGACCCAAGAATAGCCTCACCGAAGAGATACCAATTAATTCAAATGCCTTGGTTTCCACAGCGTATAGCTGATGAGAGGTGTGAGGCAGAAGCACCAGCCCAGAGGTTGGGGGAGCAGTACTCCATAGGCTTGCTGATGAAAAGCTTTCTGTCTGGTCAGGAGCTCAGGTGGGCCAAGGAAGGACTTTGCACGTGGGTAGGGATGCCCAGTGGATATGATTGGAAGAAATGATTTCCCTTTCTAATTGGGATGTACGTCTTCAATTGGAAGATAATGTCATGATTTTTATTGGACTATTGTGAGTATCCTCACTTTTCTCTTGGACATGTTCAAGCTATGTTGATGTCTTAGTGTTAATTTTTTCTGAGTACATTATCTAGAAATTGCTTGTCAAATTATTATCCACCAGTACGTGCCGTACGTGCGGTGGCCGTACGTGCAACCAAAAAATAAAATTAAAAATAAAAACTTTCAAAAACAACCACACCAGGCCGTTCCTTCACTCTCGTAAACGACGACTGGATTGGGGCATTGTTGTTTTATCTATAAATGCGCATAAGAAATCGAGAAATTATTAAGAATACAGTAAGTCATAAACTATCCGGAAGTGGTGCGTGCCCAGACGGAATGTTCACGATGCATTCACGAATTATTCGATTTCATTGAAGTAACAACGGTGTGATACTTACACACACAGAGTAATTTAAAATCCAAATTTAAAATCAAGTTTACCTCGCTTCAACAAACACAGGAACGTTCCTTCATCTCGGGTGGCCGTACGGCGTGGCTGTATGTGGCGCCGTACGTGCGTGACCGTCGAAAAAAAGAAA
>CM068958.1:31324517-31334928 GCA_035128595.1 Eptatretus atami | reverse complement strand
TATGATTTAAATCGTTGAGCGGCAGGCTATTAATTATATTATATTATAACCGCACTAGAAATCGAAGTGTTAACATCACCGTTATACCGAAGAAAATAAATAAATAAAAAAAACCAGGGAGTCTGGAACACTGACGCTAAGCATTACCTCGACGTGTTTCGACTTATTAAGTAATGTACAAGTAACGTGTGTCGACGTGTGTCAACGATCGCGTAACGTGCCTACAACACGTTACTCATAAGAGAGATTTCTTCAATTCCCCTGCTTTCCTTCCTGAAAGTCCCTGAATGTCCATCTTCCTCCCATGTTCCCATCCCATCCTCTCCCTTCCACAGATCTCCTAATGTGTCTGTTCCCAACCACTGTTTGTCCTTCCATCCCCGCCCCTCTTGTCTCATCCCCCTGCTGTGCGTGTGTGTTAGCTCTCATAACGAGCCTCGACATGGGTATACAAAAAAAAAAAAAAAAAAAAAAAAATGTTAAAAAAGGATGAGGGATGTCATTAAAGGAAAAATGAAGTCAAGCTTGGGAAAATAAAATAAAACCCTTGTTTTCCTGCAAAGCGACGAGGAAAAAGGGGATGATTCACACCACGTAATTATGACCTTAATAATAAGCAGGATAATGGAATTAAAAGCAAATGCATATAAGGTATTACTACCAAATTTCAGAACTATCAATGATAACAGCAATTCACCAAGGATAAAGTGCAAAGTGAATACTGTCTTTTTATACATAATGTGGGAAAATACCCGGAGCTGTAGAGTTTGCTGTCGCTGTTCAACATCAATACAGTCAGAAGGAAAAGGCCATTCATAAAAATAAAAAAATAAAACCTCAACAAAAAATGGCCTTCACACTGTGCTAATAATTAGCTGGCTATTGAAAGTACAGTTACCGTGTGCTGACATTTTCAAGTAGTATGTTATGCATTTATTTACACAGAAAGTATGATATCAGGGTATTGAAAGAATTTACTTTGAGGCATATATATGCATTCAGCTGTGCATTGTATGAAAACTACCAAGCGGAGATGTAAATCCAAGAAGAGGTTAACTACTAAGCGGGCAGTATTTGAATTTAATACTTGAAAATTCAGTGGAGGGATAGTCAAGTGAAGCAGCCGGGGATGAAAACAATTAATCAGGGATGAAATTGAGAAGCGATGTGTACAGGTAGGCAAAAGATGAGACAGGCCACTGGTATCAAATGCTGGTAAGCATGCAGCGCATTAAGGACCGTATTCTATATACCCAATTAAGTCTGTAATAACAGTACATTATATACGTGTATATATATTATGCATGTATATATATATATATAATATATATAATATATATAATATATATATAATATATATAATAGTATGTTGTTGCGAATTCGCGCCCCGGCCAGGCGTGCAATCGACCGGCGTGTAACGCAATAGTGGCCCTTCGCCCACCGAAACGTGCAATTCAGTCGTGAACGTCTCGGACAACGCCGGGCAGCTAGTCACGGGTGGAGGTTTTAACCCCACCACAACTCAGTCCGCATTTACCATCGCGCAAATAGGGTCCGATCGCCGAATGGTGATTACCGAATACTCGGCGGTAGCGTAACCGAGGAGTTGTATCCATGGCCACAGGTCGACTCCGGACACGAACGCTTAAGCGGCTCGGTCGTGCTACAGGGATAACCGAGGCGGAGTTATCGTCAGACCCTTGACAGTTCAGATTATTACCGGGCGATTTTAAACCCACTACCAATCCTTACGTGAGGCAGAGGAGGATTCAATAAAGGAAAAGTCGAAGCAAAACGGGGAACAATTGACGCAGCAACAATTATTCCACGCCCACAAGCGGCACACGGAAGGCACGTTTACAGTCATGCAAGAAACACAATAAAAAGCAAGCGAAAGACACACGAAGAATCTACAAACGAATAATGAATCACACGGCAACACTTATAACAGTTCTACTTCCCAAGAACTGGCGCCACACACACACGTTTTACACAGAACCCAAAAGAAATGGAAGTCGCCGACTTCCTTAGCGCGTCGTCCAGCCTTGGCGACCGTAACTCCCGAGTCCCTCCGGCGTGGTCCACTGGGCTCGTGGCCTCCCGCCTTGCACGGTGTCGTCGCCCGACAGGAAACAAAACAAACCAAGAGCAAGGACTCCACCAACAACGCTGCCGACCAATTACTCCGCTCAGGGACAAGGGAACCGGGACAAGGAACAACCACCACCCACTCTCACGCCCACGCCTTTTGAAGGGTCGGGCTCCGTCCTTCGCTCCGCCCATTTCTGGCTCCACCTCCCTTCTGGAGCTTCCCAAAAAGGGGCGTGCCTCTCTGTTCCCGCCCCTCCCCGTGCTGTGCGGGGCGAGGAAAGTCAGTTTTGGCTCGGGCCCAGGGAAATTATTCCCCCAAAATCAGGCCCCCACCTTTTTCACCTTTGACCTCTGCTCAAATCGCACCTCCCCATGCAAAGCGCCGGGGAAAAGCAGGGGGAAAATCCGGCAGGAGATATTTAAGCGGGAAGTTTTGGGCGGAGATGCCCCCTTCGCACCCTTGTTGCTGCTGCCACTCCGCTCCTTTACATTCCCCCGTCCCGGGAGAATCGTGGACCCGCACGTGCTCGTTGAATGGCGAGTGGAGAGTTGTTGGTAAGCGTGGTTAATGGAAGGTGGCGTGATTGGTGTGAATGGCTGATTGTTGGCGTCGCTGTAGTGACTGCGTGATCGTTGAGATGTTGTTTTGTGGCGATCGTTCGTCTGTTGTTTCCTTGCACCAAAATAAGCGACAGCAAAACGAAAAACGGCTAACTGAAGATCGCCAGCCACAGAATTGGACACAATATATTCCCCTCTAAACAATCGGGTTTGGGCTAACTACAGACCATGAACTTACCGATATATACTCTCACGCTGAGACGCCTTTATGGTGTAATGCGAATTTCCTCCACAGCCCGTAACAATATAATATCGACGCTCGCTATTCCGCGGGGGATATGTCCATGAAGAAAATGCTGCGTAACTGTCGGGGGTCCACGAATGACAGGGCATGTTTAAAAAATATAATAATAGGAGTTTAAATGGTGATTTTGCACTGTTTTATTGCGGTTAATTTGTCGCAGAGGAGAAAATGGTTGTCAATATCATCGACTGCCGAATGTACGGGTGCTTTCCTTAAGTTATCCACATCCCCTTGACTTTTGTCACATTTTGTTTGTTACACGGTCTGGAGATTTAAAATAGGTATTCAATAAAAAGACATTGTCACCGATCTATACATAATACGCCCAGTAATGACAAGTGAAAACACGTTTTATTAAGAAATTTTTACAATTAATGAAATATGAAGTATCTGAAATATCTAATTCACATAAGTATTCAAACCCCTGACTCAAATACTTTGTAGAAGCCACCTTTGCAGCACATTACAGCTGTGAGTGTTGGGATAAGGTCCTCTACCAACTTTACAACACCTGATTGGCCAAAATTTGCCCATTCTTTCTGTGAAATACTGTTCAAGCTCAGTCAAGTTGCGTGGGGAACATTGAATGACAGCAATATTCAAGTTATGGCACAGGATTATTTGATTGGATTTAGGCCGGGGCTCTGACTCGGGCACTCAAGAGACTATTTTAATCTTATTGTTCCATTAGCCACTCCAGTGCTAGCTTTGGCTGTGTGCTTCGGTCAATTATGCTGAAAGGTGAACCTCCATGCCCAATTTCAGCTTTCTTGCAGAGGGTAAGCATGTTTCTCAAGGAATTTTTCTGTATTTTGGTTCCATTAATTTTCCCTTCTATCCTGGCAAGTGCCCCAGTTCCTGCTGATGAGAAACTCCCCATAACATGATTTGCACTACGCATCGCTTCACATGTAGGGATGGTGTTCTCTGGGGTGATGTGCCTGTTGGGGTTTGTGCAAATGTAACGTTTCATTTCGGGCCAAAAGTTCCATCTTGGTTTTGTCAGAACACAAACACTTTTGCCACAAGTGGCTTCAGAATATCGAAAACCAGTGTTTTTTTTTCCAATACATCAAACGAGACTCAAGGTGGGCTTTTTGAAGTAATGGGGGTTTTTCTTGCACCCCACCGTCAGGCCAGACTTGGTGGAGTGCTTGGGATATTGTTGTCACATGCACATCGTGACCGTCTTTTGCAAAAGGCCCTGTAGCTCTTTATAAGTTGCATTGCTTTTGTGGCCTCTGTGATCATCTCCTCCTTGCTTGGCTTATCCAGTTGGGAGGGACCGGGCTTGATCAAGGCAGGGTCTTGGTGGTACCATAAACGCCTTCCCACTTCTTTAATGATGTCTTGACTGTGCTTCGAAGGATATGTCAGGTGTTTGAAATATTTTTATAACCCATCCACTGATCTGTGCCCCCCACAACTTAACTCGGAGGTCTTTTGAAAGCTACTTGGTGCTCATGGGTTGAAGTCTTCCTGTTAAATGCACCTACCCAGCAGAGGAAACCTACAGGAACAGCTGATTTTATTCCTTGAAATAATCAGAATCAACCGGCAAGTAACACAGGTGGAGGCCAATTATACTTAGTTTGTGATTTTGAAGGGTGACTGGTTTACAGCTAGCTAAATTTACAATTTCTATTTTAAGGGGGGTGGACACTTATCCATCCAAGATAATTTTTCGTGGCCTGGGCAGTTAGGTTAATTCCTGATCCAATTGTCATGAACGGGCGGTTAACACTGACCTGGCCGGGATAGCTGAAACGCATTTCCCTTGGAAACAAACAGTGGGAGTTAAAAAAACAAAATTGTATACCTTGTTGAGGCTCGTATGAGAGCTAAACAAAACGCACAGCAGGGGGGGCAGGAAGACAAGAGGGGTGGGAGTGGGAAGGATAACAGTGGGGGAGCAGAGACATTAGGAGATCTGTGGGAGAGGATGGGGCGGGGAACATGGGACTTTCAGGAGGACAGTTAATTTGAAGAGGTGGGCTTTTGGGATGGTATAGAAAGATGCGAGGATTTGTGGGGGTGTGGTGGTGGTGGTGGTGAAGATCAGCTGTTTTTGAGTTTTGCCAGCCTGGAGGGGAAGAGTGGGATGAATAGAGTGAGGGAGTTTATTCGCAAAGCAGGAAAAAAGAGGAATGAAAGAGTGAAGGTGAGAGTGATTCGTGATTTTTGGTAGTTTTTAACCAGAAGGGGGTTGTTGCGGACCTTGAGCGCCCTGCGGTATATGGGTGGGGAAAATCACAGACACGAGCAGGTGGGGGGTGGGGCGAGACTGGAGAGGTGACGGTGAAGACCGAAAGACCACGACCTGCCTGTGTGAGTAGAGTGAGAGGCTCAAGAGACACAGCCTCATCGCGGGAGATGCCAAATGATCCGAAATGCCTCGAGATTAATAGTTTTCTTCAAATGACCAAATCCGAAATGCCAAATGATCCGAAATGCCAATGATTCCCGAAATGCTTCGATAGCTTCCTTCGAGATTATGGCGCGGGAAGGTGGGGCGTGGGGGGGTAATGGCGGGGGGGTGGGGGGTGTTGGAGAAGCAGCGAAGCACATACCAGGAGGCGTTCACCAGGTTGGTAGTACAAGGTTTATAACTCAAACGCTAAACTCAAGGCGCTCTACATGCGGACTTTAATACAGACAAGGGGAAAATAAAATAAAATCCTCCCTTTGATTTCTGGCACATTAGCTTTTCTCCACGAGATGGTCTTTATGAACTTGGTGATTAACCTGCGTGTGAAACCGAACCCAAAATGGCAAGCCAAGTCCGCTCTCGCAGTGACGTACATGAGGGTTAATTTGTGAGGGAGTATTCAACACAGGGCTCATCAACGCACCGTGGTGGCTCTCATGAAACGAATATGCTGAATATTCCTCTCTTACACCGAGGTATGCTCACAACGTATCGCCCCCCACCCTTTTTCCTCCCCCTTTGACACACAGGATAACGCTGAGTTCGCTGAGAAGGCGCGCTCCTCTTCCTCTCTTTCCTCATAATCGGTACAACTCGCACTCAGGCCGAACAGGAATGGCTAGCGTCTTGCCCAGCAATGCGGCAAATTTCACGACAGCATGAACACGAGAATCGCGCAGCCTTCTTCACCATGTCGAGGAGAAAGCAACCGTAATGGCCCTTCTCTTCCAATCACCATCCTCCTCGCTCCTACTCCGAACCTACTTACATCCCACCGATCAAATCATAAGCCTGCAGGGCATGGCTTTGTTGCCGAAGCCGAGAAGGCAGGGTTTCTGCCTGACTTTGGATGTGCAGCTCAGTTGTTGTTTTAAGGACCATGAGTCCTGTTCGATCGCTGGTCTTTTTGCAAACGCAACCCAACATAGGAAAACTGGTCCCACAGGGGCATCACATACTGGGAGAAAATTGGCATTAATCCCTACATCAATTAAACACAGGCACAGCAGTGACACAGAACAACTTAAGCGACAGGTTTTCGCCTACTTAATTACATGAGATTCTCTTCTCTCGTCCACAGGCCATGCTTACACTATACATCCTAACTTTGCAATGAAATCATCCATCTACCCCCACAACTGTAGAAATATTCTAATTTTGGTATTTTTTTATGAATTTTCTGAAATTTGTAGATATTTGTTTTTCACTGTAAGTTGTGATTAACAACACGTGTAATATAAAGATGGAAAAAAGTCTGATTTAATGAATTTAATTCCAGGCTATAAGGCAACAAATGGTGAAAAATTTGAAAAACGAGGTGCAAGACTTTCTTTTCGGCACTGTACAGTTCTTCTTTCGATGTGGAGAATTTTTCAAACGCCACATGAGACTCAGGTCTTTTTTTTTTTTTTAACCTTTGAACCGCCAAACGGGCCGTTTACGCAGCTACTATCAAACATCGATATTACCCGACCGGCTAATTTTGCCGGCTGCCATCTCAAACCTCCCATATACCTGACCAGTCCGTTTAGCGGGCCCATATTCAAACCTCAATATACCCCGGCCGCCCCTTATTCAATATCTCGACATACCCAACGGCCGGTTTACCGGCTCATCTATTTCAATCAACTCCATTTGACCTGCGAAAACACAAGGGTCCCGCAAATAGCGAATACACTCGGGCATGGCTTGTTGGCACGAAGCGAGACGGCCAGGGTTTCAGAAGTTTGATAGTTACCTCCCAGCCACCGGAGGTGAAGGGGGTTATGGTTTTCACCTTTCTGGTCTCTTTGTTGTGTCTGTTTGTTTATATTTGTGTGCAGATATTCAAAAGTTGTGGGACTGGATCCGGATGAAATTTGTGGACAGGTTCAATGGGTGACAAGGAGCAAACTGTTTAGATTTTTGTGAGGACATGGATCCGGATCCCGCAACTGAAATTTAAAAGTAATTCCTCACCATGTGTGAATATAAGGGCTAAACCAATATAGCACGATATCTCAAAAAAAGTTGTGGAGGATTTTGGACGAAACCTATTGGTTGACATACGTTTTGGGTGTGTGGCAAGGATGATTGAATTCGATTTTTTGGTGAATGTCTGAATCCGAATCTGGATACGTCAATTATTAATTGTTAAAGATGATTCTTCGCATGAGCGATGGGGCCAAAAACGATTTACAAGGTCCGTCTAAAAAGCTAACGTGGACTGACTTCACAGAAAATTTTATGTCCAAAAAATTATATTGAATCAAGCTTGTCCCCTTCCAAATAGTTTTCCCATCCAGTCTCGACACACTGTCCATTCTCTTTTTCCACGCTTAGATGCACCAACGTAAGGCTCTTCTGGAATCCTCCGGAGCTCGTCGTCAACGGCCCTTTTGAATGGCCTCTCATCATCAGGAAATGGGGTCCCCTTGATCCACCCCCATTGAGCTTGGGGAATAGGAAAAAATCACAAGGGGCCAAGTCTGGCGAATACAGGGTTTTGCTCCAGAGTTGGCACGTTCCCTCTCCCACCAAAACATGTCAGATGCCAGGGCACTGTGAGCAGGGGCGTTGTCATGGTGGAGCACCCAGGGCGTTGTTTCCCACAGATCCCTCCTCTTGTCCCGGACTGATCTCATGAAGCCGCCGGAGGATATCCTTGTACATGTGTTGATTCAATGTTTGACCCTGTGGTAGAAACTCCGAGTGGATGAAGCGCCTTATGTCAAAAAATGCGATGAGCATCAACCGTTGCTTTCGAACATCCCTTGCTTTCTTTTGTCTTAGGTGGATGCCGGGGACTTTTCCAACTGGACGACTCTGTCGTTTGGTTCTTGGAATCGTATTCCAGAATACCCACGATTCAATCGCCAGTAAATGACTCTCCTGAGCAGGTCGGGATTTGTTCCTCGTGGCGCTCGAATAATGTCGTTTGACAGAACTGTGGACTCTTTGCTGTTTCTGGTCTCTCTGTCTCCGACAACAGCTTGGGACCATCTTGTGCACACCTTGCGGCATGTTCGAGATTTTTCAGATGATGATGCCCCAGACAGTGTCCTTTGTTGATGGAAAAAGTTCCATGCACAATCATTCCACACCGTGAGTCGACGAACTGCGCGGGCACGCGTCTGCTTTCACATGCTCGATGTTTGTCTGCCGTTCTGCTCGTTGAAGGTCTTCCAGAACCGTGGATCATCCTTCAACCTCTCCCGTCCTCTTTGAACTCTGTCCATTCAAATGCACGGGTACGTGACATCGGTTTCCTTCCCTGTAGACTTGCTGCAGCATTGCGAAGGATTCAGGTGTTTTGCAAGCTTAGCAAGAAACTTCAGATGGCTCCTCTGTTCACGACTCATGCGCGACGACTCAGATTGACAAGTTGTGAAAGCAACGACCTGTAAAAAATCACGACAATGAGCCGCAGTAACCATCACAATAATATATATTGCTTAGGAATGTTGCGAAAGACTGTGACCAACCCGTTCAATTCAAGTTTGTGTAAGTGAAGCAAGCGCAGGCTCAGTCTAAGTTACTTTTAGACGGACCTCGTAATGAGCAGATATCTCAATAAATATCATTTCGGGCGGCCGATATTGTTTCGTTGGATCAAGGCATTGCGTGGAGGAGGTATGCGTTCTCATCGAGTGCCCTTCTAGTTTTGAAATGTGGTGTTGAGACTAATGTTATTCAATTCAAAAGACTGCAGAGAAGAACAAACTAATCAGTGTTTGGTAGAAAATTTGACGCACATGTTACATAGAAGTGCTTGATGCGAAAACAGAAATGGTCATACTTAACTTAGGACACTCATGCACGCTGATCAGGAAAGTGTGGAGAAGTCAATAAAGTCAATGTTTGGCTTAAGATGAATGATAATGATCTCAGACCTTAGAATAAAGGACTACATAACACATCTGATCTTTTTGGTTTCTTATGTAATTTTGCACGACTTTGTTGATGAACTTCTCAAATGCAGTGCGATTGTCTTTTGTGGCTTCCCAAAGCTTTCCGGTCCTTCAATTGACATATGGTTTCATCTGGTTCATTTAGCATGATCAGGCATTAGAAGGCCGACTTATTTCAGTACAGGGCAATCCATGGTGTCGGACGTACATTTCGGACACTTCACAAGTTAAGATTAAGAGTAAGAGTGAAGTAGGGAGAAGACTGGCCTTTTGGGCAGATTATATAGCCTCACTATGGCCAATCATCTGGTCATGGCAGCGGGTAATCGTGCCTCCCTCATCTTAGGGCCCGGTCACATACTTTGACGTTTTAGCAGCGTAGTGGCAAGGTCTCAAATTTATGTAAACACTGGCGTATGCGAAAAGCTATTGATGTTTTTTTAAAGTTTGGGCATATAATTAACGGTGTTGGACATGTGCAATAACTTATTAGTAACGACACCAGAAACTTTTCAAATCACATATATGTAACTTATACCTGGAACGAATGCTGAGCGTTGTTGTCCGGCGTTCACAACCTATGGCCCAATGATAGTCTAAACTTATGCATAGCGCGCGGCAGCGTAACGCGCGATGTGATGCAACGTGGCGTAAGCTATTAATAGAATGAGCTGACGATTCAAAATCATAACCACACCTAATCATCGAAGTGTGAAGCCGCTTCACAACCTTGACGTTTTATGGCCACGTATGCAGACGTATGAGAATTTGCCGAACCAGCTGGCACACGTGGAATACGTTATGGTAAGTTTTTGTATACGTTAAGAGCACGTTTGCATATGCGTCAATCATACGCTGAGTACGTCGTGAAATTTTTCAGCATGTTGAAATTTCCTCGATGTACTCGGCGTGATGACGCACGTTTCCGCTTACGCTGGCCATACAGTTGTTAGGCACGTTACGCGATCGTTGACAGACACGGTCGACACACGTTCTTGTACATTTTCTGCATAAAGTCGAAACACGTTCAAGGTAATGGTTAGCGTCATGTTCGCAGACTCCCCTGTTTTTTTTTATTTTATTTATTTTCTGCGGTATGACGGTGATGTTTGACAACTTCGATCCCTAGTGCGGTTC
>CM068958.1:31286928-31321826 GCA_035128595.1 Eptatretus atami | reverse complement strand
AAATGGCGCCAAGCCGCTCTCTGCAGTGACGTACATGAGGTAATTTGTGAGGGAGTATTCAACACCAGGGCTCACCAACCACTGTGCGGCTTCTCATGAACGAATATGCTGAATATTCCTCTCTTACACGAGGTATGCTCACAACGATCGCCCACCTTCCTCTTTGAACACACAATGGGATAGCGCCGAGTTCGCTGAGAGGCGTGCTCCTCTTCCTCTCTTTCTCATAATCGTACAACTTCGCGACTCAGCCGAACAGGAATGGCTAGCGTCTTGCCCAGCATGCGGGCAAATTCACACAGCATGAACACGAGAATCGCGAAGCCTTCTTCACCATGTCGAGGAGAAGCAACCGTAATGCCCTTCTCTTCCAATCACCATCTCCTCGCTCCTCTCCGAACCTACTGACGTCCACCGATCAATCATAAGCCTCAGGGCATGGCTTGTTGGCACGAAGTCGAGAAGGCAGGGTTTCTGCCTGCTTGGAATGTGCAGCTCAGTTGTTGTTTTAAGGACATGAGTCCTGTTTATCGCTGGTCTTGCAAACGCACCAACATAGGAAACAGTCACAGGGGGCAATCGCATACTGGGAGAAATTGGCCTTAATCCCTACATCATTAACACAGCACAGCAGTGACACAGAACAACTTAAGCTGACAGTTTTCCCGACTTAAATTACATCGAGATGTCTCCTGCTCATCCACGGGCCATGCTACACTATACAATCCTAACTTTGCAATGAAATTCCTCCATCTACCCCCACAACTGTAGAAATATTCTAATTTTGTATTTTTTTATGAATTTTCTGAAATTTGTAGAATTTGTTTTTCACTTGGAAGTTGTGGGTTACAACGTGTAAATAAAGATGGAAAAAGTCTGATTTAATGCAATTTAATTCCAGGCTATAAGGCAACAAATGGTGAAAAATTTGAAACGAGGTGCAGACTTTCTTTCGGCACTGTACATTCTTTCGATGTGGAGATTTTTCAAACGCCAACAATGAGACTCAGGTCTTTTTTTTTTTTAACCCTTTGAACCCCAACGGCCGGTTTACCAGCTACTATTCAAACATCTATATATCCGACCGGCTAATTTGCCGGCTGCCATTCAAACCTCCATATACCTGACCAGCCGGTTTACGGGCCACTATTCAAACCTCAATATACCCGGTCGCCCCTTATTCAAATCTCGACATACCCAACTGGCCAGTTTACCGGCCACTATTCAAAACTCCATCTTGACCTGCGAATACACAGGGTCCGCAAATAGTGAATACACTCGGGGCATGGCTTGTTGGCACGAAGCCGAGACGGCAGGGTTTCAGAAGTTTGATAGTTACCTCCACCACCGGAGGTGAAGGAGGTTATGTTTTCACCCCTTTCTGTCTCTTTGTTTGTGTCTGTTTGTTTATTTGTGTGCAGGATATCTCAAAAAGTTGTGGACGGATCCGGATGAAATTTGTGGACAGGTTCAATGGGTGACAAGGACAAACTGTTTAGATTTTGGTGAGGACATGGATCCGGATCCGACAACTAGAATTTTTAAAGTAATTCTTCACCATTGTGAAATAGGGCTAAACCAATATATGGCACGATATCTCAAAAAAGTTGTGGATGGATTTGGACGAAACTTGGTTGACACGTTGGGTGTGTGGCAAGGACGAATTGATTCGATTTTGGTGAATGTCTGAATCCGAATCTGGATACGTCAATTATTTAATTGTTAAAATGATTCTTCGCAATTGAGCGATGGGGCCAAAAACGATATACAAGGTCCGTCTAAAAAGTAACGGGACTGACTTCACAGAAATTTTATTCCAAAAAATATATTGAAATCACAGCTTGTCCCCTTCCAAATAGTTTCCCTCCAGTCTCACACACTTGTCCATTCTCTTTTTCCACGCTTCGATGCACCAACGTAAGGCTTCTTCTGGAATCCTCCGGAGCTCCGTCGTCACGGCCCTTTTGATGGCCTCCACATCAGGAAATGACGATTCTGCAACTACCATGCTTCACAGTAGGGATGGTGTTCTCTGGGTGATGTGCTGTGTTGGGTTTGCGCCAAATGTAACGTTTTTCATTTGGCCAAAAAGTTCATCTTGGTTTTGTCAGACCACAAAACTTTTTGCCACATGCTTCAGAATCATCAGAGTGTTTTTTTTCCATACCTCAAACGAGACTCAAGGTGGGCTTTTTGAGTAATGGGTTCTTTCTTGCCACCCCCCGTACAGGCCAGACTTGTGGAGTGCTTGGGATATTGTTGTCACAGCACACAGTGACCAGTCTTTGCCAAAAAGGCATGTGCTCTTTTAAAGTTGCCATTGGCCTCTTTGTGGCCTCTGTGATCAGTCTCTTTCCTTGCTTGGTTATCCAGTTTGGAGGGACGGCTTGATCAAGGCAGGGTCTTGGTGGTACCATACGCCTTCCACTTCTTAATGATTGTCTTGACTGTGCTCGAAGGATATTCAAGGTTTGAAATTTTTTATACCCATCCACTGATCTGTGCCTCCACAACTTTAACTCGGAGGTCTTTTGAAAGCTCCTTGGTGCTCATGGTTGAGTCTTTCTGTTAAATGCACTACCCAGCAGAGGAAACTACAGGAACAGCTGATTTTATTCTGAAATAATCAGAATCACCGCAATTTAACACAGGTGGAGGCCATAACTTGGTTTGTGATTTTGAAGGTGACTGGTTACACCTGAGCTAATTTACAATTCTATTTTAAGGGGGGTGGACACTTATCCATCCAAGATATTGTCGCGGCTGGGCAGTTAGGTTAATTCCCCTGATCCAATTGTTCATGAACGGGCGGTTAACACTGACCTGGCCGGATAGCTGAACAATTTCCCTTGGAAACAAACAGGGAGTTAAAAAAAAAATTGTATACCTTGTCGAGGCTCGTATGAGAGCTAACACACAACGCACAGCAAGGGGGCAGGAGACAAGAGGGGTGGGAGTGGGAAGGATAAACAGTGGGGAACAGAGACATTGGAGATCTGTGGGAGAGGGATGGGGCGGGGAACATGGGACAATTTACAGGATTCAGGAAAGCAGATTTGAAGGAGGTGGGCTTGGGATGGTATAAAAGATCGAGGATTTGGATGGGGGTGTGGGTGGTGGTGAACAGCTGTTTTGAAGGCCTGGAGGGAAGATGGGATTGAATAGAGTGAGGGAGTTTATTCCAAAGGCGGGAAAAAAAGAGGAATGAAAGAGTGAAGGTGAGCAGTGATTCGTGATTTTGGTGTTTTACCAGAAGGGGGTTGTTGGCGGACCTTGAGCGCCCTGCGGAAATATGGTGGGGACAAATCACAGACAGAGCAGGGGAGGTGAGACTGGATGGAGACGGTGAAGACAGAAAGACACCGACCTGCCTGCGGTGAGAGAGTGAGAGGCTCAAAGACTCAGCCTCATCGCGGGAGATTGCCAATGATCCGAAATGCCTTTCGAGATTATAGTTTTCTTCAATGATCCGAAATCCGAAATGCCAATGATCCGAAATGCCTTGCGAAGTTCCTTCGAGATTATAGCGCGGGGGGGGGGGGGCGTGGGGGGGGGGGTTGGGAGGCAGCGAAGCACATACCAGAGGCGTTACCAGGTTGGTAGTACAGAGGTTATTTACTCAAAGCCGCCCCAAGCTCTGTCATATGGCGGCTGCTTGACTGTCGCAGAGTTCCAATTTAATAAGAACAAGGGGAATACATAAATACAAATCCTGACCCTTAAACGATAGCTTCGGCACTTAGCTTTCTCAGAGATGGTCTTTTATGAACTTGTGAGTTAAGCCTGCGTGGGAACTCGAACGCCAAGGGATTCCTCCATCTACCCCCACAAACATAACAGTACAGTAGTTCCAAGTCCACACACACAAGTAATGGAGTAAGTCAGCCATGAAAATTTTGTGATTTTACAATTTATTTTTTTAACACCACTACATAATTTGGAACGACTTGAAAACGGGAAAATAGGAACAATTACTTTATGTATAAGGACACACAAGAGATGAGACACAATTAGCAATTCTCAACGGATTTGTGTTCATTACTGGCAGGAAGGTTTTGTGCTTATCCATTGGGAAATGTTAAAAAGGATGAGGGATGTTCATTAAAAGAAAAAATGAAGTCAAGCTTTGGGAAATAAAATAAAACCTTGTTTTCCTGCAAAGCGACGAGGAAAAAGGGGGATGAGTTCACACGTAATTATGACCTTAATAATAAGCAGGATTATGGAATTAAAAGCAAATGCATATTAAGGTATTTACTACAAATTTCAGAACTATCAATGATAAACAGCAAATTCACAAGGGATAAGTGCAAAAGTGAGATACGTGTCTTTTTATCCATAATGTGGGGAAATACGCCGGAGCTGTAGAGTTTGCTGTCGCTGGTGTCAACATCATACAGTCAGAAGGAAAAGGCCATTCATAAAAATAAAAAAATTAAACCTCAACAAAAATGCCCTTCACACTGTGTCTAATAATTATGCTGGCTATTGAAAGTACAGTTACCGTGTGCTGACATTTTTCAAGTAGTAATGTTGATGCATTTATTCACACAGAAAGTATGATATCATGGGGTATTGAAAGAATTTCACTTTGAGGCAAGATATGCATTCAGCTGTGCATTGTATGAAAACTACCGAAGCTGGAGATGTAAATCCACAGAAGGAGGTTAACTACTAAGCTGGGCAGTATTTTGAATTTAATACTGAAAATCAGTGGGGAGGGAATAGTCAAGTGGAGCAGCCGGATGAAAACAATTAACAGGGAATGAAATTGAGAAGCTGATGTTGTACAGGTAGGCAAAAGATGAGAACAGGCCCACTGGTATCAAATGCTGGTAAGCATGCAGCCATTAAGGACCGTATCTATATACCCATTTAGTCTGTATAAACAGTACATTGTATACGTTAATATGTATGCATGTATATATATATATATATATATATATATATATATATATATATATATTATCGGACCTCGCTATTCGCGGGGGATATGTTCCAGAAAAATGCTGCGACTGTCGGGGTCCACGAATGTCAGGGCATTGTTTAAAAATATATAATAGGAGTTTATATGGTGAATTTTTGCACTGTATTTTATTGCGGTAATTATGTCCAGAGGGAGGAATGGTTGTCATATCATCGACTGCCGAATGTACGGTGCCTTCCTTAAGTTTTCACACCCCTTGACTTTTGTCACATTTTGTTGTGTTACAGTCTGAATTTAAAATGGATTAAATTAAAAAAAACTTGGCACCGATCTATACATCATACCCCATAATGACAAATTGAAAACACGTTTTTAGAAATATTTACAAATTAATGAAATATGAAGATCTGAAATATCTAATTCACATAAGTATTCAAACCCCTGAGTCAATATTTTGTAGAAGCACCTTTGGCAGCGATTACAGCTGTGAGTGTTGGGATAGGTCTCTACCAACTTTACACACCCTGATTGGCCAAAATTTGCCCATTCTTCTGTAGAAAACTGTTCAAGCTCAGTCAAGTTGCATGGGGAACATTGATGGACAGCAATATTCAAGTTATGCCGCAGATTTTCGATTGGATTTAGGCCCGGGCTCTGACTGGGTCACTCAAGAACATTTATCTTATTGTTCCTTAGCCACTCCAGTGTAGCTTTGGCTGTGTGCTTCGGGTCATTATGCTGAAAGGTTAACCTCCATCCCAATTTCAGCTTTCTTGCAGAGGGCAGCATGTTTTCCTCAAGGATTTTTCTGTATTTTGTTCCATTAATTTTCCCTTCTATCCTGGCAAGTGCCCCAGTTCCTGCTGATGAGAAACATCCCCATAACCGCTGCTTCTTCCCACCGCTGTTTCTCTCCAGAAATTTCTTTCTGATGTCACCCGACATCATGAACCTCGGAGGCATGGCTTGCCATTACTATTCCTGGGAGGCGGGGTTTGGTCTGCTCAGGAATGTTCGGGTTCTGTCGGCAGTTGGCTGGGAGAAACTAACCTTAGACCCTAACAACATACACCCCCCCCCCCCCCGTCATGTAGTGACATGTAACAATCTTAAGCTCACAACTTTCCCCACTTAAATTTAAATTACATCAGATGTCTCCTACCTGTCACGGTCCATGCTATGCTATACAATCCTATATTCTGTCCTTCTTTCACTCTTCCACCCTCGGCAAACTGAACAAAATTGGCTTTATCAAGAAAATAAATCCTTCACCCTGAATTGGTTTCTCTCATCATTGACTAAATCAAACGCATCATTCGAGTCTTGATTTTAAAAGGGAATTCATCGAATGTCGTTTTGCTTATAATTGAAGTACCTTTCAATACTCAACAAAGAATTTAATGCATTAAAACAATATTTTGCAGAACAAGCTCCCCACCTTCCGGCTGTCTTGTGAAACCCACATCTATTTGCATGATGCCAAAACCAGAACATACACTACATGGCCAAAAGTATACTGACACCCCTTCTAATTAGCGGATTCGGAAATTTCAGCCACACCCATTCCTGACAGGTGTATAAAATCAAGCACACAGCCATGCAATCGCCACAGACAAACATTGGCAAAAGAATGGTCCACACTGAAGAGCTCAGTGACTTTCAACGTGGCACCATCATAGGATGCCACCTTTCCAATAAGTCAGTTCGTCAAATTTTTGCCCTGCTAGAGCTGCTCCGGTCAACTGTAAGTGCTGTTATTGTGAAGTGGAAAGTCTAGGAGCAACAACAGCTCAGCGACAAAGTGGTAGGTCACACAAACTCACAGAAGAGGACCGCCGAGTGCTGAAGTGCGCAGCGAGGAAAAATCGTCTGTCGTCGGTTGCAACACTCACGAACGAGTTCCAAACTGACTCTAGAAACAACGTGAGCACAAGCACTGTTCGTTGAGAGCTTCATGAAATGGGTTTCCATGGCTGAGCAGCCACCGACAAGCCCAAGATCACCATGCGCAATGCCAAGCATCGGCTGGAGTGGTGTAAAGCTCACCGCCATTGGACTCTGGAGCAGTGGGAATGCGTTCTCTGGAGTGATGAATAACGCTTCACCATCTGGCAGTCTGATGGATGAATCTGGGTTTGGCGGATGCCAGGAGAATGCTACCTGCCCGAATGCATAGTGCCAACTGTAAAGTTTGGTGGAGGAGGAATAATGGTCTGGGGCTGTTTTTCATGGTTCGGGCTCGGCCCCTTCGTTCCAGTGAAGGGAAATCTTAACACAACAGCATACAATGACATTCTAGACAATACTGTGCTTCCAACTTTGTGGCAACAGTTTGGGGAAGACCCATTCCTGTTCACCATTACAATGCCCCCGTGCACAAAGCAAGGTCCATAAAGAAATTGTTTGTTGAAATTGTTTGTGTGGAAGTTCATTGGCCTGCACAGAGCCCTGATCTCAACCCCATCGAACACCTTCAGGATGAATTGGAACGCCGACTATAAGCCAGACTGAATCGCCCAACATCAGTGCCTGACCTCACAAATGCTTTTGTGGCTGAACGAAAGCAAATCCCCGCAGCAACGTTCCAACATCTCGTGGAAAGCCTTTCCACAAGAATGAAGGCTGCGACAGCAGCAAAGGGGGAACCAACCCCATATTAATGCCCATTGTTTTGGAATGAGATGTTGGACCAGTATGTGTCCACATACTTTTGGCCATGTCGTGTATGTATATATATAGATATAGATATAGATAGATATAGATATATATATACATATATATATATATATATATATATGTCCATGTCGATTCACTATGAGCCAAACCCCAAATCTGTAGATCCCAATCAGTTAGGTTGTGTATTACAGTATCATGTACTGTATGTACCTTCGTGTCCAGGTCGATTAACACCATCCTTGTACGGATAGCCGGACGGTCTTAAGTCTGAGGCGAACAGCCGAAATTCTTGGCAGTTATGACATGCGTGGGGTGGAAAGCAGTGAAGGCGCTTAACTGTACGGAAGCACACGGGTTTATTTTCGAACCCACAAAGAACAAACAAACACAAGGAAATTCAACAATAATGGTTTAATGAAAATAAATCAGAGTTATAAAAATAAATCAAAGAGTGAAAATGAAAGGTGATGTAAAGCTAAATCCTAATTTGAGACGTCTCCACCGTCACAAAAACAGACAAGGGGAAAGATAAAATAAAAGAAAATCCCCCCTTTATGCCGGCACTTAGCTTTGCATCCAGAGATGACCTTTAAGAGCCTGGTGATCGTCAAACCACCAATTCACCGCACGGGAAGCATACAAGATGGTGCGAAGTTGCTCTCTGCTACACAACGTACATGAGGTAACTCGTGCGGGCAGTCCTCCTTCACTCTCACTCCGTCCGAAACACCAAGAGCCCCACAAACCGTCGCCAGTTTCTTCTCACGATCAAAATTGCCACACCACCCCTTCTCAGTACCAGGTCCACACACACCAAATGGCGCCACCTTCCTCCTTGATCATACAACAAGGGAGACTGCCCACTTAGAGCTGAAAGACATGTGTGTGTTGTGTGTGTCACTGCACATGTTTTCTCATCGAATCATCGAAAAAAAAAGCAGGGCTGCCTAATCTCCACCAAATTTTTGCATGTGTGTCGGTTGTACCCAGGTCGGGTCATTTACGCAATCTCCCCCCCCCCCCACTTCGATGGGGTGGGGAGATAACTTAACGATTCTCACCTGTACAGGTGCTACAGGAAAGTGTTTAATCACCCCTGCTGCAGACAAGGGGATTATTATCCACAGCACAAAATATATTTGGCCACCTACCCCACTATCACCCCATGCCACCCCCCCCCCCCCTCCCCAGACTGCTCCTGGAGGGAGCAATTATTTTAGTGCCCTTAATAACAGGCATCTTCAACCACTCCAATAAAATGTAATTACCTTGTGTGGATTAAAAATCCCTTTTCCATCCTACCCTCCTCTATTCCTTCCCTCCTTCTTCCTCCTCCCCTGAGCATCGCAGTCAGTGAAGCGATGGGTTGTATTTGCTAGTAGGTTAATAAGTTCTATCTTGGTAGATTTTTTTGAGGATTTATGTTGTATTGAGCCAATGGAGTGTCTGGGCCATTCCCACATAATAAATCTTCCGACTTCTTGATTACTTTTTGGAGGGTCAATGTAACTTGATCCTTGCATTGGTTTATACTTATTTATCACAAAATGTTAGCAGAAATTTTTTTCTAAGGTCCAAAATATTTTTATCCATTTGGAAGTGGAGAATTCTATCTTTTCAGATATCCTACTATCTTAAATAACGTGTGTGTGTGTGTGTGTGTGTGATGTCGATGGATGACAAGTGATGCTCGGTTTAATGTCCATCTCGAGGAATGGCACACACATTGATGAATCACCCTGTCTGTGAAACACCGCGATGGCAGTTTATAGCTGGGTCAGGATTTGAACCCAGGCTACACAGCTTAGAGGTGAGTGTGCATACATTTATGCCATCCTGGCATCCCATTTATCTAAAGGGTATTCATTATAAAATAATCAGAAAGCAACATGATTTTAAAATTACAGATCAATATATATATAATGAGATGATTAAAAGCAATCATCACCTCGCTCCCACCCTCTGCCTCGCTCCCACCTCTCCTTGCTCCCCACTCTTCCTCCGCTCCCCACCCTCCTGCCTCGTCCCCACCGCTCCTGCTCTCTCCCACCCTCTGCCTCGCTCCCCACCCTCCTTCATGCGCTCCCCACCCTCCCTGCCTCGCTCCGCCCCACCCTTCCTGGCCTCGCTCCCCCACCCATCCTGCCTCGCTCCCCACCCTTCCGCTCACCACCCCTCCTGCTCGCTCCCGCCTCCTTCGTCCCTACCCCTCCTCGGTCTCCCTCTTTCCTCTCCTTCTCCTCCCCTGAGATGACAGGCCGAGTTAACCCCACCTGGTATTAATTCAACAGCTCAGCGGGATTTGAACTCAGGACCTGAGGATGCAAAGCCCGCAGCCCAAACCGTTTAGCCAACACCAGGCATATTGAAGAGAGTGTGGGAGTTTATCCCAAAGGCGGGGAAAAAGAGGAATGAAAGAGTGAAGGTGAGCAGTGATTCGTGATTTTGGTAATTTTATCAGAAGTGCGTTGCTGGCGGACCTTGAACGCCTTGTGGAAATATGGGAGGGACATATTGCAGACAGAATGAAATTTGACTTGACATGCATTTACCGATCCACTTGACTCACTCTTTAACCCCATAAAGCAAAAGTACTAAAACAATGGTGGCTATGACATTTTATGTCTTTTTTACTTGTCAATGGTGGTTTTTTTTACTTGTTTTTTTGCCTCCGCTCATGAAGTCGCCGGAGGCATTATGTTTTTGGGTTGTTCCTCCGTCCGAATATTCTCTGTTTTCTCTGCAACCGCTTATCCAATTGAAACAAAATTTTCACCATTGGTCCGACTACTTATGCAGAACGGTTTAATTATAATCATAATATCATAGGTCACGTGGTGTGGCAGACATGTTGAAAAAAGGAAAAACTTTGGACCCCTGTATCTCCAAAACCGCTCCAAGGAAAAAATTGAAACTTGACACCTGTGAAGTACTCCCCATGGGAAACAAGTGTGATTTTTTTTTGATGATGTCAAAGGTGGCTTCTTTATGACGACATAATTACATACGTCGAACACTTTATGGGCATACCCAGTTGTGGGATTGTTACTTATATGTTGGATCCTTATGTGAAGATATTCTCCACAATGCAGCATTACGTGATTAGGTCATGATGAAATGTAAATGTAATTACTTCGCAAGCACCTCATCTGTGTCCCATGTTGTCCCATAAATAAATCACATAAACAACAATGATGCGTTTGGGTTTTTATGGCAGAGAGTATATTTATCTGTGAATTGTAAATCTTCGAAATGCTTATTTTTGAATGACGCATTGGTCTGAGTGGCCTAGTCGTTTAAACCCTTCATACATGCATGAAATGAGATCCGACAGGGCGGCACAGATCTGAAGACACTAGCAGGCTTTCCCTTAAGCTGTCTAGTGATCGTCTATGTCCTATTCTCCAGCCAACTATAAACTGTCTGCCCTCATGTGATATCACGACGTTAACCCTTTGAACCATGAGCTCCTTGGACTTTCGGCTCCCCCACCCTGGACTCCCTGGCCAAAAATCCGACCACTCGGGAATATGGAGGTTTGAATAGTGGCTGGTAAAATGACCACTAGGGTTCAAAGGGTTAATGTTAATTACTTTGCAATGATTGGAGAACCTTTTGTTGTCCTGCAAACCTGATGTTAAATGGTGGTATTGTCACGTTGATGTTGTCATTTGGTTGAATAACAAATACCTGATTTAACAGGACAATTTTAATTACCTTCTTACCCTTTAGTATGAGGTTGCAATTCTGATTGCACATTGCAGGTCAGATCACCACTGGTATCAAGGGTTTAAAGGGCAATATTTCATTATGCTCAATAGCTCAGGGTATTATGAAAGTTATACATTCAAATGGTTTTCATAAACAGATCATGATAGATTAGAACACCATCATAATAGGTTGGCATGCAGAATGTGACAATGCCAACATCATCCAAAATAGGGTAGGGTGGGTGGGTTCAATGAACAGTCGGGAGTGGTGCACATATTATACATACAGTGGAGAGGTCAAAATTCCGGTTGTTTTTGCTTTCCTGGTGAATAATCATAGACGGCCCCTTTAGTTTTATTTTGGACATCAATGAAGATGAATGAATCCAGAGGAAGCATCATTGAAGAAAATATGCTGCATTCTCATTAAAATCTCAGGTTATTCGTTGACAAATGGTTCAATGGTAGCACACTTACCTTTGAGCTGTCTAGCCTGAGCACCCTTCCCGACCCGACTATCGAATGCCAGATTAGTGCTTTGCAGGCATGGAGTTGCATCACAAAGGGTGCCATCCTGAAATACCTAGGTGATGGACATTAAGCTAAGTGACCCATCTGATAGCATTAGGTCTTCAATGTATTTTGTTTGGAGTAGTTGAGTTCATAATCACTAGTATCTTGAACAAATTCCAAATTCCTGTCACCTTCATTCAATTGTCAGGTTTGGCCAGAGTGTTCATGAAATACTTGCGCCATAAACCCGACAAGAAGGTGGAAATAATTGCGGCTATAAAAGTAGTAGAGGTTCTCACCCTTTCATTTCTGACATTGTCTCCATGGAATGATCATCAAACAAATGCACCCGAGGAAGAAGGTCAATGTCTCAAACTTCTGGGCCACATCCTCGGCTACGACTTCTCGAGAGCAGAACGTATATCAAAGCTGACCTCCACAGGCAGACAAATACTGGGCATCTCCATTATGCCAAGTCCATTTTGATAAATCTAAAGTTATCATGGCGGACAAGCACTCTTGCCTGTAGTTCTATGGGGTACTACTCTCCCTGATGTGATGGTGCCCTTGCTCCATACGTGTCTCCACTGAAAGCTATTATATCCAAAGCTCGTAACATTATGACAATCTCACACAAAGAAGTAGGGGCACCCGTTCAGGATTGTAATGTCATTGTTTTCTTCCGCTTCTCCTCCAGCCCTACTGCTTCTGCTCGTTTTTCCTTCCATGTGTCGCAAGCCTCTCCAGGTCGCATACATTCTACTTGGAACCCCCTCCCCACCATGTGATATTGCCAAAATCATGGGCTCACCTCTCTCCTCTTTCTCCTGTTGATTGTGCCATAAACTTACCCTTCAAGAAGGCAGCCATAAACTTTGATTGTGCCATAAACTTAACCTTGCTTGTTGGATCCACATGTTGTCTGACAGCCCCACTGCCTGCCAATACGTTGCCTTTTACATTTTCCTCTTCCACTGTCAATACGTTGGCCAAGATTTTCTATGCAAGATAAAAAATAGTGTGACTCGCACGGCAATCTTTTTGTGGATGAGAAGAGATTGACATAATATGGCCTTGCAAAACCATATTCTGGAATCTTTCCCAAATTTCCAAAGCTTCCTTTTTCTCAAACCGCCTGGTTTACTTAATTACTAACGACACTTTCACCCTTTGGCCATCATCTCACTTTCAACTGCAAACAGCGTTTGCGATAAAATCATGTGTATATAATTAATAATTATATTGCTTATTTATAGGATAATTGTTCATTAAATAAACACCAATTGGATATGATGGATTTATGAGATATCCCATACCCTGAATCCATATTTATTGACAGTAAATTTCATTCAGAAAATGTTGAAATCTATCCAAAATGTGATCAACAGATTTTGACTTGATAAGAAAAATATAAACTCACAAAAGTGCATATTTTGTGATTATCTGAAAGTGCTGATTTGATTTACCATACCTAAGTATTACAAAGTGTTGGTGCTACCAAAGCAGTTTCTTGGCAAGGGTCATGCTGGGCGGTTTGCCACCCATCTCGCAGCAATAGTTGGGGCAGGAATTTGAAATTTGTTCATGGTGAGGATGAGAGCTCACCTCCTCTTCGAGAAGAACACTGTGGGATCTTTAACCTCCATCAACTAATTGAAGCTAAACACACAACGCACAACAATGGGGGGGGGGGCAGGACAGAAGAGGGACGGGAGAGGGAAGGAAAAAACAGAGGGGAGCAGAGACATTAGGAGATCTGTGTAATGGACGGTGATGGGCGAGGAACACGGGTATACCAGATGGATACTACAGGACTTTCAGACCTTACACGACAGGAACTTTCGGAGAGAAGGCAGGGAATTTGAAGGAGGTGGGTTTGGGTCGATTAATGGAGGTAGAAAACATCGAGGTTTTGGATGGGGGAAGATAAAAGGTGGTGGTGAACAGCTGTTTTGAGGACAGAATGGGATTGAAGAGGGGAGGATATTGCGGACCATACTCTGTGCAGAGCGTTGGTGCTGCTTAAGCAGTCTCCTTGGCCATTGGGCACAATCCTGGACAGGTCGCCACTCCGACACATATACCTGGCATGCTGGCACTCATTTGCCGACCTCGGAATTTGAGATCAGATCCAAGATGGCCAACTGGTGGCCATTTTGTTACTTAAATGTGTCCCCAACCATTTCTCCGACATGCATGGTCTGATTTTGTTCAAACTTGGCACAAGTACTGGACATGATGGCATACACATGCACCTCACTATTTTGTGATCTGATCAAAGATGGCCGATTGGTAGTCATTTAAGTTGCACATAAATATGGGCTAGCCCTTTGACCCCATAAAGCAAAACTACTAAAACAACGGTGGCTCTGACATGTTATGTCTTTTTTACTTGTAAAAAATATGGTTTGTGACGATGTTATCATTCTTTTTGTTATTTATTAGCTCACCTGGAACGTAGTTCCAGGGATGTTATGGGATGCCGCATTGGCAGTCCATCAGGCAGTTTGTCCGTCCGTCCGTCCATCTACAAACCCTTTGCAACTTCTCTGAAGCTACTCACACATTTATTTTTTTTGTATCCATTGTCGAGGCTCGTGTTTCTGGCTCGCGGTTTGAAAATTTTTTTTTCTTTTTGCACGTACGGTCACGTACTAGTAAAAATAAATAAGATAAAATAAATAAATTATTTCATGAGTTAAAAACATTTTTTTGCATTTTCTCCTTGGATCTTGTGTAGATAAATTGGTTGTGGTGTTCGCCGCGGCATGATGGGCTGAAGACCTCCACCTGTGTTAGATTTCCTTGTAAATCTTTTTTTTCAAGTTCAGATCCAAGATGGCCGACGACTTGTTGCCATTTCAGTTGTTAAAACCCCGATGTTGAACACGTCCTCAACCATTTCTCAGACATGCATTTACCGATGTTGTTCAACTTGTCACACAGATAAGCAATGATGGCTTACATATGCACATCATTTTTTTTTGTTGTTTTTTGGGGGGGTTTGCACGTACCAGCACGTGAGAGCGAAGGAACGGCCTGTGTGGTTTCTGGCTCGCGGTTTGAATTTTTTGTTTTGTTTGTTTGTTTTTGGTTTGCACGTACGGCCACGCACGTACGGGCATGCGAGAGCGAAGGAACGGCCTGTGTGGTTGTTGTCTTAACATGTCAAGTAGTACGGTTTGCCCTTAATTCGTAGTTTTTTTTTTCTTCTAGATTTTCATCTACTTCGGCATCGTGCAGCAATTGGACGTTTATTTTTTGCCAAAATACGGCAATCTTGTGTTTCCTCTGGTTTATTAGCTCCTTGGACTTGGTCTGAAACGGGGGCTTATGGATTTGGTGTTGATTTTTCGTGTGCGTGCGTGTCCGCAAACATATCTCGGACATGGATGGACTGATCTTATTCGACTTGGCACAAAGACAAACACATGATGGCATATGTACGGACATCATTTTTTTTTTTCAACATCAGATTCAAGATGGCCAACTGGCGGCCATTTTAGTTGTAAAAACAACAACAACCTGGTGTCAAACACGTCCTCAACCATTTCTCGGACAAGCATTTACTGAGATGATGTTGAAACTTGGCAAGCAGATAAAGAATGATGGCATACAAGGACATGATATACACAAAGATGGCATACACAAAGTGAGGCTTGTGGAGTGGCTGGTCAGGTAGCTAATTGGATTGCAAACTGGCTTAGTGATAGGAAGCAAAGAGTGGCTGTGAGTGGGAGGATGTCTTGCTGGAGGATGTAAGTAGTGGGGTACCTCAGGGATCAGTACCCGGACCATTACTATTCATTATTTACATCAACGATTTGGATAATGGGGTAAAGTGCAAGCTTTCCCATATTTGCGGATGACACAAAGCTTGGAGGTAAGGTGGATAGCAGAGGGGTGGACAGTATCAGGAAAGTATTGATACTGTTATAGATTGGGCAAAAGACTGGCAGATGGAATTTAACCTGAGCAAGTGTAAGGTGTTGGGGAGGGAAAGAACAATGAAAATAGAGATTACAGGATGCAAGGGGTAATTTTGTAGCGTGTCACACAGGAGAAGGATCTGGGGGTGGTAATAGATATGGGAGGGAAGCAGGCAGCACAATGCCAGGCAGCTATGGTAAAGTAAATAGGGTTTTAGGTTGTATCGGAGGGGGGCATTTATAAGTCAAAAGAGGTGGTGTTAACATTGCACAGGAATTTAGTGAGGGACATCTAGAATATTGTGTGCAGTTCTGGTCACCACAGTTCCGGAAGGACATAGATGCCATTGAGATGGTTGCGATGGCCACGAGATTGATTCGGGCCTACTGAGATGTTGTCTCAGAATGTATCATGCTGATATCCATGCTAGCAGCTATGAGGAGCAGCTGAAGGAGACAGGGCTTTATTCACGAGAAAGGAGGCGGTTATGAGGAGATATGATAGAGATGTTTAAGATAATGAAAGGTATCGACAAAATAAGTGCAGATGAATTTTCAACAGAGCAACAGTGATGGAATCAGGGCCAAGCCTGAGAGTAAAGAGAGAGAGTTAGATGGCAGCAAGGCAGGGGACTTTCACGCAGAGAGTAAACGCATGGAAGGCCTCCTTGGAAAGGTAGTGGCAGCAGAAACAGTAGTTAAGTTTAAATTAGAATTAGATAGGTACCTGGAAGTTATGGAGATAAGGGGATAGGGATGTTGACAGGACTTTTAGGTAGTTTGAGAATTGATGGGTGATTGTGTACAGAGTGCTGTTGGTGGGGTCGTGTCAAGGGGGGTTGTGTGGTTGATGTGTGTTTTTAACCAAGCCCATGCCCCCTCCCTGAGGGAAGAAAAAATATATACAGAAACTACAAAAAAAATAAAAAATAGAAACTACAAAAAAAACCCCAAAACAAACAAACAATCTATCTATAATTCCGCAATGTGTGTGTGTGTGTGTGTGTGTCTGTGTGTGTTGTGTGTCTGTGTGTGTGTGTTGTGTGTGTGTGTGTGTGTCTGTGTGTGTGTCTGTGTGTGTCTGTGTGTGTGTGTGTGTGTGTGTCTGTGTGTGTGTTGGTTTGTGTTGCTGTGTGTGTCTGTGTGTGTGTGTGTGTGTCTGTGTGTGTGTCTGTGTGTGTGTGTCTGTGTGTGTGTGTGTCTGTGTGTGTGTCTGTGTGTGTGTGCTTGTGTGTGTCTGTGTGTGTCTGTGTGTGTCTGTGTGTGTGTCTGTGTGTGTTGTGTGTTCTGTGTGTGTGTGTGTGTGTGAGAGTGTGTGTGTGTGTTGTCTGTGTGTGTGTCTGTGTGTGTGTGTGTCTGTGTGTGTGTGTCTGTGTCGTGTGTGTCTGTGTGTGTGTCGTGTGTGTGTGTGTGTGTGTGTGTGTCTGTGTGTGTTGTGTTGTGTGTGTGTGTGTGTTGGTGTGTGTCTGTGTGTGTGTCTGTGTGTGTGTGTGTGTGTCTGTGTGTGTGTGTATGTCTGGTGTGTGTGTCTGTGTGTGGTGTCTGTGTGTTCTGTGTGTGTGTGTTCTGTGTGTGTCTGTGTGTGTGTCTGTGTGTGTGGTGGTGTGAGTGTGGTGTGTGTGTGTGTCTTGTGTGTGTGTCGGTTGTGTCTGTGTGTGTGTTGTCTGTGTGTGTGGTGTGCTGTGTGTGTGTGAGTGTTGTGTCGTGTGTGTGGGTGTGTGTGTCTGTGACCGCTGTTTCTCGACAACCACTGGTCCGATCTAATTGAAACTTGCCAGATATATATTGCTGGGACCTGAGATGTCCTTTTCAAGGTTTGATATTAATCGACAAGTGCTTCCAAAGTTATGGCCATTTATTTACCAACCACTTATGCCATTTGACAGGACAGTTGATGCGTGGCGTGGCCGATGGGAGAGATCCTCAGCCGCGTTCCCCATTACGGGTTACAAGTACGGACTTCCGATAGTGATGACTTCTGTATTCTAATAATTTCTCGATTTCTTTGCGCATTTATAGATAAACACAATGCCCCAATCCAGTCGTCGTTTACGAGAGCGAAGGAACAGACTGTGTGTTGTTTGGGAAAAAAAAAAAAATTTTATTTTTTTTTGTAGGTACGTTTTTTTTTTTCTCTTCTCTTCTCTTTGTGTTTTTCCTTGCGATGACTTTGCGAAAAGGCAAAATACGTTGGCGCTGATTGAATAATTGGCCATTAAAACTAAATTGCGAATAATCGTAACTGCGATATGCGAACTTCCGGACAGTGAGGACATCAAAACGTCGGCAGATCCAGCAGCCTCCGCATTCTTGCCCTGGACGAGGAAACAAAGAAGAAGTGCCGTTTCCTCATCACTGTTGTTTATGAAGAGGTGCTAACGAGATAAAGTGTGTACATGGAGACAATTTTTATTATTATTTATAAGCGCCGTTCCTCAGCAATGTTGTTTATGAAGAGGTGCTAACGAGATGAAGGTGTGTTGTACATGGAGAATTTTATTATTATTATTTATTTATTGAAGAAAAATTGTTCCGAAAATAATTTATCAAAAAAAGTGCACAACTTTTTGTGTTTCCAATTGTCAAAACGGTTGGCCTTTGGAAGTGTTAAGGAATTCAGCTCTACTCAACATGCTTGCCAACGAAATACATCTCAATTTGGTGGTATGCTTTGCAAACAATTTTTTTAACTATTTTCAAACTAAAACATTCGAACATGGAACCTAATGACACTGTACTTTCAGGTCTCCTACAAATCCTACCCTGTCACCTCACCATGGCGTAGGAGTGGCAATGGTCAATGGCAGCGAATGTCATGGCAAGCAAAGACAGGGAGGTAAACTTGATTTTAATTTTGATTTTAATTAACTCTGTGTGTGGAAGTATCACAGCAGTTGTTACTTCAATGCAAGCAATAATTCGTGGAATGCAGTGAACATTCCGTACGGGCACGCACTAGTCTATCTATAATTCCAGCAGTGTGTGTGTGTGTGTGTGTGTGTGTGTGTGTGTGTGTGTTTCCGCTGTTTCTCGACAACCACTGGTCCGATCTAATTGAAACTTGCCAGGTATATTGCTGGGCCCTGTGATGTGCCTTTTCAAGGTTTGAAATTAATCGGCCAAGTGCTTCCAAGTTATGGTAATTTATTTACCAACCAATGAAAGGACACGTGTAGCGTGGCTGCGTAGGCCGTGCTCGGCCGCGACAATACGTCACGTGCCGTGCCGTTACGATGGGGATCGGTGCCTTAGTTACCGTGGCATAGGAGTGGCAATGGTCAATGGCAGCGAATGTCATGGCAAGCAAAGACAGGGAGGTAAACTTGATTTTAATTTTGATTTTAATTAACTCTGTGTGTGGAAGTATCACAGCAGTTGTTACTTCAATGAAAGCGATAATTCGTGGAATGCATGTGAACATTCCGTACGGGCACGCACCACTTCCGGATAGTGATGACGATGTATTCTAATAATTTCTCGTTTCTTATGCGCATTTATAGATAACACAATGCCCCAATCCAGTCGTCGTTTACGAGAGCGAAGGAACGGCCTGTGGTTGTTGTGAAAGTTGGATTTTTTTTAATGCCGTGAACAAATTTTGGTACATACCGGGTAATGAAATTGTAGTCAAGTTTCATCAAAATTGTGTCTGTAGTTTCAGAGAAGTTGCAAGTGTTTGTGGATGGACGGACGGACTGCCTGATGGGCTGACGATGTGGCATCCCATAAGCTCCCCAGAACTACGCTCCAGGTGAGCTAATAAATAACAAAAAGAATGACAACATTGTAACAAACCATATATTAACAAGTCAAAAACAAGACATAAAATGTCATAGCCACCGTTGTTTTCGTCGTTTTCCTTTTTGGGGGTTAAAGGGCTCGCCCACATTTATGTGCAACTAAAATAGCTACGTCTACCAGTCGGCCATCTTTGACCAGATCGCATAATAAAGTGAAGGTCATGTGTATGCCATCATGTACTGTGCTTATGCCAAGATTGAACAAAATCCGTCCATGTATGTCTGAGAGATGGTTGGGGCAACATTTAAGTAACAAAATGGCCACCAGTTTGCCATGTTGTAACTGATGTCAAACAAAAATGACGTGCCTATGTAAGCCATCATTCCTTATCTATGCGCCAAGTTTGAACAACATCGGTAAATGCATGTCTGAGAAATGGTTAAGAACGTGTTCAACATGGATCTGATGTCGAAAAAAAAATGACGTAATAATGCATACCATCATGTGTCGTCTTTGCGCCAAATACAAATAAAAGCGGTCCATACATGTCCGAGATATGGTTGCAGATGCATGCACGCACGCACATGGAAATCAAGACCACATCCAGAAGCCCCCGTTTCGGACGAAGTCCAACGGGGGCTAATAATTATTAATAATAATATTAACAATAATAATGGTAGTATCATTTGGTAATAATAATAACTAATGGCCCGTTTAATTAATAGATAACGAATTTAAAACAGACATGTTTGTAATCCTCGCCCTGGCCCAAGCACGTCTGGACTTGGTGAAAATGCAAACTAATCCTCCAGCAGTACAACAGGGAATTATGCTACAAGGCCATGAAAAACCAATGAAAATTTGGGCCAATGGACCCACAAGTGACGATAAAGGTTTCTTCGCTATCTCGCATGCTTGAGCACCGCATGCTGTCTCGTCTGAATGAAAAAGATATTTTACTTCCAAAGAACTTTGGATGTTAGAGTGTTTGTCTGCAACCGAGACAACACTCTAATATCACAAGTCTGAATGAAGGACTTCCACGAGCCTTGACTTTCTGTACTGCCCTAAAAAAAGTTCACATTTACCTATTTTGGGGGGGGGGGGCAACGCCCCCCAAAAAACCATAGGCGCTAACACCTGTCTCCAGAACTACAAGTACTTAAACCTTCCACAGACTTTATTTAATCACTTGTACCCTTTTTATCCATGTTTATCAATTTGTCACTTCCTTGTTCAAAACATCATGAATATTGTTGCGGGCCGGGGGTCGGGAGAGAAGACCACCAGGGGGGGAAGCTATCTCGGGTTCCCACCAGACTCCCCGGAATTGCAGGCTGTCACACGCGAATAATTCCGTGACGCGGCGGGTCGCTAACTGACCGTGAACGCCAATAATTCTACCACGTGACCGAAGGTCCTCCGTCTAGTTTATCCGGTTACTGAGAAAAATAGCCACGTGATCTAATTATCAGGGGACACGCCCTCAGTACGCCTTGTCCAAACCAGATCACCTTACCGGATCAGATGCTGCCGAGCGACACAGCCAAGGACGTACCGGCTAAAATGAATGGATCGTTGGGAAAAAAAGTCCCGGCTAGGTTAGGATACGGACCATGCTGGAGCAATGAAAGAAAAGACAAAAATGAGCTGGGAACATTTCTACAAAAGGATTTATTACAGGCAGGCGAGGAAAGGTATGTGGCACAATTAATAGCTTTTATTGTTGTGTGTGAGCAGAGATAGGAAGAAAAGTGTGAGGTACGATAATAAACAAGCAACTTACAAAAGCAGACACAGAGCAGAGTTATCCCGATATAATTATTGTGCACTCTTAACTTAAACGAGGACAGGCGCCATGACACACACACACACACACACACACACACACACACACACAGACTGGAGAGGAGTTAATGAGAAGAAAGAGGAGAGGAGATGAGGCTAACGGTCTCTCAATACCTTGCACGATTGACCGACCGCACCAACAATACGTTTTAGGGGGATGCTCCGCTGGGTGATACCTCCCTGACAGCTGGCCTGTCGTTTCCCGCTTTGTGGCAGTTTGAGCAGCTAAGCGTAGATCCAGAGAATGCGGAGCGATCATCGGGTGTGAAAGAAGGACTTTGGGCGGAGTCAGAAACCAGTGGGTGGAGGAAGGCAGAGTCCGGAGCAGTGGGTGGAGAAAGGCGGAGTCAAAACGAGTGGGTAGAGAAAGGTGGACAGGATCAGTGGGTGGAGAAAGCGGCAAGGCGGTGAAGAAGGCGGAGCCAGCAGGCGAGTTAGTGATGAAGGCGGGGCTAGCAGACGAGGAACGCTGAGCAGGAAAAGATGACCACGACAGCCCCGCGACCCGTCCTTTTATAGTCTCTGTGGTGCGGGCGCGGGTGATGACCTGAAGTGATGTCGCCACCCAAATCGGGCGCTCTCGTTGGGCCCCGGCCAGCACACGGACCAGCTGCCATGACCGGAGGCAGCTCCACTTTATTCCGGCCAGATGGTTCCAAGCTGTGGAATCGTCTCGCTCTGAGCACCGTGTCACGAATCGCCCTGCACCGAACTCTCGGCCCGTCCACGGCGACCAGGGGTCAGCGCCGGTCAATGCACTGCTTCTCTGTAAGCCATGCGGCCTGAGCCGTACAGCGCACCTTTGCCTGGCTGCAGCCTCGCTGGGCGGAGAGGCGAGAGGACGTTCGCCGTCCGCGGGAGACACCCGCGGCCGCGATGGTCAGCGAAGACCGACGGTAAGACACTATGCTAACACATGTGCAGACCCGAACAAGATGTGTGCCACTCACGCCCCACTCTGTGTGCGATAATAAATTACCCCAGGGCTGCGCGTGGGTCTGCCGCTATTGAGCATGTGGTCTTTTATCAAAAGCGGTGGTGTGAGCGGTGCCAGCCCCGATCTGTGTCATGAACCGAAGGAAAAAGTTGGATATAATTATTAGATGTAGGTTTGGGTTGAAGAGAGGATAGATATAAGTATTAAATGGAGATTTTGATTGAAGAAGAAGATAGATATAATTGTTGGACTCAGAAATGGGTTGAAAAGAGTGCGCCGCGTGCATACTGTAAGTTGTTAGCATTTGGTGTGTTGTTTTTCCATGGCTGGCCTTCGCGAGGACCCCTTCTCACAGCGAAGGGCACGCGGCCGCGGTTTCCTACAGGTGGGTGTCCGAGGGCAATGCCCGCCGGCCTCTTCACGAGGACCCCTTCTCACAGCGAACGGCGCGTTGTTGCAGTTTTTACAGATTGGTGTCCGAGCCCAGTGCCCGCTGCCCCCCGTGAGGACCCATTGCTTGGATTTACCTCAGGAATAGCGAAAAATAATTGGAATGAGTTCAGAGATTTAATCAGACCCAGCTATGAGATTTACACAACGCACTGTCCCGTTTGACCCATTAGAGAAGAAGGAAGGGACTATCTGAACGTACATTAATGAAATAACTGTCTGGGGACCACTGTAGGTTGGATGCCATCGCATTGGAGGGATGCGGTTTCCAGAACCACAACAATATAATAATTACGAGTGAAGAGAATTCAACAGTTAGAATGAGTACATGAAGCAGGTGAGGTATCTCCCTGATTCGTACAATCAATATCACTCTAGAAGGGAACTGCATCCACTAACCATGGTGGTTGCTGCATGACTTCATTACTGTACATCATGTGTAATTGAACTGCAGCCATTAATCTGATGACTCCTTGCACTATTTGGTCTTCCCTTGATTACTGTACGAACACATTTTTACTCCAACAATATTTTAAACTTTTCTTTCTTCCTTCCATTTAGCTGCTGTCATCATCTGGATCGACTTGAAATATTCTTCCGCAACATCTCCAGCCCTTGCTACAACCATATTCTCTTCTTCCTCATCAGCTCAAAGACTTGGAAAAAAACAACAAAAACGAAGGTGATTTCTGATTGACCAACAACCTTCATTCACTATTACCAGCTCACCAAACTGACCCGCAGATTCCATTATAATCACTTCGTTCAAGTTCTACCTAAAATACTGCAGTAAATTACCTTTGCAGTTCAACAACCAAGACCCAGCAAGCGAGTTCCACCTTGATGACCCAGCATACGAGTTCTACCTTGTAAACTCACAAAATTCGGGAAAATCAGGAAGAGAGTTCTGCCAAGATGGCTCCCAATGTGGAGACCTACCTTGGAGACTCGGGGAAAAGAGTTCTGCCGAGATGGCTCACAATGTGAGACCTACCTTGGAGACTCAGGAAATTCAGGAAAAATCAGGAAAAGTGTTCTGCTTTGGAGACTTGAAAAGCAGGTTCTATTTTGGAGACTCTACTTGTGGGTTCTACCTTAGAGACCTTTGGAGTTCTCAACCTATCGATGTAATACTGTTTTGGATGGTGCTTGATGAGAGGCGAGTTCTGTTGATTAAATATTTATGAAATGATTTACTATTTCATTCGATATTCGATAAGTGATGTATTCATTTATTTATTTATTCTTTTTCAGCAAAATCAAGAAAGTGCTGGGAAGACCTCAGATTTCTTGAGACATTTATGAAATATCTCCCCCTTTCTACGTCTTCCAACTTGAAAGAACAGAAACTTCATTGTCTAGAAAGAACTGACTCAAGAGTTCTTCGGTGGTTCAAACTCGTGTTGGTGTTTGAAGTTTTAGTTCAATGTGTTTAATATGCAATGTTTGCTGCATATTTACCATTTTGCTGTATTATATCCCATAATAAACGAATAAAAACACTAATATCGGTATTTCTGAGTATTGTAGCTTGCTATAAGTAAGAAAACTGAATTTAGAAACATTATAAACCCCACAATGCACCTCTTGGTCGACAATGTAGACGAAACACCAAGATACTCAAACATGTAATACACGGATGACGATTATTTTGGAAAGCGACCCCGAGCAGCCGTTCCTCATCATTTCTCAAAATGTGCTGAACCTAAATTTAAAGGTTGTATCCCAAGGTACTACAACCAACCCTCAAACATAGTTCTCTGCAAAATAGTCACGGGGCTGCTGAAAGCAACCTCACCATTACAGCCGGAATGTCGGTGAGTCATTGGATGCTTTTGTTAGGCCATTGCAACCTTCTCTCCCAGAAATGTGATTTTAGCTACTGATATTAGCCCCACGCTACTGGCTGAATAGATGCTTCGTTTTCCGACAACCTTTCCTCTTTTCCTTCACATCAGATCTTTACACATGCTACGTTATCAATCTGGTTGTAATAACATCATGTTATGCTAAAGCGTGCGGAACACAACAATCTATGATAAATGGATGAGGTGTGTGTGTGTGTGTGTGTGTGTGTGTGTGTGTGTGTGTGTGTGTGTGTGTGTGTGTGTGTGTGTGTGTGTGTGTGTGTGTGTTTGAGGCATGTTTTTTTGTGGAGCTCCACAGCAAGTTTCTGATGTGGAGTGTGATACACTAAAATGATCGTCATGAACTCCTGAGTTGAGTTGGGCTAATCAACTACAAACAACCCGGAAGAATTCCCACGTTTTAAACTGATGCTTTGTTAAGGTGTATAGAGCAACTTACTAGGTCCTTCAGTGGCATGGCATTCTAATATAAAAAAAATAAGAGGGGCAATAGCTCTCGGCGCTCACCTGGTAGAATAATGATACCAAGGAGGAAGTCAACATTGGATGGAATCAGCAAAATGTACTAATGAACCAATGTTATAGCAAATATCTATTTTGGAGAAGCCCCCAACCCTCTAACTCCCCCCTCCCCTTAAATCCACTTCGACTCCAATTTTTTAAATAGCATAAACAAACTTTAGTACATCATGGGTGATGAAAGTTGTGGTCAAGTTTCATCAGAATTGTGTGTGTAGTTTCTGAGAAGAAAGCAAATAACATCACCCCTGATTGTAGCAAGATGAAACAAAACCAACTCAGGAAAACATGAAATTGAAGGGAGTTACAGTTCAGACCGGACCTAAATATTGAACATGTATCGATTGAAACTGCAGGGATTATTGGTGACGATGAGCAGGTGGATCACACCATGGCAGAGGAAATGGAAGAGGAAAGTGAACCATGTGTAGAACTCTTTGGTGATGAACGAGACTCACTTGAAATTGGGGATATAGAACAGAAGAATGAGAATGATGATGTACGAGGGATAGATCACCAGATGAGAACGATGTTGTCACAAGGAAAATAAATTGCAATTAAATGAGAAACCAACTGTTGTGGGATTTGACAGTGAAAAAGGGCCAAAGGAGCTAAAGAATGCAGTGAAGGAGGTCGGGGAATTGAACGAGGAGCCCCGAGAGAAACAACCTGTTGAAGTGAACGTTTTGAGCCAGAAACCTTTTGGGAATAGTGAGAGACCCGTTGAACAAAGTGAAGCTGATCGAGTTTCAGGCACAACCACAAATGTAGCTGCTTGTTCTTCTGCCACAAGTAGTCCAAAACTCCTCGTTCACCAGAAAATTGCGCAAAAGCAGGATTCCATTGGGTTTGAACAAAGGGATGTACATCTTCTCGTTGTGCTAGAAAGGAAATGGAGGAAACATCAGTGGAAGAGGTACCTCATGAGAGAGAGGATTCAGACCTGAACGAAAACCAAGATCAGGATGAAACCACAAATACAATTACCCTCATCAGAATGGCAATGAGTCAACGAGGGACGTGCACAAAAGAAGCGTTATGTCGGAGTCAAAACACAGTGGATATGCAGCTCCTTATAATGGGAGAAATGAAATGGAGGAAATGGCATTGTTACGATGTCCCTCATAAGGAGAGAGGTTGTAAACCTAAACGAGGAACAAGAGGAGATGTAACAACAAAAATAATCACTTTCAGCAGTATGGAAGTGAGTCAAGGAGGAGTACGATGCACACAAACAGGATGACTTCAGATTTGAATACAGGGAATATGGAGGTACTTATAATGGGAGAAATGAAATGGAGGAAATGTCAGTGTAGACGTCCCTCCTGAGAGAAGAGGTTGGGACCCTAAACGAGGAACAAGAGGACAGAACCACAAAAATAATCACTTTCAGCAGTATGGAAGTGAGTCAAGGAGGGAGTACCATGCACACAAAACAGGATGATTTCAGATTTGAATACAGGGAATATGAGGTACTTATAATGGGAGAAATGAATGGAGGAAATGTCAGTGTACGACGTCCCTCGTGAGGAGAGAGGTTGGAAACCTAAACGAGGAACAAGAGGAGGATGTAACAACAAAAATAATCACTTTCAGCAGTATGGAAGTGAGTCAAGGAGGGAGTACCATGCACAAAACAGGATGATTTCGGATTGAATACAGGGAATATGGAGTACTTATAATGGGAGATATGAAATGAGGAAATGTCAGTGTACGACGTCCCTCGTGAGAGAGAGGTTGGAAACCTAAACGAGGAACAAGAGGACAGAACCACAAAATAATCACTTTCAGCAGTATGGAAGTGAGTCAAGGAGGGAGTACCATGCACAAAAACAGGATGATTTCGGATTTGAATACAGGGAATATGGAGGTACTTATAATGGGAGATATGAAATGGAGGAATTGTCAGTGTATGACGTCCCTCGTGAGGAGAGAGGTTGGAAACCTAAACGAGGAATAAGAGAGGACGGAACCTCAAAATAATCACTTTCAGCAGGATGGAAATGAGTCAAGGAGGGGCAGAAGATATTGATCTGAAACCACTGGGCTGCACAATCTCCACACATCACTCAACAACCATTCAATCCACCCCCTCAAATGGAACCATCCATTGGTTTCAAAGTAAGTTGCCAAGATTATTGCTTATATTATAAATATTCCAAACTTTGTCAAAACTACATGATCTTCAACTCTATCATGTTTCATTTTGTCTCTGCCTGAGAAATGTTGAGAACAAACGGATATTTTGCTGCATCTGAGCCAGACAAGCACCAGATAAATCTTCCAATCGGTGAAAGCCTGGCTTGAGTGTTGATGGATCTGTCTAAAGGTCAGTGTACACCTGGGTGGGTGATCATTAAAATTAATTATTGGAAATTTTCATGTAAATCCAGTGGGAGTTTGTGATGAAGAAAATCAAGATGTGAAATGAATGGAAAAAAAGAGAAATTGAACTGAGATGCAGAAAACAAGAGAGAGAATACACGAGTATTTCCAGGATTGTGTTGACAGGCGTGATAATGATGGAGGTTATGCTGACAGTGCCATTGAATGGTTTTGACTTCATTTTGTTGATGTGTGCAGAGGAAGAAGTCGTAGTCATGGCCACTGGAGAAGAGAATGCGATGTTTGGTAGTGGATCTATCATCACTCCATTGTACAAGCGCTCCAGGAATGTAAGATGCAACATCAGACTTACAAATGGCTGATTCAAGATTTTTTTTTAACAGATGGTTGAGCAGGCCATAAAACATGGCGGCTTCAGACCCCAGCGCGGTTACACAGAAAACGCTTTGAGACCCCAGATAGCGAGGTGGCCAAGGATCTCCCAATGAAGGATATAATTAAATAAGGCCGTTAATTATCTTCAAAAGGGGTGTTTTTATTCACCCAAACACCCAATTCTCACTCTTGAACTTCCTTGGAGTTTTCTTAGTATGCTTGCAACGTTTCAGGCTGCGAGGTTTTATGGTTTTGGAGTTATGGAGGAGACACACACACTGACATTTATTAATATAGATGAGCCAAGCGACTGGTAGGCATGCCTCGTGCTGTCAAAGTTTTATTGTGATGTACTGATGGATACATGTGTACATGTCATCTTGTGTGTTTATGCAGCATACGATGTTTTCGAAGGAGGAGCCGGAGACACAGTGTTTGCACCAATGAAGAGGAAGGAAACAAATGTGATGCTGCAAACAAATTGAATGAAGTTAAGAAAAGTGAAAAAGAAAACGAAATTGAGGAAATGAACAATGATGAAATTGAATGTGTTGTAAAACCAACAATAGAGGAGAGTGAAACGATGATCATATCTGAAACTCCTGAATGCTCACACCAAGATACTGAAGGTCCTCAAAGGGAGGAGCACAAGGACATCATGTCCAATGATTGGGATGAAGTTCTTCATAAGGAAAACTTTTCAGACGACCAACGAGGCACGGATATGGAATACAATAATGATGTCGCTCCGCAGATTGATGACATGGTTAAAGAAGTGATTCACCAGGAAGATGACATCATCCCTGATTGTAGCAAAGATGAAACAAAACCAATTCAAGAAATCGATGAAATTGAAGGGAGTGAGAATTCAGAAAAGGATCCAAAGACTGAACATGTATCGCATGAAACTGCAGGGATTATTGGTGACGGAGAGCAGGTAGATCACACCGTGGCGGAGGAAACGATTGGGCAAAATGAACCATGTGTAGATCTCCTTGGTGATGAACGAGACTCACTTGAAATTGCGGATATAGAACAGGAGAACGAGTGCAATGATGTCACGACGCTGATTGTTGACACAGTTAAAGAAGTGATTCACCAGGAAGATGAGAGGAGGAGGGAACATAACCTTGCTTGCTTAAAGTAAACAGGTCTATCGGCCTAGTTATAAGACTCATATTTCTTTAAATTATCAAATTTCACAACAGATTTCGACACTTATTTAGTCTGGATGATATCCGATCCTCAAAACCGAAATAATATTTCGATGATATACTTTAATTAGTCTGTGAGAGTAGATTGTGGAAAATCCTATCATGTAGTGCATGAAATCCCCCCCCCCACCCCCAAGCTTGGAATTTGAAAACTACAGTATTTACAAAAGCGATGTATACTATGATCCGTACCTAAGATGAACAGGATTTTTTTTCGATGATGTGACTGAGGAAAGCGAAAAAAACTACTTTATCGTAAGAAATCATTGCGGTCTGTTCCAAGTCAGGTTGAGCTGACCATAAAATGGCTCCGAGAGAGAGAGAGAGAGAGAGACGTTGCATTGAAATAGACGTTTCAGGGATATGTTCACAAACATTAATCTTTATAAACAGCTGCGTGTAACGGTGGGAAAAAAAATTTGGCTCGTAATTTAGAAAACACGAAAATAAAGCAAACGGCTTCGAAATCGGGTGTTATTTCACAACTCGCTCAGGGTGACCGAGCACAAACCACTCGCTCTGAAATGATGTGGCAGACAAAAGCATCCGCAGTGAATGAACAATTTGCTCAGAAAGACGTAGCGCGGTACCGCTATCAGCAAGGTGTTCAGCTGTAAGGCGTTCAGCAAGTGGCTTAAGCACTCATGCAAGCACTCCAATTAAATGGTTGATAAGGAACGGTTGGCCAGGCTGTCGCTGCATATCATATAGGATCCCTTTAACTTTAAAGCCAGTCTTCACCGGCAGCAGTTAATGAAATAAAATTAATTCGTTCAAATAATGACTATCCACAAAAGAGTTGCAGCTTAATCCAGAACAACCCTGGAGACATTGTAAAGTTCAATCGCCCGTGAAATAAACATTGCAGAAAATGCACCGTTTTGCCTGCTCGACGTTGTACATCGGTTCGAAGTCTGCGCAAACGTTATAACTTTTTCTTAAAATGTCTGTTTTATACCAGATTTGCTTTGATTCCCTGTAGAGCACCTCGCCAAACCTCCGAAAATATAGACGCAGATCTGGCAGATGCTATGGATAGGCAGTCCCTCGGGGGACAGGGGGCGTAGACGCAGACGTAGGGGGACAGGTCAAGCAGTGAATGCATTAAATCATATAGCTCAATGAAGCTGGTCAATTTTGTTACTTTCCTAAATTTTTTGTTCACTCAATATAATTCTCCAAACAGGAGAACAAGATTTGTTTAATGCTTTGGAAATTTCACTTTTTCATGTGTATGTATGAGAGAAGATCCGATGGGGCCCCTGGCCTTGAGTCGAAGGACTCAGACTTGGACGCGTCTCACGACGAGATATTCCATTTTAAAATAGCCAATGGAGCCTTGCAGAGCCAGATGGTGGTGCTCGGTGCCATGTGGTTGCAAAGTTAAACACGGAGAAAAAAGGTGAACAAGACCAACAGGGGGACAAAATAATGATCGAGGTAACCTTCATTTGGGGACCCAACGGGGAATTGCCGTGTAAACACAGAATAACGATATCAGCTACTACTGATGCTATACTGCAGGGGGAGGTGAATACAAACAAATGGACGGCGAACACGAACATTCTGGGATAGCTCTTGACAACACTGGACACTGTAATAAATGTACTCTGGGGGAAAACCCCATCGCAATAAAATGATCAGCATGGGGCCAAAGGCGGACGGAAGAATCAAATATCGACGAACGAATGATGATTATGCTGGGCATCGGACCTGCGCGATACCACACCAGGGGGGTGTTCCGTGAGAAAGCTTCAACCGGAACGAAGGCCTCGGCACCGCTTAACAACATGGCGGCTCCATGGAATAATGCCATCGCGTCGTCGCCGACCTCACAATGAGTCCAGGGGTCGATTTCAAAGTGTTCTCGATCTCTTGTGACAACAACTCCCAAGCGAATTGATTGTGTGAGCAGCAGCTACAGATGGTGGGAGGAGAGGGGAAGAAACATAAAATAAATGGGTAAATGAGGAAATCGGGAGAGCCCCCCCCCCCTTCCACCAAACAAGTGCAACTACGGACCCTCTACTCACCGAATTAGTATTTGGGGGGGAGGGTGGGGATGCATGTTGGCAGATGTTTAAGGGTAGGTCTCTAAACATCTCATTGGTTGTAGATCGTTGAATCCGACTACGGTGGTCATTTTTACTCACATAATAAGCTCCTCTCTTAAATCGCTTGCTGAGGCGGACTCGGCGAGCGGTTAATAACGGAACAACTCAACAGTTTTGCAGGGCTGGACTGACCGGTCAATCCAACAACTGGCTCTCATTGCACTTACAATGTCCTCCCAAAACACCCCCCTCAACAACCACCCCCTCTACCACCCCCCTCCCCCATCCATCCTCTACACAACACAACGACGAAGATCTCAAAGCCCGTTTGGGCGGAATCGACGAGCACCTCTGTCTACAGCAGGTAAGGAAGTTTGTGGTGAAATCACTAATCACGCTCCACAGGGTCAAACCAGAACACAGGGCGTGTTCATGGAATATTATTACGGATAAGTTCATTAACAATAAAAACATTCATTATATTAACAGAAAACACGAGTCGGGGGTTAAGAAAAGATGGGAAACATTTTTAGAAAAGTTTTGTTTTACCATGACAACAATTACAAAGGGGGGGCTTTTGGTTCATTCCTTTTTTATTTTTGGGGTAATGTGTGTGTAGTTGTTAGGTGTTGGTGTTGATGGGGTGGTTGGTGTGTGCGGTGTTGTGATCATAGAGCGGTAACAAGATGGAAACATTGAAAGCTTTTTGTTTTACCATGACAACAATACAAGGGGCGTGGCTTGGTTCATTCCTTTATTTTAAGTGGTGTGGTGACTGTCATAGAGGCGATAACAGATGGGAACATTTTAGAAAGTTTGTTTACCATGACAACAATACAAGGGGGCGTGGCTGTTCATTCCTTTATTTAAGTGTGGTGAACGTCATAGAGGCGGTTAACAAGATGGGAACATTTTAGAAAGTTTGTTTTACCAGACAACATACAAGGGGGCGGGCTTGGTTCATTCCTTTATTTTAAGTGTGTGATGACGTCATAGAGGCGGTTAACAATGGGAACATTTTAGAAAGTTTTGTTTTACCATGACACAAATACAAGGGGGCGTGGCTTGGTTCATTCCTTTATTTTAAGTGTGTGTGACGTCATAGAGGCGGTTAACAAGATGGGAACATTTTAGAAAATTTGTTTTACCATGACAACAATACAAGGGGGCGTGGCTTGGTTCATCCTTTATTTTAAGTGTGTGTGATCGTCATATGAGGCGGTTAACAAATACGACACACGGTGGCAATTGGTTCCAACTCATTGCAGGATCGCCGTCGAGTTGAAGCATGACCATGTGCGCAGCTGATCGGACTGATCTTGGCTTTTTTCTCCTCCGAGGAAAACGAACTCACCGTTTGGCACCGGAATGCATTACGGGCAGGTGCACCAGGTGTGTTCACCCATCTGGAACTGGAACCGACCTCACCGGGTAAGTGGGGAAGGAGAAGTGGTTGTTGTTTTACACGGAGACTCGGGTAAAATATCAAATTTTGATGACAACACATATATATATATAAATTATATATAAAAGGGGACGCTAAAAGAGAGAGCGGGTTATTCGACATTTTCAGATGACATGATCATCCGATATATGGATCAAATCAGAAAGTTTAACGTCAGAGTGAACTCGTCTACTAATGAATTGTCTTGTTCGGGTCCAGCCGAATGAAAAGCAAGAGATCCCGACCACAAATCTTGTGTTGGATTGTTGTAGAAAGGGTGTTCAACCAGAGAACTCGGCCTTCCGTTTGAGAGATGTAAGCCGCTGTTCAGCGTGGAAACACTCCCATTGTAATGCTAAATAACCTGTATGTAACAAGCTGAAGGTTTTTCAGGGCACGTACTTGATATCCCTGCCTACATAATGGAAATGTGACCTTTACTGCTTGTTGTGAACCTTGGACGTCAAAGTGTGTGCTGCACAGTGAGGATGTTCCCTGTCCGAGTCCAGTGCGGACATTTGGGACAGGTTTGTTTCTGCACCAAATACTGCTCGTGTCCGTATGTTCACAGGTCGTCCGGGAAAATGTTCAGCAACGGGTTCAACAAGTCCAAGGACAAGTTGACCTGCTGAAAATTATTTCAAATTGGACTCCCCTGATCCTCGGCACGTAATCCTCATCCAGGTCTGGAAGAGAGGAAACGTGCCCGTCTTTACGGAATAAAAAAGGACAAAATGCTTCCATTCTGGTGAGAACATTTGCTTCCCCTCCTCTCCCTTATAGTGTTTAACCTGAAGGGGTTTCCTGACCCAATGTGGTACATTTTGTTCTTTTCTCTTCATCTTATACATTATTAATTAAACGAGTTTTCAAATTTGATCATTTCAGTGTTCAAGTGTTTTGCACAGAAGAGATTCCCAGTGGATCTGTTTCATTATTTCATAAATTACAAATATTTCCCTTCAATCCAACATCGCTGCCAGACCATGTGACCTATTACTTGTCCATAAACACTCTGGTATCGTCAAGGCTTGGGAACATGATTGAAGTTTCCTCTCGATTTGTCAAGCCATTCTGGAGAGGATGGTCTCTTAAAGATTTGAGGGTAAAATCCAATATGGCTGCCAAACCATGTTACCGATGACTATCGGTGAAGATTTTTTGTTCCTCATGGACGCGTGACATACCTGTGAAGTTTTGTCTCGATCTGTTCAGAGCGTCGTTGGGAGAAGATTTTTGAAGGTTTTTAAGTTAAAAACAATATGACGCCAAACCACGTGAACGATGATGTCATCATTGTCTCCCCCTCTCCCGACAACTTAGCATGAGATGACCCTCAGAAATGTTCATACTGATTGATAAAGCATTCGACATATGCAATTATGACGTCATCGTTCAGGGAGCTTATGGCGATGGCTCGTCATACATCCGTCCGTCCGTTCCACAAATTACTTGCAACTTCTCTGAAACTAACCGTACGATTTCGTGAAACCTTGACTACAACCTTCATCACCGTGTATGTACCAAAATTTGTTCACACCATTAAAATAATAATAATAATATATTATTATATTATATATATATACATACATACATACACATAATCAGGGTCTGGCGGTCTATGGAGGTGGGGGTGGGTTTCCGCCAAATAAGTACTTGCTTTCTTCTCCGAAACCACAAGAAACATTCCGATGAAACTTGACACAACCTCATCACCCGTGATATACTGAAGTTTTTTTCACATATTAAAAAAAAATCATGGTCAAAAGTGGTCGACGTTGGTGTTGCCCCCAAAATATGTATTTCCTTTCTTTCCTTTTTTCCGAAAATTTTTTATTTCCTTTTTTATCAACATTAAACCTACTGATGGGAACAACTAAAAAAGGAGGAGGGAGAAAAAACAGGGGGGTGTGGAGAGAGAGAGGAGGGAGAGAGGAAGAGAGAAAGAGGGAGAGAATCGGGTAGCGGGATCGAGGAGTACTGGAGGAGGGAAGACAGTTTGAGGTGAGAAGAAGGGAAGAACGAGCGTGCAGTGGTGTGTTATGTTAACCGCTCCGGACAGCGGTCTTGATCCAATTGGCCGATACAAACGACTGCTTGGAACACATTAGCAAGCAGACCCCTCTGGAGAATAAATACCAACCAGACACCATCCGGTAAACACTGCCAGGACAACGTCCGAGATAAAACTTGGCCAGACATAAACACGTTGGATATTTCAGAAACAGAGAAAAGAGAGAGGGAGGAGGGGAGAGTGAGAGAGGAGGAGAGAGTGTGTGAGAGGAGGGTGCTACACTGTATAGGGAGGGGAAGAGAGCGATCAGAAGAGAGAGAGAGAGAGAGAGAG
>CM068958.1:31263252-31280529 GCA_035128595.1 Eptatretus atami | reverse complement strand
ATCTTCAATCACAAAAACACAAGAAAAAATGGAGTTTAAAGTAAAGGAGGAACTATTCATATTGAAAAACACTGATGGGCATTTTAAAGGGCATATAAAAAATAAGGAATTTTTCAATTTGGAGACCGGGTCCATCATCAAATAGCCTGAATCAATTGAAAATAGTGAAACCTTGATGTTGAAAAAGTTATTTAAAAAAGGTGGGACAATTTTTAAAAGGAAATGAAAACTTTAAGTTTTATATGGGATGTGAAAATGAATATGAAAAGACCAAATGAAGAACAAACTCCTTATATGAGAAACAGATCTTCATTTTATAAATCATTTCAAGATTTTTGAATAGTGGGCGTTTATGAAGAACTATCAAGACAAGAAGGGAGGTGTTGATAATACAGTGTAGGAAGGTGGATTCAATATTAAAAAAATCATTCTTTTTTAGATATACACATTCTAAATCAAACCCCTTAAAGCTTCTTCTTATATTGAATTACAAAAGAAATAAACTAAAGAAGGCAGTTGTTAATATTAAGAACATGATAATAAATGTTTTCTCTGGTCTGTTCTTGCTCACTTACATCCACCAAATGTTAATTCAGAAAGAGTAAAAAACAATATATTGGAAATATTTGAGAATACCTTTGGACATTAAAGATTTTAAAATTCCCAATGCCACTAACAGTATTCCTAAAATTTTCGAGAAAGAATAATCTTTCTATTAATGTATTGGATTAACGGATTCAAACAAAGTTCCAAATATTAAAATTTTCAAACAACTATAAAAATGAAGAAAACACACATTGATCTTTATATTTTAGTGTTGGAAAAGATTCACATTACACATACATCAATAATTTATCAAATTAATCCTTCTCAGGTATTCAGAACAGCAAACAAAATTATATCCTTGTAAGCGAGTCCTTAAATTCATTTTCATACAAAGACGATTAGAACAACATTCAAAATATTGTAGTAATCATAAATCAGCTGTAATTACAATGCTTAAACCTGGTGAAAAGATTTCTTTGAAGATTTAATAAATCTATCATGCCCATTTGTAATATACGCTGATTTAGTGTATCTATAAAAAAAAAAATACTTGCTTCTCCTAATCCAAAAGAAATCATTATACAAATAAATATCAAAAACATATTCCTTGTGGCTTACTGTTATCTATATCAAATCATCTTTGGAGAAAAACTATAATTAAACTTGAACATTATCGTGGAAAAAATGCTTCACAAAGAGTTTGTAAAACGCATTAGAAAGGATTGTATAAGGACTAACTATAATTAATGAAAGAAACAAAATGAACCGATGAAATTAACCAAGGAAGAAAAATTAGAATTTAGAAAGAAACAATATCTTTCATATTTTTGTGAGGAGGAAATTGCAGGAGTCTAAAGTTAGGGATCATTGTCATCTTACTGGTAAATATAGAGGGTCCCGCTCATTCCTGCCTTGTAATTCTTAATTATAAATTACCTTCTTTATTCCAGTTCTTTCTTCACAACAAGCGCCCAACTATTGAATAACACAATCTATTTATAAATGAAACTTCAAAAACCCAGGGAATATTTTCTGCCATAACAAAAACACAAATCAAAAGTAATATTTCATTTGGCAAAAATGATATTTCAACAAACCTATAACTCGTATTAGGTTTCTAGATTCTTACAAGTTTATCGGGAAACACTAGCCAACCTAGCATCAAAATCTAAGCTCCACAGGCTCTTTTCCAAATCTTAATCATTCTTTTCCAAAAGAGGAAATTCTAACTAAAGAGGAAATTCAGATTAAGAGAGGAATCACAAAGTAAAGAGGGAAATTCTAATTAATGAGGAAATTAATGAAGAAATTCTTACTGAAGATGAAAATTTTCTAATTTGTAAGAAAATTCAAAACAATAATGAAATTCTAACTAAAGCAGAAATTCTGATTAAGATGAAATTCTGATTAAGAGGAAATTTAAACTCGAGAGGAAATTCAAACAAGGAATTGAAATTTCAAAGTTAAAGAGAAAATTTCTTACAAGGAAGGATTTATCCTTATGATTATAATGAATTCATTTATGAGATTTAAAGGAAACACAACTTCCTTCAAAAGAAAGTTTCTTTATAATAACCTTTATGAAGAAGAGATAAGTGATAAGGATATAAAACACGCAAAAGAATTTTGGGAAAAATATTTAAGATAAAGAACCTTGGGAATTATCATGATTTTTGTATCTAAAACAGATGTTTTTTTTTAGCTGATGTGTTTGAACGGCATTTAGATCACTCTGTCATATAAAAATTGTTATTGGATTAGATCCTGCCCACTATTTCACAGCTCCTGGTTTAGCTTGGAGTGCTGTTGAAAATGACAAAACAAAGATATTGATTATCAGTGATGTAATATGCTTTTGATGATTTGAGAAGTCTAGAGAGGTGGAATATCACAAGTATGTTCAAAAAGATATGTAAAGCAAATAATATAATATCTTCCAAATTATAAGAGTGAAAAGATAGTAATTATTTGACTGTATTTTGATGCTAATAATTTGTTATGGGATGGGCAAATGGTCTCAATCTCTACCTTATGGTAAATTAGAGTGGGTGGAAGAAAAGGATTATGAAAAGGCTTTGATTGGAATATCGTTATTTCCTTCTCAGAGGAATTGAATGAGGAGGGAGAAGGTTATTATTTTGAAGTTGATTTGAGGTACCAAGTATCTTATAATAAGCATTAAAGATTCCTTTTGGCATGTTGAGAAGAAAACCCCAAAGAAAGAATGGTTAAGTGATTATCATAAAAGTTTTTATATTAAAGGAAAATCAACAGAAAGTTATTAACAACATTTTATGATAAAAGAGGATATGTTTTGCATCAAAGGACTTGAGACAATATTTATCTGCTGTTGAGAGTAGCTAAAATTCATAGGTTTTAAAATTTTAAAACAAAGTCCTTGATGAAAGTATATTAATTCAATAACAGATATGAGAGCAAATACAAAAGTAAAATTTGAAGAGGACTTTTATAAATTAATGAATTGCTGTATTTGGAAAGGGACTTATGGGAAATGTTAGAAAACAGGGCAAAACATTAGATTCGCAACATCTTTGGAAAGAAGCTTCTGATTTGATTAAATTAAACCAAGTTTTGAGAGAGAAGAGGTTTTTCAGAGAACTTTTCTTGCTATTCATATTGAAAAGGAAAGTATTGTAATGGATAAACCAATTTATATTCGGAACAGCAGTTCTTGATTTATCAAAGATATTGATGTATGATTATTTGTATAATGACTTAAAGAAAGATATGTTGAATGTTTCATTGTTGTATATGGACACGTGATAGCTTTATTTCTAGATATTTAAAAAATGATGATGTTATAACGATTATGAAGAAAAATATTGGAGTGTATGATACAATTAATTTTAGTAAAGAAGATGAGTTATTTTCCAAAAAAAGAATGGAAAGGTTATTTGGTAAGTTAGGATGATGTTGGGTGGGAAAAGTAATGAGTGAGAGTTTATTGGATGAGAGCAAAGGCGATATGCCTTATAAGTATGGTGATCAGATTGAATAAAGGTTAAAAGCGAATAAAGAAATATGTAATAAAGAAATTCATAACTTTTTAGAAAATTATGTATAATTGTTTGATGAATAAGAAAAGAAGAATATAGGAAATGATACAATAAGAAGTTTATTAAACATAAGATATATAGTGAAGAATAATAAAAAGCATTAGGAGGCTTTGATGATAAGAGATTTATTTTGAAAATGGAATAGATTGTGTTCCATATGATATTGTATGATAGATGAATAGAATAGATTGTGTTCCATATGGAACACAAGTTTTTAACGATGGAAGATGGGTTAGGGTTTTTAAGGGCTACCGCCACGTTTTTCACGTATTAAATGCTGAACCAAAGTATTAATCAAACTAAAGAGTGGAGAAAATCTCAGTCTTGGTATATAAATGGAAAACATTAATGAATGTGGAAAAATATCAAATAAGTCTTATTGAAAAAAAATAACTAAACAAAGCGTAAATAAACAAATAACGCGAATCAATTTAAAAACCAATGAGTTAGAGGATGTAAAGAAAATAATAAATATCCTTGAATGACTGAAACTTCGATGGTTACAATTGAACAATGGAAAAACAATTTACTATAATCTCAAAATGATATGCAACTCAGGAGGTGGTCAGATGAGATCATTAAGAGAAGTATATCATTTCATAATGGCACAAAAGGTATCTTGAAAAATATAAAGATTCAAATGTTTTTTTTTAAATATTTTAGATGGGGATTATTGTACAAAGAAATTTAAACTATTAAGGAATATGAGAATGAACAAAATTTTATAGGTTCAATTGTGAGCTTAAACAATATTTACATTGGTTAATTTGAAAATGAGTGTCCCTAGGTTTAAAAGGGGAGACAAAAAATATACCTTGGGATAAAAAGGGGTGTAATTTTAGGGGAAAAAAATGTGAATCGCTGAAAATCCCCCATTCATTTACATGGGAAAGTGAGCCAGAATCAGTATATCCACCCTACTCACACATATACACACACACACACATACACACATACACAACACACATCAACACACCACATACACACACAGACTACACAAACACACAGACAAACATACACACATACACAGCCATCACACACACACACACACACACATAAATAAAGCTATCATAATCAACAGGAGCCACTCGGGTCCACGGTTTAGGGTTCTCCAAACCAATGAACCACACTCGGTGATGTGTTGGAGAAGAATCACCCTCATCAACCCGTACTGTGTGCAGATGTAATAACACGACTTCTGTGCGGGAGAAGATCACCTCATCAACCCGTACTGTGTGCAGATGTAATAACACGACTTTCTGTGTCTGGGAGAAGATCACCTCATCAACCCGTACTGTGTGCAGATAGTAATAACCACGACTTTTGTGCTGGGAGAAGATCACCCTCATCACCGTACTGTGTGCAGATAGTAATTAACCACGACTTTCTTTGTTTGGGAGAAGATCACCCTCATCAACCCGTACTGTGCAGATGTAATAACCACGACTTTCTGTGCTGGGAGAAGATACTCATCAACCCGTACTGTGCAGATGTAATAACCACGACTTTTCTGTGTCAGGGAGAAGATCACCCTCATCAACCCGTACTGTGTGCAGATGTAATAACCACGACTTTTGTGCTGGAGAAGATCACCCTCATCAACCCGTACTTGTGGCAGATGGTAATACACGACTTTCTGTGTCTGGGAGAAGATCACCTCATCAACCCGTACTGTGTGCAGATGGTAATAACCACGACTTTCTGTGCTGGGAGAAAGATCACCCTCAATCAACCCGTACTGTGTGCAGATGTAATAAACCACGACTTTCTCGTGCTGGGAAGAGATCACCCTCATCACCGTACTGTGTGCAGAGGTAAATAACCACGACTTTCTTGTGCGGGGAAGATCACCCTCACAACCCTGACTGTGTGCAGATGGTAATAACCACGACTTTCTGTGCTGGGAAGATCACCATCACCCGACGGCAGTGGATAACCGGACGTGCGGAAGATCCCATTAACCGTTACTGTTGTCATGTATAACACTTCGTGGAGAGTCACTCTCAAGACTCGTCAGTGTAACACGACTTCTGTCTGGAGAAGACATATCCCTACTGTCGATAGAAAACCGACTCTTGCTGAAATACCTCACAACCCGTACTGTGTGCATGGTAATCATTTCTGTGCTGGAAGACACCCTCATCACCGTACTGTGTCGAGTATACAGTCTTGCTGAGTTGCACGAACCGACTTTTATTTACGGATATTTCATTTACATAGAAAAACATTCATTAAGTTAAAGAAACACGAGTCGGGTTAACAAGATGGGAACATTTTTAGAAAGTTTGTTTTTACCATGACAACAATACAAGGGGGGTGGCTTGGTTCATTCCTTTATTTTAAGTGTGTGTGACGTCATAGAGCGGGTTTAACAAGATGGGAACATTTTTAGAAAGTTTTGTTTTACCATGAACAATAAAAGGGGCGTGGCTTGGTTCATTCCTTTTTTAAGTGTGTGTGGGTGTGTGTGTGTATGTGTGTGTATTGTGTGTGTATGTATGTTTGTGTGTGTGTGTGTATAGTTGTGTGTGGTGTGTTATGTTGTGTATGTGTGTGTGTGTCTGTGTGTGTGACATCATAGAGGCGGTTAACAAGATGGGAACATTTTTAGAAAGCTTTTGTTTTACCATGACAACAATACATGGGGCGTGGCTTGGTTCATTCCTTTATTTTAAGTGTGTGTGACGTCATAGAGGCGTTAACAAGATGGGAACATTTTTAGAAAGTTTTGTTTTACCATGACAACAATACAAGGGGGCGTGGCTTGGTTCATTCCTTTATAAGTGTGTGTGTTTGTGTGTGTGTGTGTGTATGTGTGTTGTGTGTGTGTATGTAGGTGTGTGTGTGTGTGTGTATATGTTGTGTGTGTGTGTATGTGTTGTTGTGTGTGGTGTTTGTGTGTGTGTGTCTGTGTGTGTGACATCATAGAGGCGCGTTAACAAGATGGAACTTTTTAGAAAGCTTGTTTTACCATGAAACAATAACAAGGGGGCGTGGCTTGGTTCATTCCTTTATTTTAGTGTGTGTGACGTCATAGAGGCGGTTAACAAGATGGGAACATTTTAGAAAGTTTGTTTTACCATGCAACAATACAAGGGGGCGTGGCTTGGTTCATTCCTTTATTTTAAGTGTGTGTGACGTCATAGGGCGGTTAACAAGATGCGGAAATTTTAGAAATTTTGTTTCCATGCACAATACAAGGGGGCGTGGCTGGTTCATTCTTTATTTAAGTGGTGTGTGACGTCAAAGAGCGGTTAACAATACGACACACTGGCATCGTTCAACTTCATTGCAGATCGCCGTCGAGTTGGAAGCAGCCATGTCGCAGCTGATCGACTGATCTTGGCTTTTTTCTCCTCCGAGGAAAACGAGACTCACGTTTGCACCGGAATCATTACGGGCAGGTGCACCAGGTGTGTTCACCCATCTGGACTGAAACCGACCTCACCGGGTAAGTGGGCGGAGAAGTGGTTGTTGTTTACACGGAGACTCGGGTAAAATATAAATTGATGACAACACTATATATATATAAAATGGATTGCATGTTTGCAGATGTTTAAGGGTAGGTCTCTAAACATCTCATTGGTTGTAGTATCGTTTTGAATCCGACTACGGTGGTCATTTTTACTCACATAATGAAGCTCCTCTCTTAATCGCTTGCTGAGCGGCTCGGCGAGCGGTTAATACGGAACAACTCAACAGTTTGCAGGGGCTGGACTTGCCCGGTCATCACAATTGGCTCTAAGATAAATAAATGGGTAAATGAGGAAATCGGGAGGAGCCCCCCTTCCACCAAGTGCAACTACGGACCCTCAACTCCGAATTTATTTATTTGGGGGGGGGGAGGGGGGCAGTTGAGGTGTTTCGGACAACTTTGGTGCAGTTGAGGTGTTTCGGACAACTTTTGAAAGGGTGGCGTTTGTTGTGAAATTTTCATCTCACACATCAAACATAATATTGACTAAGGGTTGCAGCAAGCTTTGGATTGAAGGACTTTCTTGAGAAATGGCCTCTGGACCGATGGTGCCCTGGCCTTGAGTCGAGGGGACTCAGAGCTTGGACGCGTCTCACGACGAGATATTCCATTTTAAAATAGGCACAATGGAGGCCTTGCAGGAGCCATGATGTGGTGCTCGGGTGCCATGTTGGTTGGCAAGTTAAACAAGCGAGAAAAAGGTGAACAAGACCCAACAGGGGGACAAATAATGATCGAGGGTAACCTTCCATTGCGGTAAACCAGAATAACGATATCAGCGACTGATGCTATCACTGCAGGGGGAGGTGAATACAAACAACATGGCGGCGAGCACGACATTCTGGGATAGCTCTGACAACACTGGACACTGTATAAATGTACTTTGTGAATCTCCTCCAATAAAATGATCATCATGGGGCCAATGGGCGGACGGAGATCAATATCGACGACGATGATGATTATGATTGGGCCCATCGGACCTGCGCGATACCAACACCAAGGGGGGTGTTCCGTGAGCAAGCATTCCAACGGAACGGAGTGCTCGGCACCGCTTAACAACATGGCGGCTCCATGGAAACAATGCCATCGTCGTCGTCGTCCGACTCTCACAAATGATGTCCAGGGGGTCGATTTCAGTGTTTCTCGATCCTCTTGTGACAACAACGTCCCCAAGCGAATTGATTGTGTGAGCAGCAGCTACAGATGGTGGGAGGAAGAGGGGAAGAATCCGGAACACTTTGTGCAGTGAGGTTATTCAAACAACTTGGTTCTTGACAGAACAACGATCGACAGGGAAAATCTTTGGAATGGTTAAGAAGAGGTCAAATTAGTTGGGATGGAGAACGAGTCATCATCAATGTCCAAGACCAAGGACATTACACAAATGCCCTTAAGAAAATGGCAGGATTGAGCCAATCGGACAAATGCAGGTTTTGTGGGGAAGAAACAGAAAGTACCAGTCATCTCCTTTCGGGATGTAAAAAAAACTCATGTCGGAACAACTGTACACAGAAGGACATGACAGCGTCTGTGGAGTAATCCACTGGCGCACCTGTAAACATTTCAACATCCCGGTCCCAGAACAATCACGGAAACACAAACCAAGTCCGATCCTTGAAAATGAATAAGTAATGCTCATGTGTGACAAGATGATCCCATCAAGTGTGGACATCACAAACAAAGCATTGCGTCCGGACATAGTGCTCAAACACAAAAAGGAAAAGTCGGCATTGTTGATTGAGGTTTCAGTTCCCACTGACTGCACTAAAAATGCGACACAAATCATGAAAATGACCAAATACCAGGATCTGAAAAATAAGGTCAAGAGGACTTGGAAATTGAAGAAAGCGGAAATTGTACCAGTGATAGTTGGAGCTGCAGGAATGATTAAAAAAACCCCTTAATGAGTACTTTAACATCGGAGCAATACCCCTGGGCACTCACCTGGTCGTGGCTGGATAAGATAACCAGGGAACCACTGGAAGGCATGGATGACCCACAAAATATATAACAGGGAAGAAAGTAAATACCTATGGATTTTTTTTTTAATGCCATGAACAAACCTTGCAACATCACGGGTAATAAAGGTTGTGGTCAAGTTTCATCGAAATCGTGTGTGTGGTTTCAGAGAAGAAAGCAAATGCATATTTTGGGGGGCAACACCACGTAGAATCCTTGAGACCCCAATTTTTTTAAATGTCGTGAACAAACTTTAGTGCATCACGGGTGATGAAGGCACTGGTCAAGTTTCATCGTAATTGTATGTGTGTAGTTTCAGAGAAGAAGTTGCAAGTACTTGAGAACGGACGGACGGACGGACGACCCGTCTTCTCAGAAGCTCCCCGGATCTACGTTCCAGGGGAGCTTTTTTTTTATAAAGACAGACATAAACTCAACAACATTGAAGATACAAACAACATGAGGGGACATGCATGGAACATTTCAAATATTGTCATAGTAACAATTAATTGTGACGAATATATGATATCTCCGGGTTTAAAAGCTAAATGCTCCATTCGCTGATGATCTGTGACGCACCGGACGGTTTCCATGGTGCAGTTGAGGTGTTTCGGACAACTTTGGTGTAGTTGAGGTGTTTCGGACAACTTTGGTGTAGTTGAGGTGTTTCGGACAACTTTGGTGCAGTTGAGGTGTTTCGGACAACTTTGGTGCAGTTGAGGTGTTCACAAAGAAAAAACAGAAAGATTACAAAAATAAATATCAGCAGATAAACTCTGACAACTGGGAGAATGACAAAAGAGCAGGAAGATAAAAAAAAACAGACGAAAAAATTGGGTGCCAAGGGGGTCTACGGGGGGTTTCCCCCCAAAATAGGTATTTGCTTTCTTCTCCGAAACTACACAAGCAATTCTGATTAAAAAAAATGTGACCACAACCTTCATCTCCCATTATGTAACAAAGTTTGTTCGCGGCACTAAAAAAGACAAAGGTCGGGGTCTGAGGGGGTCGCTGGAGGGAGTTTACGGGGGCGGGAGGGTTGCCCCCCTTAAAGAGGATTTGCTTTGTTCTCAGAAACGACACACACACACCTCCGATGAAACTTGACCACAATCTTCATCACCCATGATGGACCAAAGTTGGTTCACGCCATTAAAAACAAAATTGAGGTCTAAGGTGGTCTCAGGAGGTGGGGGGGGGGAGTTGCCCCCAAAATATGTATCTGCTTTCTTCTCTGAAACTATACACACAATTCCAATGAGACTTAACCACCACCTTCATGAACAAAAGTTTGTTCATGACATTTGAAAAAAAAAAAATCGGGGTCTAAGCCCCATAAAATATGTATTTGCTTTCTTCTGCGAAATTACACACACACAATTTCAATGAAACATGACCAGAATCACACCAAAGTTTGTTCACGCTATTCAAAAACATCGGAGTCTATGGGGATGGGGGGTTTGCCCCCCAAAATAGGTATTTGCGATAACATAGGTTGGTACATTATGCTGATTCCATCCCACATTGACTTCCTTCTCAGTGTCATTATTCTACCAGGTTAGCACCCCAGGGTATTGCCTCTATGTTTGATGAGTTTCAGATGTACATACACACATACATGCACAAGTACATATATATATACATACATACATACAGAGAATATATACATAAAGGATGTAAGAGAGGATGCTATGGAACAATAGACCATTTATTGTTGAACAAATCCAGACTTGAAAACTGCAAGCTCCGACAAACCAGCTTACCTGCTGCCTGGATTGATTACAAAAAGGCCTTTGATAGTGTCCCACATTCATGGATTATAAAATGCATGTACGAATCCAAAATTGACCCACAATTAGTCAGACTGATTGAGGAAGCAATCTTCTTCTTCCTCGTGCATATGGTAGCTTGGCTGCCTGGTAGCTATCATTTTGTTGGGGCACAACTATGCTGCTGATGCTGTGCCCCTCTACCAGTACACTGGTAATCATTTCGCCAACCTCAGAAATATGACAGGCTGAGTCAACCCCACCTGGTGGTAAATTAGCAGCCAACGGGGCTCAAACTCAAGACCATAAGATCCCAAGCCAGCCATCCTAACCGCAAAGCCAACACCAGGCTTACAAGAAAGCAATGATGCTCTGGAACACAACGCTGATACTACCTTACTTCGAAGGAAACATTGAAATCCCAGGAGTGAAGTTATGATGTATCTTACAAGGTGACAATCTCCCCCCCCCCCCCCCCCCCCCCCCCTCCTGTTTTGTCTGGCCCTGGACCCACTGAATAACCTCATCAATGAGCAAAGACACAGGTACAATCTGACATGCAACAGAAAAAAAAATGACCAAAGAAATAAAAAAGGTGACATCTACTGTACATGGATGATCTAAAACTCTTCGCACCGAATGGTGAAAAATTGGCACATCAACTGAAACTAGTAAAGCAGGACTCGGAGGACATCCGAATGGAGTTTGGTCTTGACAAATGTGCCAAATGCACATTTGTAGAAGGAAAAACAAAAAGATCAGACAACATCTCAATCGATCAAAGTACAACAATACAGGAACTAGAAAATGAAGCACCCTACAAATACTTAGGAATAGAAGAAGGCCCCCAGGTACAACACAAAAAAATGCGAAAAATATAATCAGCAAAGAGTACCTATGAGGAATAAGACTAATTCTGAAGTCATTCCTCTCTCCAAGAAACAAAACCAAAGCTATAAACCAACTTGCAATGCCGGTATTCCTATATAGCTGTGCAATTATAAACTTGCCACAACTGGAGATCAACAACTTCGACACCAAAACAAGGAAACTTCTAACTATTCACAAGATATTCTACAAAGACTAATACACACCAAGGTTGTACTTACCGAGATGAGAAGGAGGACGCGGTCTAAAGAAGCTTAACCAAGTGCACAGAAAATCATTTGTCGGAGTAGCGGAGTATGTGAAAAGCTCAACAGACTTTCGGATGAGATTTGCACATGAGCAAGATAACAACAAACCAGAAAAGGGATCCTTAATCCATTTCACAATAAACTTCCAAAAACAGGGGGAAATGATGGATACGACACAGGAAAACGAAACAGAAACAAACACAGCCCCAACGTTGGCCGCCTAGACTCAGCTATGAGGAGCGGCTGAAGGAGACAGGGCTTTATACACAAGAAAGAGGCGGTTATGAGGAGATATGATAGAGATGTTTAAGATAAAAGGTAGAGATTGAGAATGGTAAAGATAAAATAAGTGCAGATGAATTATTCAACAGAGTAGACAGTGTAGAACCAGGGGGCCATAGCCTGAGAGTAAAGAAGAGGAGAGTTAAGACGGTAGTAAGGTAGGGGACTTTCACTCAGAGTTTAGTTAATGCATGAATGGCCTCCCTGGAAAGGTAGTGGCAGCAGAAAAAGTAGATAAGCTTAAATTAGAATTAGATAGGTACCTGGAAGTTATGGAGATAGAGGGGTATGGGGATGTTGACAGGACTTTTAGGTAATTTGAGCATGATGTGATTGTGTGCATGTGTACGGAGTGCTGTTGGTGGGGGTCTTGTCAAGGGGGTTGTGTGGTTGATGTGTGTTTTAACCAAGCCCATTCCCTCTCCCCTGAGGGGAAGAAAAAAACTACAAAAACTATTTTAATTTTTTTATATTATTATTTCATGAATTAAAAACATTTTTTTGCATTTCTTCCTTGTTTCTTGTGTAGATGGGTTGGTGTGGTGTTCGCGCAGGCATGATGGGCTCAATGGCCTCCACCTGTGTTGGATTTCCTTGTATTCCTTTAAGTAACCAAAAAGTGTTAAACAAATCAAAATATACTTTATATTTCAGATACTTAAAAGGAGCTAACATTTGCCTTGATGACAGCTTTGCACACTCTTGGCATTGTCTCAACCAGATTCATGAGGTAGTCACCTGGAAATATATATAATATATATATATATACTCGTATATACACATACACACAAACTTAGAAAATGACAAGGATAAGACACAACTAATATATGTGGAAAAATTACATGCCAAGGCCAGGAACCAAACCCAGGTCCTCTGGAAAACTGGAAAACCATACAGTGCTCTGCCACCTGAGCTATCTGGGTGACATCCAGCTGAGCAACGCAATTCTTCCACATATACAAATGCCACTCTCTTTCCCCTCCTGCTTCCAGGGCAGTCGCTGACAATCATAGGAGCAGCTGGGGCCTGCTCTCGAGAGGATCTTTACCCTGTAGGGAGACACATCCATGTCCACTATTAAACACTACAGAGGGCGTAGTGATATACTTCGAAAATGAACAGGAGAGAAATCATAAATATATGTGGAAAAATGAAAACTATATATATATATCAACAAACATGGAGTGTGACGAGCACCACTGATCCCCATTGGACACAGGCCACACCAAAGCGTCGCCTCCAACACAGGGCCTCAGCCCGGTGACTGCCAAACGACAAAGACTATATGGTCACCATCAGTTAACAATCAAACGGAACCACCGATCCAGATTTCATGCTTATTTACCCTCATCAGGATGGCATACCGATAAATATATAACCAATTATGACCTCATTCATCATTTCTACATCAGATGTAGCACCTCCTGACTGTTATGGTGAGCATCGCCGCGAATTATGTCTCACACGGTAAAACCGCATAATCCGCACAGAACATCCATCCTTCTGCCACCCAGACAATTGTTCCTGCTAATACAAACCATTCAACAGAAGGCACGTGATGTGATCAGCGGGAAAATCGAAACACGTGGAGTGTGACGAGCACTCCACACTCCACGTTTCAACTTGATTTAATTTAACCTGATCGAATGCATGGTCTGGCAGCCAGAATTATGTAATATTTTGAATCTGGGTTCAAGGATTTAAATCAAACTTGATACAAGTATGTATAATGATGTAATGATGTTGGTGGAAGCATATCTGGTGAAGTCGAAGAGAACCCTTATAATTTTTTAGCTCACTTGGATCGTTGTTCTGTGGAGCTTATGGGATGGCGCGTCGTCCGTCCATTCACAAATACTTGAAACTTCTTTTCTGAAACTACACCTAGGGTTTTGATGAAACTTTAACACAACGTTCATCAATGTGTATACACCAAAGTTTGTTCATGGCATTAATGCCAACCATAGGAGCAGCAAAGGGCCTGTCCACGAGAGGGTCTGGGCATGCAATTTTTCCGACACATACATTTCATCTTTATTTCCTGTTCATTTATAATTGTGTTACTATGCCCCTTGTGGTGAATAATAATGGTTGTGGAATTGTCCCCCCACAGGGGGATGACCCTCTCGTGGACAGGCTCTTGCTGCTCCTATGGTTGGCAGTGAGTGCCCTGGAAGCAGCAGAGGAAAGAGAGCGGCATCTATATGTGGGAGAATTGCATATTCAGCATGTATGTCACCCAGATACACTACATGCTGAAAAGTGTGTGGACACCCCTTCTAATTTGCGGATTCGGCTATTTCAGACACACCCATTCCTGACAGGTGTATAAAATCAAGCACATAGCCATGCAATCTCCATAGAAAAACATTGGCAGTGGAATGGTCCATACTGAAGAGCTCATTGACTTTCAATGTGGCACCATCATTGGATGCCACCTTTCCAACAAGTCAGTTCATCAAATTCCTGCCCTCCTCGAGTTGCCCTGATCAACTGTAAGTGCTGTTAGTGTGAAGTGGAAACGTCTTGGAGCAACAACAGCTCAGCCATGAAGTGGTCGGCCACACAAGCTCACAGAACAGGACCGCCGAGTGCTGAAGCGCATAACATGGAAAAAATTGTCTGTCGCCGCTTGCAATACTCACTACGGAGTTCCAAACTGACTCTGGAAGTAAGGTCAGCACAAGCACTGTTCGTCGAGAGCTTCATGAAATGGGTTTCCATGGCCGAGCAGCCGCACACAAGCCTAAGATCACCATGTGCAATGCCAAGCATTGGCTGGAGTGGTGTAAAGCTCACCGTCATTGGACTCTGGATCAGTGGAAACTCGTTCTCTGGAGTGATGAATTACGATTCACCATCTGGCAGTCCGATGGACAAATCTGGGTTTGGCAAATGCCAGGAGAATGCTACCTGCCCGAATGCATAGTACCAACTCTAAAGTTTGGTGGAGGATGAATAATGGTCTGGAGCTGTTTTTAATAGTTCGGGCTTGGCCCCTTAGTTCCAGTGAAGGGAAGTCTTAACGCTACAGCATACAATGACATTCTAGACGATTCTGTGCTTCCAACTTTGTGGCAACAGTTTGGGGAAGACCCTTTCCTGTTTCAGCATGACAATGCCACCATGCACAAAGCGAGGTCCATACAGAAATGGTTTGTCGAGATCAGTGTGGCAGAACTTGACTTGCCTACACAGAGCCCTGACCTCAACCCAATCGAACACCTTTGGGATGGGTTGGAACGCCGACTGCGAGCCAGACCTAATCGTCCAACATCAGTGCCCGACCTCATCAATGCTCTTGTGGCTTAATGGAAGGAAATCCCCGCAGCAATGCTCCAACATCTAGTGGAAAGCCTTCTCAGAAGAGTGGAGGTTGTGATAGCAGCAAAGGGAGGACCAACTCCGTATTAATTCCCATGATTTTGGAATGAGATGTTTGACAAGCAGGTGTCCACAAACTTTTGGCCATGTAGCATAGCTCAGATGGCAAAGCATTGTTATCGTTTTCCAGAGAACCTGGGTTTGATTCCTGGTCTGGGCATGCAATTTTTCCCACACATACAGTATCAGTCAAAAGTTTGGACACACCTACTCATTCAAGGGTTTTTCTTGATTTTTAAGATTTTCTACATTGTAAAACAATAATGAAGACATCAAAACGATGAAATAACACATGGAAAATTAATCAAGGACCAGATGAGGAACCAGGCAGCTTTCGGTAAAGCAAATAGGGTTTTCGGCTGTATTCGGAGGGGGATCATTTATAAATCAAAAGAGGTGGTGGTAAGATTGTATAGGAATTTAGTGAGGGCCACATCTAGAATATTGTGCACAGTTTTGGTCACCACAATTCAGGAAGGACATGATGCCATGGAGAGGGTTCTGCGTAGGGCTACTAGATTGATTCCGCATTAGATATTGAGTACTGATCTTTAAAAGATTGTAGCAGCTTGGGACTACACCCTTTTGGTATATTGTACCAAAGGTAGAAAGGAGCTTCTTTTGAAACAAGATATATATATATATATATATATATATATATATATATATATATATATATATATATATATGTGTGGTGGGAAAAATGACATGCCAAGACCAGCAATTGAACTCAAATCCTCTGGAAAACTTATGATTGGCTCTGCTATCTGGGTAACCCACAGGCTGAATACGTATTTCTCCCACATATAGATGCCACTCTCTTTCCTCTGCTGCTTCCAGGGCACTCCTGCATAATAATAATAATAAATTTAAAATAAAATAAATTTTAAAAAATAATTGATTATTATAAATGTTTTTGCATTTTCTTCTTTGGACCTCGTGTAGATAAATTAGTATGGTGTTCGTGCAGGCATGATGGGCTGAATGGCTTCCACCTGTGTTCGATTTCCTTGTATTTCCTTGTGTGATCTTGTCTACCCTCTTTAACCCCACCCCAATTCCAAATTCCCTCCTCTTTCCAAATTTCCAGTTTTCACTCCTTGGAGTTTCCTTCTCGATCCATCTTGTCCACCCCAAGCATCATCTTCTTCACCCCATACATCCTCTCATGCCCCCATTCCTCCCCAAGCCCTTTTTTGTCTAAGTCCCCCTCTATCTTGGCCTTCTCTGTTGTTGGCACCCTCCCCCTCTCCACTGTTCCTTTTTCATGTGTCTCAACTTCCTTTTGCATCTTTTGTCCTGATCTATTCAGTGTACTAGCTTTTCCACGAGCCTCGACTGTATACAAAAAAAAATTGTATCGTGAGGTGTATCACATGAAATAATGACATTTTGGAGTCAAGTAATTTGGACACACCTACTCATTCAAGGGTTTTTCTTGATTTTTTAAGATTTTCTACATTGTAAAACAATAATGAAGACATCAAACGATGAAATAACACATGGAAAATTAATCAAGGACTCAGATGAGGAAATATCACTGTCGGAGTAAACAGAGGCAAGTTAAGAAAATAACTCGGCAAGCCAAAAGAGAGTATTAGAAGGACATGGGTAAGAATATTAAATATTATAGCAAGGCTTTCTGTAAG
>CM068958.1:31218419-31231155 GCA_035128595.1 Eptatretus atami | reverse complement strand
CTTCCATGTTTCCCATACTGTCTTCTTGCCATGCCCAGTAAAGCTCAATACCATGTCACACCCAGTCAGTGTGTGTAACATGGGAAGGGCTCATGCTTTCTCTGGCCCTAGGCAGGCAACCAGGTAGCGTAAACTGTGACTAGTTCCGAAGGCTTCCCACAGTTCATCCTCAGCTGACAGTTGCTGTGTCACAAGCACAGCCGTGGGAGGGGGAGGGGGACCAGGCTCATACAACCTTATCCTCTTACTATGTACCCAACAACACATCCTCTCCTCCCTTAACCATACCCAAATATTTCCTGTCTCCCAATTTGTGACCCAACTGTGCAAATTATTTGCCTGAGATATCCATTGCTTTGTGGCTTAAGCCAGCTCTTATATTTCTAACGGCTCCTCATCCTATTCATCCCTATATGATTGTGCTCTCTCTCTCTCTCTCTCTCTCTCTCTCTCTCTTCTCTCTCTCTCTCTCTCTCTCTCTCTCTCTCTCTCTCTCTCTCTGTCACTGGGATCTCTGCTGCTATGGTCTCTGGTGCCCTTGTCACTGGTCAGTATCTGCTCCATCTTTCACTGGGTTAGTCTCCACCGAACTTCTGACCCAGTGTATACAGCTATAACTGTGCTCATCTCTACAGCCATTACTTGAGTGAATTCAAACAGCCACAGCTGGGCCGGTCTCGACTGCCGCCGCAGGGCTGGGCTTCGACTGCCGCCGCAGGGCTGGTCTCGACTGCCGCCGCAGGGCTGGTCTCGACTGCCGCCGCTGGACGGTTTCGACTGCCGCCGCGTGGCGCGGTCTCGACTACCGCCGCAGACTGCCACGTGCGGCCAGTCTCGACTGCCACTGCAGGGCCGGTCTCGACTGCCACTGCCGGGCTGGTCTCTGCTGGCATTTGTCTGGCCGGTCTCGACTGCCACTGCCGGACCAGTCCTATACTGCCACTACCGGGCCGGTCTTCTACTGCCACTGCCGGCCGGTCTCGACTGCCACTGCCGGGCCGGTCTCGACTGCCACTGCCGGAGCCGGGTCTCGACTGCCATGCCGGCGCTCGACTGCCACTGCCGGCCGGTCTCGACTGCCACTGCCAGGCTGGTTGCTACGGCCACTACCGGCTGGTACATACTGCCACTGCAGTGCCTTAAATACTGCCACTACTGGACTGGTAAATACTGTCACTGCTGGGCCGGTAAATACACCGTCACTGCTTGGCCGGTAAATACACCATCACTGCTTGGCCGGTAAATACACCATCGTGTTTGGCCGTAAATACGCCGTCACTGCTGTGCCGGTAAATACACCGTCACTGCTGGACCGTTGAATACGCCGTCACTGCGGCGATAAATACCATCGCTGCTGGGCCGATAATTACCATCGCTGCTGGCCGTAAATATACCATCGCTGCTGGCCAGTAAATACACCGTCGCTGCTTGACTGTTAAATACACTGTCATTGCTGGCCGGTAAATACACCGCACTGCTGGGCCGGTAAATACACCGTCGCTGCTGGGCCAGTAAATACACTGTCACTGCTGGGCCGGTAAATACACCATCACTGCTGGGCCAGTAAATACACCGTCGCTGCTTGACTGTTAAATACACTGTCATTGCTGGGCCGGTAAATACACCGTCACTGCTGGCCAGTAAATATACCGTCGCTGCTTGACTGTTAAATCACTGTCATTGTGGGCCGGTAAATACACCGTCATGCTGGACCGTTGAATACGCCGTCACTGCTGGCCGATAAATATACCATCGCTGCTGGGCGATAAATATACCATCGCTGCTGGGCCGATAAATATACCATCGCTGCTGGGCCAGTAAATACACCGTCGCTGCTTGACTGTTAAATACACTGTCATTGCTGGGCCGGTAAATACACCGTCACTGCTGGGCCGGTAAATACACCATTGCTGCTTGGGCCGGTAAATAACACTGTCACTGCTGGGCCGGTAAATACACCATCACTGCTGGGCCAGTAAATACACCGTCGCTGCTTGACTGTTAAATACACTGTCATTGCTGGGCCGGTAAATACACCGTTCACTGCTGGGCCCGGTAAATACACCATCACTGCTGGGCCAGTAAATACACCATCGCGCTGACTGTAATCACTGTCATGCTGGGCCGGTAAATTACACCGTCACTGCTGGGCCAGTAAATACACCGTCGCTGCTTACTGTAAATACACTGTCATTGCTGGGCCGGTAAATACAACCATCACTGCTGGGCCGTAAATACACCATCGCTGCTGGGCCGGTAAATACACTGTCACTGCTGGCCGGTAAATACACCATCGCTGCTGGGCCGGTAAATACACCGTCGCTGCTTGACTGTTAAATACACTGTCATTGCTGGGCCGGTAAATACACCATCACTGCTGGGCCTAAAATTACACATCACTGCTGGGCCGGTAAATACACCATCACTGCTGGGCCGGTAAATTCACCATCGCTGCTGGGCCGGTAAATACACCATCGCTGCTGGGCCGGTAAATACACTGTCACTGCTGGGCCGGTAAATACACCATCGCTGCTGGGCCGGTAAATACACTGTCACTGCTGGGCCGGTAAATACACCATCGCTGCTGCGGCCGGTAAATACACCATCACTGCTGGGCCAGTAAATACACCGTCGCTGCTTGACTGTTAAATACACTGTCATTGCTGGGCCGGTAAATACACCGTCACTGCTGGGCGGTAAATACACCACCTGCTGGCCGGTAAATACACCATCACTGCTGGGCCGGTAAAATACACCATCACTGCTGGGCCGATAAATACACCGTCACTGCCTGCTGCCGGTAAATACACCGTCACTGCTGGGCCGGTAAATACACCATCACTGCTGGGCCGGTAAATTACACCATCACTGCTGGCCGCCTTTTTGTTTTTAATCTGTCGGCCCATGTGGTGCTTTGGTGGAAAAATGGTGCTTTTATCCACCACGTATCGATCCCATCATTGAGCCACCTCACTATACCGTATGGTGTTTTCACAACAATGAAATCCTATACACCACATTAATCAGGATTGTGGTTTTATGCAAACGGCCTTAGGTATTGTTTGCATAAAATGACTTCAAATATTTGTTTACATGTTCCATGAATCTCATTCTTCACAATCTTCATTGAAACCCTTGACCTTTTTTGAGAAAAGGTTTTTAGGCAGATTGGAGGTGCTGAAAAAGTAGCATGGTGGAATCAAAGTCTCTCTCTCTCTGTGATCACTGCTTCTGATTCCACCTCGATTCTGTGGCCTCTGCCACTGGGTTGATCTCTATTTTTGGTCATGTAGTGTGGAATGATCTTAAATTTTACATTGTGCTTTTTTGTGACGAGGCCTCCATGAACTGCATTAATGGAGGCAAGCAAAACGTTTGGTTGAGCAGTTATGATGAGAGGTGTTTACTTATATAAAGGGTGCTCTGAGTTTGTTACAATACATTGGATTTGTTCTGATGTTGCAATTTGATCTTTCTGTTTCCTTTTTGCCTTTTTTTCTTTTCTTATTTTGCTGGATTTGGGAGGGGGCTATCCCTAAGTGGCTGAGACTAATATTAGTGTCTCCCTCCTCCACCTTCGTATTATTACTTGGCGGGTGTTTTCACATTTAAGCTCCTTCATTCTAGCTACCCCAATGGCAGGGAAAGAAAGCAATTTCACAGTTTATAGATAATAATGTAAATGCATCAGTAATTAAAAAAAAAAATCAATATAGCAGATAGTAATACAGTTATGTTTGCAAGCCCCCCTTCCCCCATCCACTTCGTTTGTCAGCCCAATCCGTGAAGAGCCCCATTTCGAGATGGATAATGAATTTAGAACCTTAACCCTAATGACTTCTGCAAGTGTTTTGTTTTTTTTCCCCACACAGAGGACGAAACAGGGAAGATGGGCCCAACTGAACAAAGAAACAGCAAGTGATGGGATTAATAAAAGTAATGGGGAAATAAAGGTATGGGTGATGATATGTCAAGATCTGGCCAGCATGAAGACTTACTGTAATGCAGGCCAAGGTGAAGGCATGTGTGCAGACAGGCAGTAAAGACATGCATACATGCAAGGATATTGAGATGCAACAAACCGGATAAGAGTGAAGGACAACCAGTGCATCAACTCCAACTTCTCTGCTCTAACTAAAATCACAACTCGTACTGCAACTCAACTTTAACTCTTCAGCATATGTGTACAGCCCATTTTTTACTTGTGCAAATAGCTCAGAATCTACACCAGTTTGACCCTCTGCATCAATAATTATTAGTCTCTTGAGTAATAATGAAATGGAGCCGCCGTCTCAATCGGAATGAAATTGGAGAAATTGACGTTATCGCGGTGACCTTGACCCTGTGACCTTTGACCTTGACCTTGACCCTATATGTCCGTTCCCAAGGATCACATATGCCAAGTTTCATCTCATTTATCCAACGGTTTGGCGTCGATAAAGGACAAACAAACATGAAAAATTGACGTTTTAGTCAATTTATGACGTCATAACTCGAAAACCGGAAGTCGAAGTGAATGTCGTCAATCAACTGTGTCATTTAATTTTGATTATCTGTCGAATGGCGTTGGTCCCGTCTCGATCGGATGAAATTGAGAAATTGAAGTTACCCGGTGACCTTGACCCCTTGACCCCGTGACCTTTGACCTTGAACTTGACCCCCCCCCCCCCCCCCCCATGTCCGTTCTCATGTCCAAGGATCACTCATGCCAAGTTTCATCTCATTCCATCCAACGGTTCGGCCGCCTATAAAGGACGAACAAACAAACAAACAAACACACATACATACAAACATATTCTATTTTTTTAGTATAGTAGCATTACCAGATGATGACGTCATACAAGACCCTTGCGGTTATCTAATTTCTCGGAGTATGACGTTATGTACTTCAAAGAAACCATGATTGAAACAGCCCCGACATGTCACGGCCCGTCACGGTCGCCTGTTCGACACAATCTCACAAGATATGTGGAAACCTCGTGGAATTGCAACTCTCAGGCGACCATGAGTCCCAAGACCAATTGTCTTCTTCCTGAGGCATATATACAATTGTTCAAAGTAAATAATGACGGATGTTTTCTTTCACAATGTTGCGAGATTCCTGGAAGTCCTCGGACAAAGACCTTTATTATGACATGGATTTTATGGTCCCTGGTCGAGTCGTTTAAGAGAATATAGTTGGAAACAATAGAAAGCCCAGCGTTAAAAGCCCTGCTTGAGAGAATGCCACAGTTATTTGGGCAGTGTATAGCCAACAGACCACTGCCTCGATCGCTGACGCCTATCTTTACACGGCTATCGGCTCAACAATAGTTTTAACTGTCGCGTTTGTCGTTTTACACTGATGGGATAACTTATGGACATTGCGATTGTGAATTTGAAGGCTCCAAACATGTCTTTGGCTTCACGTTGCAGTAAGCACCAACATGGCGGCCATTTGATTTTTCAGGTTGAAATTATGTGTGGAGTCAGGCCAGGAGTGGAAGTCAGTGTGGAGTCAGGCCAGGAGTGGAAGTCAGTGTGGAGTCAGGTCAGGAGTGGAAGTCAGTGTGGAGTCAGGTCAGGAGTGGAATTAACGGTCCATCCAATGAGGGGAATGGAATGTTACACACGGATGGACGAACAAGCGTATTATTGTGTAGATTAAACCATTTTGTTTGTTTTATAATGTAACTAGCAGGGGTACCCGGTGTTGCCTGGCCCATTTTTTGTGTGGGGCCGAAAGCACTTCCTTACACCCACTAAGGAATGGAGTTGGGGATCATTTAATATCAGCTTTCACATATCTACAAAGGCTTAGACACTATAGAGAGATTAAAAAAAAAAATCCAACTTTTTTTTCAAAATATTGAATTAAAAGAAAGTAAAATTTGTTGCCTAAAACCCTCCCTGACACACACTGATGAACCTCTGAAAGTTTGACGAAGATTCGTTCAGCCATCTCGAAAAAAATGGCAAAAAACACACACAAACTCTTATAGTATAGACTAGCAAAGTACCCGCCCATGGGCGGGTACAGTTATCTGTTGAATGGCGTTGGTTTGGAAAGACAATTAAGAGATGATCATGTCATTATGACATCATAATACTTAATGAATCAGTTTAATTGAAAACTTGATATCAACAATGAAATCCTTGACTTTTAAAACATCGACTTGGTCACTTGAAATCTTACCATAGCATATTATAACCGATCTCGCATGGAACCATGTAACATCCACGCAATGTAAAATGTGACATCAAGTCCTCAACTCACCCCCCCCCCCCCCCCCCCCCCGTTGCCCCAAGTCATCAACCCTCAATCTCCGCCTCCAACTCCAAGTTCTTATCCTTCCCCTCTCAATCCTGAGCAGATCCCCCTCACTCCAAGTCTTTCAAACCACCGCCCACCCCTCCCCCACTATATTAAGTCCTCAACTACCTCCCCCCAAAGCCTCAACTTCCCCCCTGCCAACTCTGTCAGATCGTTGCTCTCCCCCACCCCTCAACACCAGTCCTCAGCCTCCCAATCAAAAGCGGCAATCCCCTTCAAGGTTCAAACCCCCTCCCTACTCCACCCTCCCCACCATCCAAACTCGTCAATCCTCATCCCTCCCCACAGAAAGTCCTCCCCGCCTCCAAAGCCTCAACCTCCCCTCCCAATTTTGTTCCATATTTGCTCTCCTTCCCTCACAATCTCAACTCTTTACTCCCCTCCTCACCCTCATAAAAGAAAATGGGCAAATATTTAACAATTTCCCCTCCCAATCATGCCATCACTGGTTTGAAAGGCAAAAAGGGCAGGATCGTGAGGATTGAGGAGTTACTGTTTGGAAGCTAAAGGGCGGGGGACTGGCAATGGATGAGATGCATAATACTGGCAATGGATGAGAAGCATAATACTGGCAATGGATGAGAAGCATAATACTGGCAATGGATGAGAAGCTGGAGTTAATGAAGGGTTGAAAGTATCGCGGTTGCTGTACCGGTATGACTATACCGGTGTTGCTTCATACTGATGTCGCCATCGTACCGGTCTCGCTATCGTACTGGTATAACTATCACAGATCACAGTATCGGTAATCAGCACAGGCTTTCTAAAGCACACCTGATTCATATAAAATAACCAATTGGCAATTGCGTTACAAAGAGCCACGAGAGCAAAGAAAACCGCGATTGCTTGTACGGTGCTTGGGTACTGAGGATTAAAGGTTAAAACCTGCTGTACTTACTTCTTGGCACGTCTTGACGTCATAAATTCCACTGGTCCAGGTGTAGCCCAGACACTGAGTGCATCAAAGCTCTTAAAATAATGCATCAGACTTATTTTTATTTTTTATTATTACTTTTTGGACACACTGTCGAGGCTCGTATAAGAGCTAACATGTATAATGTACAACAAGGGGAGCAGGAGACAAGAGGGGTGGGAGAGGGAAGGAAAAAAGTGTGGAACAGAGACATGAGGAGATCTGAGGAAGGGAGAGTGATGGGGCGGGGTACACAGGGTAAATAAGATGGACACTCCAGGGACTTTCCGGTCCTCACACGACAGGGACTTTCAGGAAGGAAAGCAGGGAATTTGAAGGAGGTGGGTTTGTGGTAGATTAACGGGGGTAGAACAGATCGTGGTTTTGGATGGGGGAAGATAAGAGATGGTGGTGAACAGCAGTTTTGAAGACCTGGACAGAAGAGTGGGATTGAAGAGAGTGTGGGAGTTTACTCCAAAGGTGAGAAAAAGAGGAATGAAAGAGTGAAGGTTAGCAGTGATTCTTTATTTTGGTAGTTTTATCAGAAGGGGTTGCTGGCGGACCTTGAGCGCCCTGTGGAAATATGGGGGGGTGGGACATATCTCAGACAGAGCGGGGGGGGGCAAGGCTGGAGAGGAGTCAGTCGAAGACAGACCACCGACCTGCCTGCAGTGAGAGAGTGAGAGACCCAAAGGCTCAGTTTCATTGCAGGTGATACCAGTGATCCTAATTGCCTTGGTTTTCACAGCATGAAGCCGAGAAAGGTGAGAGGTGGGAGCACCAGCCCAGAAGGGAGAGCAGTACTCCATCAGGCTGTGGATGAAAGCTTTGTATGCGGTCAGGAGCTCAGGTGTGCCAAGGAAGGTGTCCTTGTGTATAACAGCAAGCAATAAATGGCAGTATTTATTGTTTATAACCGCATGTATGGATAACATAACAGTGTGGAACACATCGGGTTATTAGCTAGGGAGTTGGAGGTACTTGAAATAGCTTCATATTCGGACTTTGTGTGAAAAATGCTGAATTAGTAACTCACATTGGATTCGTTTTGGATCAATTACTCTTGATGAGAGGATGATCTGATTTTGCGGGGGGGCTTTGGAAATGAATGTGTGAAGAGGGGTTTGGGAGGCGAAAGGCCAAGGGCAGGGGTTTGAGATGGAGGAATGAGCGGGTGGAGTCAGGTAAGGGAAGTTTCACATGGGAATTATGGGTGCGGATCATAACGGATGATCCGCTGTGGCGACCCCAAACGGGAACAGCCGAAAGACGAACAACAACAACAACATTCTCATAATAAATGCTTGTTTAAAATTTTATGACAAAAGCTCAAGTGGGAAAGATGTTAAGGCCTGGACCTGGACAGACACACCAAAGCTCAATAGTAAATAAAAAAGTAACACAGAAGCGATTAGATATAATTTATTTTTAAAAACTTGCCTGTCTCATGCTCGAGGTGTGGAGGCCAGGCTGACAAGGCCTATTCATATTACTGTAACTTTGCTCTTTGACATTTTGACCAAATTATTAATTAGTATTCTCTATATTCTCATAATAAAGTTTGGTTGAAAATATGATTAAAACGTAATGGCCTGGACACACACACACACACACACACACACACACACACACACACACACACGCACACACACACACACACACGGTATATATATTTCGTGGTGCATTATGATGTTATATTGCAACAATCTAACTATTGGTGCTTGTGGTCAAAGAATGAAATGATCATAATATTATGTGCATCACCGGTATGACTATATCGGTATCGCTTCATACTAGTATCGCTATCACACCGGTATCTCTGTTGTACCAGTATGACTATCACTCACGGATCGCCGCGTCGGTAATTGGCACAGGTTTTCTAAAGCACATCCAATTCATATAAATAACTAATTGGCAATTACTTTTAAAACTGCCATGAGGGCAAAGAAAAACGCGATTTCTTGTATGGTGCTCGGACGCTGAGGGTTACAAGTTCAAACCTACTGTACTTGCTTCCCGGTACATGTTGATGTCGTACGTTTCACTGTTCCAGGTGTAGCCGAGTCCATCCAAGCTTTTTAAATCATGTCGTCTGTGTACGGTATTTAAAGATTGTAAACATCTTTCTTTGACTTGTTCATTGTTGCTATCACAGCTCGGTATATCTACCGATTTTGTTTTGTTTGTTTTGTTCGGTATTCCTGTATAATGGATATATTTAAAATTCTACCCTACGAGCATGGAGCAGCTGTTGTTTATCTCGCACGACAATCTTTGTGCCAATGATGGGATTTTACCGGAGAGTTTTCCAGAAAATAATTTAAGAAAATAACGAAATCTATTTAATTCCATGGTGTTTTGCACACGCTGAGGGATCCTTTGTATATTATAGTCTCGAGGTAATGAGTCAATGGGGTAATTAGTGATGTGGTGGTGGTGGAGGGATGTTTTGGGATGTGGAATGAACCAGCGGGGGTAAATGCTTCCGGGCACAGTGGCGTGCACCTGTAAGCCGGCTACTCGGAGGCTTGGGTTGGAGGATCGCTTGAGGACGGGAGCTCTGCGCTGGGCCACGCTATGAGAGAGTGTAGGGCAGCCCGGAATCATGGCGAAACCCAATCCTTATCCCTGTGTCGTGAGAGGCGACCAGAGTTGCGTCAGGAAGGGCATCTGGCGTAAAACCTGTGCCAAATCAGTACCCTTAGCGGACCGTGGTCGCCAATATTTCGATGGCGTGGGGTAGGGTTAATTGCCTAATTTCAATATATCTAAATACCCACGTCGTCCAACACGTCGGGAAAACCACACCCTCGACCGACTTTGTCCGAATCGAGTCGTGATCACCGACTTGGATCCGGCGTAACCGAGCGGAAGTTACCAAAGCCGCGCTGGACCAAATGAACAACCTACGGCACGAACGGCCTTACTAATTCTCAATACGCACCTTGCTAGGCCAATGGAGGAAATCACAGAAACCGAGCTGGTACACTTAACAGGGGTTTATTTATAACAATAATCGGGGAGGGGGAAACAGAGCAGAGTTATTGCGAATAAAAGGCAGGAAATGTACAATGAGCAAAAGCACTTAACAATCCTACTTAAAGACGGGGCCCACGGACACGCACACACACACACAAAAGAAATGACCCCGTGGGTTTAGATCGGTAGAACCGGGCCGGGGTACCTGTCCCGCCTCGTGCTCACACCGACTCCAAAAGTCACCACGGTGGGACTCGAACCCACGGCCCAAAGTCCACGGCTCACGACCCTGGCTGCTCGAGCACCACCACACTGTTCGGTCACCACCACCACGGTGAGCCACCGCAAAGGACCGCAGACCGCTCGAACCACGACCGCCGACCGCTAATCGAGACCAAGACCGCAGACCGCTGTCGCCGCGATCCTGCAGAACACACTCTTGTCTGCCCAACCCCTCGTCCTGACAACCACTCTGCCACGATGACAGACCGCTCGGCAATCGCCACGATCTCCTCTCTGCCGAACCCTGGTCCTCACAACCACTCTGCTCTTCTGAGGTGGGAGGTCTCTTCTCCTCGCCACTCGCCTTCTGATTGGACGGTCGGTTGTCAGGCGACTCATGGCGGCCCTTCATTGGTTGGACCGAACACGCCATCTGGCTAAGGTGGAGCCAGCCCTGAGGTGACGAAACCTCCGCTCACGTCCGTGGTCCCGAAGACGTGCGTAATGGCGACCGGGTCGAGTGAGGGTGGTGTCGTTGTTGTTGTTGTTGATGAGGATGTAATAAACCTGACTATAAAATAACTCGCAGCACACACATGTAATTCCCATTAGACAAAGGGGATGGATTCTAACTATAAACACATACTTATCGAAATAACTGAAGTACGGGGACTCTGGCTGCTTGTGTGCACAAGGTTTCCAAATCCGTAACAATATGATGTCATTGTGATGTCATCTCTTACTTGTCTTATAAAAACATAAAGAAACTGTAGAATTTCAATTTCTGAATGCCATAATTAGATTTTAACTGTCTACCTTTTATGTTTTTGTGGCCAAGGATTTTAACAATGATATTACTTAATTTCATTGAACTGAAATAATAGGTGTTGTGATGTCATTTTGATGTCAGAACTAATAATTACCCAAAAAAACAAACATTAACTCGAAAGCATCTCAAAATGGAAAGCCCTTCTACATCCGCTTTGTACTCGAACTAAACTGGACGAAAACAGCTAAAAAAATTTATGCTAATTTTACTCATAATAAAGAAATTTTAAATTATAATAAATTTTACTCCATATTCTCATAATGACTCTCGGATAAGTCCGAAGAGTTCACGGGTGGACACAGAGTCTCTGGACAGTTGGGTGCAAATTACTTGATATTTGAAGAGGATTTATATTTCAGGTCACTGAATTCAACCAGCCAATTATTTGTGAGGTCAACTTCAGCCAAAGGTCAACAACTTCGGTGGAATTTCTAAAATCCTCAATTTTCATACTATTGCCTTAAATTTGAAGAGGATTTGCGCATCAGGTTACAGGATTGAACCACCAATTATTCTTGAGGTTGACATAGGCCAAAAGATCAACACAGGCCGAATTTCTAAAATTGTCCATTTTCATCCGATTCACGTGGGATTTGATATGGAGTTGCCTATTTGGTCATTTAATTCAATAACCAATATTTTTGAGGTAAAATTTGTTTTATGGATTTCACAAGCATCATGCCGTGCATCACATTCCGTGGCATAGTCACTCCACAACAGAAATGATAGCTACCTGGAAACACAGCTGCCGTAGGCATGAAGAAGAAGGAGAAGATGCATGACATCTTTCTTTGTTTCTTTGTCCACACAGAACATGAGTGTTTTTCTCTTCAACCACTTAGCAGATCGAGACAAAATTATCACCATAGGAGCGACTACGCATGTAAAATGTTTTAATGATAACTATGACGTCATAGGTTATGTGGTGTGGCAGCCATGTTGGAAAAAATTGGACATCTGTATCTTTGCAATTGCACCAAGGAAAATATTGAAACTTGGCACATGGCAAGTACTCCTCATAAGGAATAAGTGTGGCTTTTTATGATGATATAGGTGCCTTCGTTATGACGTGGTAATTGCATGCATAGAACGCTACATCCAATCAGTCTAAAAAATTTTGAGGGTCATCGAAGAATAAATTGGTGCACAGAATAAAAAAAACATGATGATGTCATCGGTCACGTGGTTCGACAGCCGTATTGTATTTTTTTGTTTTTATCCTTCAAAATTCTTCTTCGCTGAAATGGCTGAAAGGATTGAGACAAAACATTACAGATATGATCGCCTATCCATGAGGAACAAAACATTCACACCTATGACATCATAGGTCACATGGTTTGGCAGCCACATTGGATTTACACAAACCTATATAAATCTTATTCTCCAGAATGGCTGGACAGATCTTCACACACATGCTCCCCAAGCTTTGGGGATACCAAGCTGTTCACGAATAATTGAAAGGTCGCGTGATCCACCAACT
>CM068958.1:31193795-31216191 GCA_035128595.1 Eptatretus atami | reverse complement strand
ACTGTGTCAAAAGCATGCGATATGTCTAGGGATATGGTTCTGATTTCATATCTGGCATTGAGGACCTCCAGCCATTGTTGGGAGAGCAGAAGCAGCATATCTCGGGTAGAGTGCCCTCGTCTGAAACCAAATTGATGATCAGAAATCAAGCCATTGGAGAAGAGGAAGGATTTAATGTACAGTAAAAGAACAGGGCCCAGAACGCGGCTTTTGAGGAACTTCAGACGGTCCTTTCGGAGAGACATGGTGAGAGTGTGAGATTTGTCATGATTGAAAGACATGATTGAAATTGGACCAGCTTGTAATTTTATCCAGATCTGCAGAGAAAGAGAGTGAAGAGGCTGCTGCTTGCTAATCTGAGGGTTTACAGATGGTACGGCAGAGGGCGGAGTCATCAGCAAATAGATAAAGAGGATTTTCCAGAGAGTCAGAGAGATCATTGATAAAAAAAGGGGGGGGGGAGACAAGTGAGCAGGAGAGGGAAGGACAAAACAGTGGGGACCAGCGACATTAGGAGATCTGTTGAAGGGAGAGGGATGGGGCGGGGACACGGGGTATACAAGATGGACATTGCAGGGACTTTCAGGAAGGAAGCAGGGAATTTGAAGGAGGTGAAGTTGGGTGGATTAACAGGGGTAGAAAAGAGTGTGGTTTTGGATCGGGAGATAAGAGGTGGTGGTGAACAGCTATTTGAAAGCCTGGAGGGAAGAATGGGATTGAAGAGAGTGTGGGAGTTCATTCCAAAAATGGGGAAAAAAAGAGGAATGAAAGATTGAAGGTCAGCAGTAATTAGTGATTTTGATAGTTTTACCAGATGGGGGTTTCTGGCAGACCTTAAGCACCCTGCGGAAATATGGGGGGGGACATATCACAGATAGAACAGGGGGGGCAAGACCGGAGAGGAGATGGTAGAAGGCAGAAAGACCACTGACTGCCTGCGGTGAGAAAGTGAGAGGCCCAAAGACTCAGCCTCACCATGGGAGATACCAATAATTCTAAATGCCTTGGTTTCCACAGCGTGAAGTCGAAGTTAGTGTGTGGCAGGAGGAGAGAGCAGTACTCCACCAGGCTTCTGACGAAAGCTTTGTGTGTGGTCAGGAGTTCAGGTGGGTCAAGGAAGGACTTTGCATGACGGAGATGTCCAGTCGGTGACTGGCTTTGGAGGCCAGGTTGGAAATGTGACTTTTCCAGGAAAGATCAAGGCAGATAGTGAGACCCGAAGCTTGAATGAAAGGACTTCTTCCAGAGGATTGCTGAGAAAGTTGATGGGGGGGGGGTTCCGTTTACTTCATGAGTGTTTGCAACATTGTATTTTGTTATATTAATGATATCGTATTAATTTATGATTGGATGGATGCTGTTTGGAATGAAATATATGGAGAGATTGAGTTTAAAGGAGAATCAGGAAATAATGTGAGAGGTTTCACCTGTGACATTCGCAGATTCACCACAACATCACTGAAATAATTTGTTTTCGTCACGAATGTTTGTAATATTGTATTTTGTTAAATTAATGGTATAGTATTAATTTGTGATTGGAATGATGCTGTTTGAATGAAAATTTATAGAGACTGCCTTTAAATCAGAATGAGGAAATTATGTGAGTATTTCTCCCCATGACATTCATGGATTAGGCATTTGTAGTTTCGCTATTTTTTCCCCCCGAAGTCCTTCACAAACCGGCTGGCGAGCCCCTCCCGTGTATAGCATGAGTACCACGTTAGTATATATGTATATACATTATACATATATGTTTTAGCTTTCCCCTTTGAGAGGTTGGTATTACACCTGTGCGAAAAGTGTTCGCAGACATACTCTCATGTGATTAGATTGGGACTGTGCTTTGTGATGAAGAGAATTTGGTTTTCTTAGTTTCAGTTGCTACCAGTGACATGCCAGGTGACAATGGAGAAGAGAGTTTTGTAATCCATTCTTAGGTGGATTCAATAGTTGGGAAGATGGAAGAAAGATGGTGTTCAGGTTACACTGCTTGTTTGGTCCCAACCAAGATTGCTGGTGGAAGTAAGTTTTGAGGTTGTTGCGGATGAAAGTAGTGTCGACCGGTATCACTTTGCAGATCTCATACAAGTGGTGCGGGAAGACAATATCTTGCAAGCAATAAATCATTTTGGTGACCTTGGACTACCTAATGTGCTAATCAGCGTGGGGTGGACTTAGTCTAAGTAAGGTGCAGGTTTTCAACCATTATTCAGTTCCATGCAATGTAACCACACCACCACTCCCATAATGTCTGCAAGGTGTTTTGCAGTCAGAGGCCATGGTACACTGTCTGACTCATCGGAAGTATATGGAATTACTCATCTTAGTGTGCTGCCAAATTCCTTGATCATAACTGTTGTTCCAAGTTCAGAGGCAAACTTGAGAGCAATTCCAGTATCAATTTTCGAGCTGGATACCAAGCATGACAAATTTTCCTTTGTTGTATAGCTGGGAAAATGCCAACCGTGGTCCATCGAAAGCACTCTTCTTTAGCTTTTTGATTCTGCAACAGTTGCCACAGATGATTTTTACTCCTAGTTCTGCTGCATCAAACTCTGCTTTACCCCATTGAGAAGTTACTGTTGCAACTGTCCAAAAAGTGGTAGCAGACATAGTCTCAAGTGACTAGAATGGTGCTGTACTCTGTGATGAAGAGAGTTTTGTTTTCTTAGTTTCATTTGCTACCAGTAACATGTCACTTGACAATGGAGAAGAGAGTTTTGTAGTCTGTTCTAAGGTGGATTCAATGGCTGGGAAGATGGATGAAAGATAGTGTTTAAGTTACACTGATAGTTTGGTCCCAACCAAGATTGCTAGTGGAAGTCTTGAGGATGTGGCAGATGAAAATGATGTTGATGAGATTGTAACAAGAAGAGTACACTGTCTGTATTTCCCAATAGAGGAGATCATCGTGCTGACTTTCAATCTACAAGATCTTGATGTTCAATCACTTGAAAACTTGAGGATGTAGCAGATGAAAATGATGGAACCTTTCATCCACCAAAACCTCAATAGAAATATAACCAGAGCCAAAGTAAGCACACTGATCTCCTCTATTGGGCAACAAACGCCGCAACAACCTCAACAGGTTTTGTATATGACAAGGACGAAATTATTAAATTTTGGTGAAGATCCAGATCTGGATGCGGATGCAGTACCATAATTACCTCCACCACCAAAGGTGGATGGAGGTTATGTTTTCACCCCTGTCTGTCTGTCTGTTTGTCTGTCTGTCAATAGCCTACAGGTCACAATTTCAAACCGATCTTCAGGAAACTTCTCCACATGGTAGAGTTTGTCATAAGGAAGAAACATATTGTTTTTGAGGTAAAAAGGTCAAAAGATCAACATAGGCCAAAGGTCAACAACTTAGGTGAGATTTCTAAAATCCTCAATTTTCATCCGATTGACATGAAATTCGAAAAGGATTTATACTTCAGGTCACTGAATTCAATCACCAATTATTTTTGAGGTCAACATGTGCCAAAAAGTCAACATAGCCCAAAAGGTCAACATAGGCCGAATTTCTAAAATTGTCAATTTTCATCCGATCGACTTGAAATTTGAGGAGTTGCATATTTGGTCAATGAATTCACCCACCAATTATTTTTGAGATCAACATTGACCAAAAAGTCAACATAGGCCCAAGGTTAACAACTTAAGTGGTATTTCTAAAAACCTCAATTTTCATCCGATTGACTTGAAATTTGAAGAGGATTTTTTTTTGTATATGTTGTCGAGGCTCGTATGGGAGCTAACACACAACACACGGCATTCCTTCCTCGGAGTTTGCTTCAATATCCATGTTGTCCACCCACTACCCCTTACTCCTCCCCACATCCCTAATTTGTCCAAGTATCCTTCAATTTTGTCTTTAAACCCTGCTGTTGGTATCCCCCCGCCCCCCCCAATTTTTCTCCAATGTTCCTTTTGTTCTGTTAGTCCTGACTCATTCAGTGCTCCAGCTCTTCCATGAGCCTTGGATATTATATACAGTCATGCGCCGCATTACGACGTTTGTCAATGGCGGACCGCATATACGACGGTGGTCCCATAAGATAATAATGGAGCTGAGAAATTCCTATCGCCTAGTGATGTCGTAGCCGTTGTAGCGCTGCCAGTCGTATAAAAGTACAGTGTAGCACATGCAATTATGTACAGTACATAATACTTGATAATGATAATAAACAACTACAGTATGGCCCCGTTACAACGCGATCGTTGAGGTCCATAAAATGTCATCGCGAAAAAAGCGGGGTCGCGCTAAATCGGGATTCAACAAAATCAGCGTTCAAACTGACCCAATGTTGACCTCGCATCCGAAACACCCCGATTTTTGCCCTATTTGACCCGTTTTTTGTACGTTTACCTTCTTGCAAGTAAATTACCTTTGCATTAAAGAATTCCGCGAATAAATCGTTGTTGTTACAGGCGAAATTAAAACACGAATTAATTTTTAGTGAAGCTTTTATGTTGTTTAAACATTCACACTGTTCTGAAAATATATCACACAACTGACAGGTGCTCGTTTCTTCATTTGTAAATTATAATATTGATACAATGATATATATTTATAAAATCCAAACGCTATTTATTCACCTTTCTATAATTGATGCGAGAGGAGATTGTAAGCAGCTGCTAACAACACACATGGCCGTCATGAACAGCACAAAGGTAAAACTAACGCGTCTTCCACCTATCTTGGATGTGTGTTACAATGCCTACAGTATTCACCTACAGTGTGTGTTACAATTGCCTACAGTACAGGAACATGCTGTACAGGTTTGTAGCCGAGGAGCAATAGGCTATACCATATAGGTTTGTGTAAGTACACTCTATGATGTTCGCACAATGACATCGCTTAAGGACGCATTCTCAGAATGTATCCCCGTCGTTAAGTGGCACATGACTGTATGTATGTATATATATATATAATATAAATATATATATATATATATAATATAAACATACAATATATACTTCTTCTTCTTCTTCTTTAAGCTGCTCCTGTTAGGGGTCGCCACAGCGGATCATCCGTTATGATCCGCATAATGATTTGGCACAGGTTTTACGCCGGATGCCCTTCCTGACGCAACCCTGGTCGCCTCTTACGACACAGGGATAGGTACACCTCTATCTAACCGGGCATACACCGGGCCCAGTACACTGGTACTCACTTCGCCGACCTCGGACGGATGACAGGCTGAGTCAACCTCCTGGTGTGTATTAATTAAGCGGCCAACGGGGCTTGAACTCAGGACCTTTTGGATCCCAAGCCGCTACCCTAACCACTACGCCACACCAGGCTAAGCATATATATATACATAAACATATATAAATATATATATATTGTTGCGAATTCGCGCCCGCCGGCGTGCGATCGGCCACGTGACTCGAATCGCGACCGCCTCGCCCACCGGCCGGACAATTCAGTCGTGACCCTCTCGACTAACGCCGGGAGCCAGTCACGGGTGGGGGTTTAACCCCACCACAACCCAGTCCCATTACCCGTGCGAGATAGGGTGAATCGCCGAAAGTCGATATACCTAAGTACCCGCACGGGTAACCTACCGAGGGGTTGTACCACGCCACAGGTCGACTTCGGACAAAAACCGCTTAAGCGGCTTGTTCCGTGCTACAGGGATAACCGAGCGGAGTTATCGTCGACCTTGACGGTTCCAATTAATTATCGGGCGTCTCGCGCCCCACTACGTACCCTTTACGTAAAACAAGATGGAGACCCAACGAAGGAAGGACGCAGCGAAACGGGGGAAGAATTCAACAAAAGCACGTTTATTTCACACACAACACATAGAGCACACATATAGCACGTATTTACAGCCACAATTAGCAAATGCACATATATCAAACAGAACAAAAAGAAGCAGAGCTACTACCGAATACGCGACACACGGACCACTTACACAATTTACTACTTATAAGACACGGCGACACACACACACGTTCACACAGAACCCCAAAAGAAAATGGAAGTCGCGAGACTTCCCTGCGTTTGAGTCCTTGGCGACCGTCCTCTGCCGTGGTCCGCGAGCTCTCTCCGCTCCACTCGACACCTTGGACCGAGCACCGACCGAGTCCACCGAACCACGAGCACCGACCGAGTGCAGCAGGAGCGAGACGAGCGAGAAGCAAGACGGGACGAAGCACCAGACACGGAGCTCGAAGAAGGGAGGATCCAGAAGCTCAACCAGGAGCGAAGCACGAAGCACACGAAGAAGAGCGAGATCCTCCTACACTGCCGTCCCTTTTATACCGCCCGCGCCACGCCCTCTTTCTCCGCCCGCCTTTGGCTCCACCCCCTTCGAGGCGCTTCTGGAAAGCACTCGAAGCGGGGCGTTTCCTCTCGTTCCCTCCCACCTCCGTCTTGTGGGGGGCGAGGAATAATCAGGCCTGACGCCTTGCCAGAGAAGGACCGCGGAAGTCACAGGCGGGAATGCTTGCACCTCTTCCCGTTCCAGCGGCGGCGATCGTCCCGCAGGGAGCCTGGTCAACGGCGAGGGCGGAGATGCGGGTGGGGGCCGCTGAGAAGCGGAGACGTGGTGGTGTCGCTCAAATTAAAGAAAGAGAAAGGAAAACGGCTACACTGAAGAGATCGCAGCCCGAATGAATTACATTAATTCCCTCTAAACAATGGGTTTGGGCTAACTACACATGTACTTAAAAAAAATCTCACTACGGGACCTGAATGGTGTAATGCGAATTTCCACAGCCGTAACACTACCCCTCCCCTTTTTACAGACTCGTCCCGAGTCGTCAAATTATCGTGTGCCATCATGTGTAGTTCTCCCTAATACGTTTTACCTTCGGATCCCTGAGTGCGACATTCATGGTATTCGTGTCCCCAAAATAAATAACCTGAGGGCTGAGTAACTAACTAAACAAACCCACTCACACGGATGACTTAAATAAAATTGCCGGCGCTAGACAGACATGCCGGGGGCGCACTCATATTTACAATACATCTTAACCTTACAAATTCTACACTAAACCATGGCCCAGGATCAATGGACTCTGCAGGAAAAAGGCAAAGAGTCAATGGTGAACGGCGCACGGGCCGCCACTGCAGGCCCGTGTTGTAGCTGCCAACAGGGCAGTTCCTGCAGCTTGCAAACTGTTGCTCGATGATCTGGCGCACATGGCAATGAACAAGGGGGGCAAACAAAATTGAACGGGGGCAAAATGAACATGGGCAGCGGGCATGGCATGGCAAAGGTAGCAGGCAAACACAGCCTGCAGATGGACTGGCCGGCACAGGCCTTGCAGAACACAGCTGCTGACGATCCGGCCGTACAGGCCTCGCAGCAAAACGCAGCCAGCCGATGAAGTTGGCCGGCACAGGCCTCGAAGTAACACAGCCAGCCGATGAAGTTGGCCGGCCTCTTGCCGTGCAGTGCAGGTTGGTGGAGGGAGTGCGGTGGTGCTGGCCACACAGAAGGCGGGCTCGAGCCTACCTACCTGTCTCCTCTCCACCTATCCTTTGCCTGTCACTGTCAATACCCACTCCCTTAATTTGTAAAAACCCAATTTAGCCCCAATTAAATTTTTTTTTCTTTTACTTTTATTTTTACTTCCCCACTATAAATCGTCCCCTAACCCCCTTTACTGTCTTTGTTCGGCTAACCTATCCTGTCCCCTAGCCTACTCCAACCCTACGTTCCTCCCGGAGGGGAATAAGGAGAGCTAGCTAATGTGTCGAGGCCCAATGAAGCCTCAGGATGGCCTCCCCAGACTTCAGCGATCTACCCCAAAGTGGGTCCAGCGGCCCACAACGAGAGCGAAGGGATGGATGGTGCGGAGGGTACACTTCCTAATCTACCCTAACCATTTAACTGTTAAACTACCCCGGGGCTTTCAACAAGCGCCTCTCGCTTAAACTATTGGTTCTAAAAACCCAGATTCCCGTCACCTGTGTTGGTGTCCTCACAATTCCGGGCCTCGCCCTCCAATTTTCCTCCCGTGCCTCACACGGTTTCGTGGCTGGGATGCGTGGCTCCCCTTGGCAGGCACGACCCTCTGCCGAATCCCCTACAATGGCACCCCCGGGCACTACACTGCCTCCGAGCCTATCAGCTCCCTAAACACCGGGGAGTGCCCACCATGGCAACTCCCATGAAACGCTCACGTGGCAGGCTGGCTTCCGGGCCCCTTTCCGAGGGTCACCCGTGCCACGACACTGCCCACGCGGCTAATGGCGCCCCGGGCCCCCGCACCAAGCGGCGCCCCCCGTGCCCACTACGCATCCCCGGCCCCCCATGGGCCATTGGCCTACCACGGCCGACTAGCCTGGTGCCCGGGGTACCCACTCAGCGATACTCACCTTTCGCAGCCACGCTCCCAGCCCGTCAACAGGGCTCCTGCCCCCTCCAAATGGGTATCGAGCCTACATTCCCACCAACAACAAACGACCTCCATTTTGTCAATTTAACTAACCACTAATTCACTTTACACTGACCCCGGGGTCCCTTGGGCGGGAGTCACTCCTCCCCCCAATCACTCATCGCACCATGCATTCCAAATCGCTCCACTCACACAGACCCGCTGGCCTCACTCACTCACATGTACTCACCTCACAGCTTTTCAACCACACAACATCGCTGATCTCTGCCATCCTTCTAACTACATCCCCTAACTAACTCTATGCTCCCACGTTGTCCCTTAAACTAATAGCACGTTCCATTTAACACTACGTAGCTAAGCTACGTCCCTCTACACATCCAAAGTCTGTCACTGTCCTCAAATCAAAAAATTCCATTTCCCCACCTAAATTCAACTAAAATCCCTCTACCTATTCCATTCCACGGGCCCCATGAGGACTTACCCCTGCCCCATGAAGCCGGTCTAGCTAAGCTAACCCTTCCCCCTAGCTAGTTCCATCCTGTGCCCTGCAGGGGGTCTTCCACCCCTTACCCGGGAATCCTGTTCACCCGAAAGCGAGGCTTGCTTTTGTTAATTTTAATTTTTTTTCCAAATCTGCGCAGCACCAGCGCGGCAACTCACAGCTCGCGCACTTTGCACCTTGCCCGTGACGTCATGCAGCTGCACGTGTACCTCGTCCCTCTTGGACGGTACCATCCGGCAGGATACCCTCCTGCCGGATTCCAACCCACGTGCAGCCATGACGTCACCTGCGCCCGCCCCAAACGCAAACCTCGCACTCCGAGGGGCTCCCCACGCGAACACATGTGCTCTGCCCGTTGGAGCTTAACACAAGCTCGCGTGGAGAACCCGTCCGGTCCAAATTCGTTTCCTGCCTAACCTTTGTCCGTCCGCGGAGATCGGCAAATCCACCGCTGGCGTTTCCGGACCGGGCTTCACTCCCGCAAGCGAGCACGTGGGGGTCTCGTGCGTTGCACAGCACGGACCTCGGGCTCGCTGCTGGGTGAACCGGCACGGTCCCCACAACAGCTACGGCCGCTACCCGGCTTCTGTCCCTTACATGTCGCCGTCGTCGTCGCCACTCGACCCACGCACACCTGCGTGTTACGACGCACAGACTCCACTCCATTAAACTCACACCGGGAGACGCGGCTGCATGCTCACGCATGCTGACCGACATCTCCCTTACATACAGAGACCTCACACACACGGTCTCTCTCACACGGACCCTCTCACTCACACCCAACTTCCACCTGCACAGGGGGTCTCACTCACACATGCGTGCCGGAAAGCACGCATCTCCGCACACTCGCAAACACACCACCTGCACCACCACACTGGGATTCGTGTCCCCACAAGGGTTCCCGGGGCCTCTATGCCCCCAAGCTGCACGTGCACCTATCCACAGCACTCATCCTTCAACTCCGCTTGGCACGACCGAACCCACCTGGTCGTGATCCGCTTCAAGGGGGCATACTCCCTCCCCTCGTTCCTGGAGGGCAGCCATCCCTGCTCGCACCGGGTCCCCACACATTCCGCGAGCTCACCCCCATTATCCTCCACTACTTTTGTGTGTGTGTGTTCTGTTCCTTTAACCCCGTCATTATCATGCAGTCTCTCCTCTATTTTCTCTACCTCCCGCGTCTCTGTACATTTGTTAGTTTCTGTTGTCTCCTCGTGTCTATTAGTCTCTGCTTCTTTCTGGCATCTTTCCCTTATCTTTATGTAGGTCAACCTTGCTTTCTCCTTAAGTCGCTCCGTCCTTCCCTCTGTTTCACTCCTTGCTCTTTCAGGATCTCCGCGTACCTCATCTTGCTTTCCGTCTTAATTGTTCTTTTCTCTTCCTCCCGATTCCTTTCACCTCGTGTCTTATCTCTGTGTCTCTGGCAATACTTCTACCTCCTTCGTTGTCTATGTTACTTCCCTCGTCTCCATTTTCAGGGTTTGCCCTAATTGTTGTTTCATCCGACGAGTGATGTCTATAAAGTCCCACACCACTAACGTTCCTCCCTGTGGTGATGTCCCACTTCCACATTATGCGCTGTTCCATTTCCTCGCTCTTTTGAGTCGTTCATCCTCTCGGAGCTTTTTTGAGTTGTTCGTCTCTCTCCGGAGTTTTTCAATCTCCGTGACGCCAATTCTGCTTCCCGTTTTAGTTGTTCAATTTCCAACTTACATTGTTCTTGTTTTTCTGCCCACAGTTTCTCCTGCTCTTCATTTTCCAATCTCATCGTTTCTTCCAATTGGCTCATTTCCTTCCTGTGTTTCATTCGTTGTTCTCTCATTACCCTTCCTCGTTTCCTCTCCTGTCCTTCCTTCTCCAGTTTCATGGTTTGCTTCATTTGGTTAATCTCTTTCTTGTGTTTCAGTTGCTGCTGTCTCATTATTCTTCCTTGTTTTTCTCCTGTCCTTCCTTCTGCAGTTTCATGGTTTTTTCATGTGGTTAATTTCCCTTTTGTGTTTCAGTTGCTGCTGTCTCATTATTCTTCTTGTTCTTCTCCTGTCCTTCCTTCTGCAGTTTCATGGTTTTCTTCATGTGGTTAATTTCCCTTTTGTGTTTCAGTTGCTGCTGTCTCATTATTCTTCCTTGTTTCTTCTCCTGTCCTTCCTTCTGCAGTTTCATGGTTTTCTTATGTGGTTAATTTCCCTTTTTGTTTCATTCGCTGTTCTTGTCTATCTCCTCGCACTCCAGCCTCGCCTTTTCTTTCAATTGGTCAACCTCGGCTTCATGTTCTTTTGTTTTCTATCCCATTGTTCTCTCGCTCTTCCCTCTCCATTCGTGTGTCCTTCAATCTCCTGATTCTCCTTCCTGCTTCATTCCTTGCTCCTTCAACTTCTCCTCGTATTCCAACCTATTTTTTTCCTTTTGTTGTTTAATTTCAAATTCATACTCTTTCAGTTTTCTATTCCACTGTCTTTCTTGTTCCTCGTTCTGCAATCTCGTCATTTCCTTCAGTTGACAGATTCTTTCTCCTGTCTCATTCCTTGTTCTTGTATTTCCTATTCCATCGTCTTCCTTGTTCCTCATTCTGCAATCTCGTTATTTCCTTTATTGACTGACTTCTTTCTCCTGTCGTAATCTTTGTTCTTTCAGTACTCTTTCTTGTTCCTCATTCTGCAATCTGGCCTTCGCTTCAACTGTTTGATCTGTACAGCGTGGTTCCTTAACGTTTCATTCTCCGTTCTCGTTCTTTCCTCTCTCAACATCCTCAGCTCGTTTTGTAACTCAGAAGCTTTCTTTTCCAATTCCTTTCTCATCTCCGCACACTCCAACTTTGCTTTGGCTTCTAATTGTTCAATCTGCTCAGTGTGGTTCCTTAACGTTTCATTCTCCGTTCTCGTTCTTTCCTCTCTCAACATCCTCAGCTCGTTTTGTACTCAGAAGCTTTCTTTTCCAATTCCTTTCTCATCTCCGCACACTCCAATTTTTGCTTTGGCTTCTAATTGTTCAATCTGCTCAGTGTGGTTCCTTAACGTTTCATTCTCTGTTCTCTTCCTTTCCTCTTTTAACATCTTCAGTTCGTCTTGTAATCCTCTTTCTTTGTTTTCGTGTTTCAGTATCTCAGAAGTTTTTGTTCTAATTCCTCCCTTAATTTGCATGCTTCTTCACTCATTTCATCTCTTCTTTCCACTGCTTCCCTCCTCAATTCGTCCCTTTTTTTGCTGTATTTCTTTAGTTTTTTCTGCCATTCCTTTCCCATTCTTATCTCCCCTTCCAGGATTTCTCTTTCAACTGACTTTCCCTTACCTCTTGCTTCAGTAGTTCCAATTCCTCATCTTGTTTGCAGTTTCCTTTTCTAGCTTTGTTTTCCTTTCCTCCTTCCTCCTCAATTCTCCCTGCAGTTCTTTGAACTGTTCAGACTTTTCCAGCAATTCTTCCGTCCTTTCCTCCAGCTGTCTCTCTCCTCTTTTTATCTTCCATTCTAGGCTTTCCCTTTCCTGATTGCCTGTTCTTATCTCTTCCTCAATTGTTCCAACTCCCCATCATGCTCACATTTTTTCTCTTCCAACTGTATTCCCTCACTCTCCCCTCCAGTTCTTTGACCGCCTTGCTTCCTCCAATAATTTTTCCATTAGTTGTTTTACTTCAAGTCGTGCTCCTTTTGTTTCTTTCGAGCTCGGTTTTCCATTCTTCCTCCCATTGTTTCCTATCCTGGGAAGTACCAATCTGCTGTTCCTCTATTCTTTTGTTCAGTTTGCTCTTCGCATATTCCAACTGACGGTATAAAACACTACCAAATTCTTTTTCCCACATAGTTCGTCGACTCTGTTGGCCAAGTCATGTTTTTGCACCGAATTCGTTCCAGTAAATCGTCAATCGCTGTGTCCCCCCGTACACGTAATTTTTCTGAAGCTCGTCTGCGTGCCGTTGTGACTCGTCCACTCCACTTTGCACCTCCTCGATATATTCTTCATAATGCTTCACCTTTTCCAAGACATCCCCAATTGTGCCTGAAGCCTGCCAATGCTCGCATAATCATCCTGCCATGCCTGCCATGGCACATGCGGTGACCACGTGGCTTAACTGGTGACTGGGAGTTCACGCCTCGTGTTGCGCCATTCGCAGAGCCATAAATAGCCCTGCGCTCCGTGCTGCGCTGAGGTGCGATCGCGCCCGCAATTATGCGACCCAGTTTGCCGGCAAAGTTCGTGCTCAAGCCGCTCCCACTGACCACAGTTAGTGGTGGGGTTATAATTATAAAAAGAACCGACCTGGGCCATGATCCTACACTACTACACATATAATTTCTACCCCGGCTCCCGCTCGCCTTGAGACCGCCATCTTATTCCACGTAAGGGGTTAATTTAGCTCGCTCGTAATTTAGAGGGAATCGGGGGTCGCTTCTCTCACCCTGGACCGATTCCCGTGAATTTAGCTTGGAGGCAGGAGGGTATTTTTCCCGCTCTCTGACACCAGTGTTGCGAATTCGCGCCGCCCGGCGTGCGATCGGCCACGTGACTCGAATCGCGACCGCCTCGCCCACCGGCCGACAATTCAGTCGTGACCCTCTCGGACTAACGCCGGGAGCCAGTCACGGGTGGGGTTTTACCCCACCACAACCCAGTCCGCATTCTACCCGTGCGAGGTAGGGTGAATCGCCGAAAGTCGATATACCTAAGTACCCGCACGGGTAACCTACCGAGGGTTGTACCACGCCACAGGTCGACTTCGGACACAAACCGCTTAAGCGGCTTGTTCGTGCTACAGGGATAACCGAGCGGAGTTATCGTCGACCTTGACGGTTCCAATTAATTATCGGGCGTCTCGCGCCCACTACGTACCCTTTACGTAAAACAAGATGGAGACCCAACGAAGGAAGGACGCAGCGAAACGGGGGAAGAATTCAACAAAAGCACGTTTATTTCACACACAACACATAGAGCACACATATAGCACGTATTTACAGCCACAATTAGCAAATGCACATATATCAAACAGAACAAAAGAAGCAGAGCTACTACCGAATACGCGACACATGGACCCCACCAATTTACTACTTATAAGACACGGCGCCACACACACACGTTCACACAGAACCCCAAAAGAAATGGAAGTCGCGACTTCCCTGCGTTTGAGTCCTTGGCGACCGTCCTCTGCCGTGGTCCGAGCTCTCTCCGCTCCACTCGACGCCTTGGACCGAGCACCGACCGAGTCCACCGAACCACGAGCACCGACGAGTGCAGCAGGAGCGAGACGAGCGAGAAGCAGGACGGGACGAAGCACCAGACACGGAGCTCGAAGAAGGGAGGATCCAGAAGCTCAACCAGGAGCGAAGCACGAAGCACACGAAGAAGAGCGAGATCCTCCTACACTGCCGTCCCTTTATACCGCCCGCGCCACGCCTCTTTCTCCGCCCCGCCTTTGGCTCCACCCTTCGAGGCGCTTCTGGAAAGCACTCGAAGCGGGGCGTTTCCTCTCGTTCCTCCCACCTCCGTCTTGTGGGGGGCGAGGAATAATCAGGCCTGACGCCTGCCAGAGAAGGACCGCGGGAATGCTTGCACCTCTTCCCGTTCCAGCGGCGGCGATCGTCCCGCAGGAGCCTGGTCAACGGCGAGGGCGGAGATGCGGGTGGGGGCCGCTGAGAAGCGGAGACGTGGTGGTGTCGCTCAAATTAAAGAAAGAGAAAGGAAAACGGCTACACTGAAGAGATCGCAGCCCGAATGAATTACATTAATTCCTCTAAACAATGGGTTTGGGCTAACTACACATGTACTTAAAAAAAATCTCACCTACGGGACCTGAATGGTGTAATGCGAATTTCCACAGCCATAACAATATATATATGAAAATATACACACATATATATATAATATATATTATATATATAATATACATCCCTTTATATATAAACATATACATCCATCTATATAAATATATACATAAACATATATAAATATATAATATATATAATTCATATATAAACGTATCCATACATATAATATATATATATATATATTTATTTATTTATATATATAATATATATATATATAATATATTATATATATATATATAATATTTATATACATTATATATACAGTGTAGCCCGAAAGTTACTTTACCCCTGATAATTTCTCGCACTTCTCTCTGTCCCTTCCCCTCTGCCCTCGCCCCTCGCCCGCTATGGTATGTGGAAACACTGCCTCAGAAGAATGATGGAGCACATACAGATACAATGTCAAATTAATTATTGTAAGTACTGTACAATAAAACCTGTATATTAAAAGAGTTCAAGAACAATGCTTCACTGGAAGGGTAAAGTGATTTTCAGGCCACCTGTTATATATATATATATATATATTATATATATATAATATATATATATATATATATATATATATATAATATATATTATACACATATATATATACACATATATATAATATATATATATATATATATATATATGTATATACATATATATATTACTATATATATATAATATATATACATATATATATATGTGTGTGTGCTTTTTTATGTATATATGCATATATTTTATATAATATATATATAGTTATGATTGTCATATATATTATGATTATATTTATGTTATTCGTATATGTATGTTGTATAGATAAATATACGCATATATATATATATATATATATAATATAAAAATATGTACCTACATGTGTGGGTGTATATAATATATATATATATATAATATATATATATATAATATATATGTATATATACATGAAATATATTCTCTTCTCTAATGGCATATTCTCTAATAGCATGCCAAAACAGATATATATATATATATATATTATATTATATATATATTATACATACATATTTACACACACATTATAAAGCAGGAGTGTCTGTCTGTCCCCAGACTACTCCCTCAATTTTGGGTTAGCCCCACCAAACCTTCTGTGAAACATTTTGGGATCCTAGCCAGTGTCCTAATGTGGGTAGGAGATTTCATAAATACCTGAATACAATTGTGATTTTGAGTTTCGATCTGTCTGAAGCTGCTCCCAATCCAGATGCAATGTCAGAATGTTTCTCATTTTGCCTGTGGGCCTGCAGCAGCATTGCCTGACCCTGCATCCCAATATGCACTTTATAGTGGCCTTTGGTGGCTTCATAATGGATGTCAAGGCCAGCATGTGGCAGCTTCAAACCTTGCCCACATTCAGAAGTACCTACCTCCAAATTTTGGGGCCTCTAGGTGCTACGGATCGGCCGTGAAAGAATATAATACAAACCCACAAAAAAACACAAACACACACAAATGCACAAACACTTGAAAATATTTCCAAGATTTTCTTTCCTTACTCCTTTCTTACCATTTGTACTACTTTTATGTTGGCCCTTGCTTCTTTCTACCTTCGTGAATATTAGGCCTTTGTGCTTTCAGTACCGTTACATTTACCGTGTCTTTTTGGCTTTAAGTCCTGTATACCTTTTTCGCCCCACAAATTTCACATTGATTATTTTTACTACTAATATAAAGAGACCTTCCGGTCCGTGTCACATTTGCGTGTTTATGAACCATATCATTCAATCTCAGGTGTAGACTAGTGGCTTGCAGGTGCCGAAGCGGTTGATAATATGGATTGTGTGTTGAGGTCATAAAATGATTCCAAGACTGCGTATTATAATCATTAATTTTATCAAGATGTTGTTTTGATGGAGGTGGTGTCATTTGTTCTTGAGGAAGTACAACGATGTGATGCAGCAATCGATAACCAGCGTCTCCATAGCAATTAATCAACAGCATCATTTTTCTTATACTCTACCTCTGCATCATTTGCGAGAGGTGCTGTTTCGTCGACCTCTTTGTCTACTCAACTTCTACCGGTATGGTTCTGCGTGCTACAGTGGGTAATTTATCTTATTTGCATCATTGCGGCTGCCCTGCCTCTGGTGACATGCGATGCCTGCTTGTGTGGATGCTCCTGCACTGACCGGTCAGTTGATGATTAGTGGTCCAGTGAGTTTTGCATTCTTCTCCTGATGTGACTCAGTGAGCTGTTGTTACGTTTGCACCCATTGTTCAACACTGTCCCAGTTGCAATTGGCTATGTCAGAGAGGAATTCATGCATGGTTTCCACAACTTCTTTGGCATGCTATGCCAAATGTCGGATGTCGGCTTTTAACTATTTTGGCTGCTACATCTGGCAAATATCGGAATGCTATTTGAAGGGAGATTGTGAGTTGTTTTTTTATGGAGTGGTTGCTGTTTAGTGACTCAGTGGTTCAGAAAGTCCCCAGTTTCCCTGTATCATAATAATTGGGCATTTTTTACAGTACTCACTGGACAATTTTGTTGTTTATTTTTTACCAATTATCCATTCATATTAAAACTTTGGCAAATGTGGAAAGATGTTAAGATGCAAAAGTCATAATTGTGGTTGTGTTGCCCATAGTTTTGGAGGAAATTATGGTGAATATACAAGTTTTTTGTAAGTTGATGAAGAATGAAGATGAGTATTTGGTTGTCATTTTTGTGTCGTAAGTGGAATTTCTGCGGTTGTCCTTCCAATCTTCCAGAATCACTGCTCACCTCCACTCATTCATCACTCTTTTTCCCACTTGAACAATCAAATTTCACATTCTCTTCAATCTCACTTTTCCCTCCAAATCTTGAAGACTGCTCACCACCATCTCAGATTATCCCCCACCAAAAACCATGATCTTTTCTATGAGCATTAACCCTCCTCTCAACCCCCAAGCCCACCTGACCTTCCAAATTTAAAGTTTATTGTTGAAATCTGTACTAATGCTCATGATTTGTAGGGGTGTGAAACATATTTATCTTTGCTGTCTTTCTTCTCTCCTTTCTGTTTTTTTCTATTCATTTACTACAAGGGCTACCTGGCGAGCTGCCCGGAAGAGAGGGGGGGGGGTTGTGGGAGGGATACCTGGCACTGCCCAGCTGGGTGAGCTTTTCCCAGTGGTGGTTTTGGGACGTGTTGAAAATTGAAAAGCTATGGAGTTATTGGCCTCATGTTGGTACCCTTTTTTCATGATTTTCAGACGTACATCCAGAGAATCACCTTATTTAATCTACAATAGCAGGATTTCCCATTCCCCTGCTCATGTCCAACTGTGGCCCCACTAAAACTACTGTCAATGCATTGTCTTTTTTCCTTCTGTCACCCCACTCTTCCATGAGCCTCGATTTTTATTTCCTGGAAAAAAACAAACTCCAAATAGTCATCAGCGACCACATCAGATGAAATGTACGGATTAAGAACATTTTCAAACACATTACTTCTACTTTTTCAGTTGCAACACTAGAGTAGTGATGACTACATAATTTGACGGGATGGCGCAGAGGTAACTTTTGAGCCGCCTAAACTGGGTTCAATTCTGACTCGACGATAAACTGTCAGATTGGTGCTTCGCAGGCACGCCATTGCATTAAAAAGTGCGACATCTCACGGACTGATGTTAAGTAAGCTCGGGAACCATTTGTTAGCATTAGTTATTGGATGTGAAAGACCTCACTGTCTTTTCAAAAAGAGTGGGCGAGTTATCACTATAGCTCCCACACGAGATTCCAAATGACTGCCAGCTTCAGTTGAATGTCAGGCCTGACCAACCTGGTTCACAAGAATATTTGGGCCAAGAGTACATGCTTCATGAATCGCTGACCCTGATTTAATGGTAAAATGGTGTAAGGAAAAGAGAGTAGTGATTACTATGTCAGTGTCCAAATGAACAAGATTTATTTGACTGAACGGCCAAATATTCCAAATAATTTATTTTAACATTGTCTTCTGTTCTTTTAAGTAAGATAATTACGATAATCTTGCACTACTAAAACTGTCTACGATTATTATTACTACTACTACTATTTTATTGCCTCAATTAGTCCTACCATATTGCGGGGTCATTGGATTGCAAGTTTTAGTCCAATCTTTCATGAACTGGCCAGCCAGGCAAGATGTTCGGTTGAAGCTGATTTTCGCAGGAAATTGTAATTTGTTCAGGGTGCTGACAATAACATGCCCATACTATTCGCATTGTATGACGCGCTGTATGATCTTAACCGTCCGCCGACCAGTGCGAGCAGATAGGTCCCCAGGTTAATGGCACTCCGAGGGACGGCACATTTTGCAACGCCCTGCCTGTGAAACACCAATCCGACAGTTTACAGTGGGGTCGAGAATCAAACCCAGGCGAGACGGCTGCTCAAAGGTGCACTACCTCCGCACCATCCTGTCAAGACCTGCAAGAGGAATCATGAGAGCGCATGTCTCCGTCATACACCGATAACCATCACAAACTTTGTATTCATGCAAAGATCCAAAAGGAAATTAATAATCACGTCTCAGTTATTGTAAGTGGTGTATCATAATTACTCGTTTGAAATCTACACCCCCCTATGAAATAATGAAGAAAATTATTTCATCCTCAGTTCCAGCCAAGGCAAAAAATTCGCAAGGCCCTCCATGATTCTCTACGTTGATCGATAAATCATTTGTTCGAGGTTTTTGTTCCTCTGAATTCGTTTTTCCTTACGTAATGGTTAGGATCTTAGTGTCACAAGTTTGAGCCCCTGTCGTGCCGTTAAATAACACCAGGTGGGTTGACTCAGCCTGTCATCCTTCCAAGGTCGGCAAAATGAGCATCAGCTTACTACTGGAAACAGAGGTCACTGCATCAGCAGCACAGCTTTGCTCCCAACAATGATGCAACCAGCAGCACAGACACATAACGAAATAGTAATAATATAATTAGAAACACCCACTCCATTTGGGAGCATTGGCAAGTCATCTGCTCCCCCCCATCCCTCATGGTGAGGTGGGGAGGTTACCTGGGTACTACCACAACACGTATGCAAAATTTGTTGAGGTTGGACGAAAATCGTGTCGCCAACTCCCCTTCACCAGTGGGGGGGGGGGTGTTTGGGTGGAATTTTTGTTTTGTGTGCTTATGACCTGACCTGGGTATGACCAACACCTGTGCAAAAATCCCCGTTAATCCACCCCAAACCCACCTCCTTCAAATTCCCTGTTTTCCTTCCTGAAAGTCCCTGTAGTGTTCACCTTGTATACCCCATGTTCCCCGCCCGATCCCACTCCCTTCCACAGATAACCTATTGTCTCTGTTCCTCACTGTTTTGTGCTTCCCTCTCCCGCCCCTCTTGTCTCCTGCCTTGTTATATGTTTCTGTGTATTAACTCCTCCATGAGCCTCGACTTTGTATATTCAAATAAAAAAAAATTTGTTATAAAGTGGAGAAACTAACAGGGAAAAATACTGACTCGTAAAATTTTGATATGAGAGGTTTAGAAGGCTTCATTTGGGATTTGGCCAAGTGGGTGGTGGATTTATTTTTTACAAAGCACAGGACAGGATTAATGGAATGTAATATATATACACACACACACACACACAGACGCACACACTGAAATTTCCTTCCTTTTACCATCCATCCTTCTACACATTGTGCTTTATACTCCAAGTGTGCAGAGTAAACCACTACATGTTCTCATTCTAATTGGGTCATCATTGTATAATCACTGTTTTTCATCCAAACAATTTCTTTTTTTTGGATGAACAATATTGAACTTATCCTCTTCCATAATATCAACGCCAATCGATGTACTACAGGGTGGTCCACGGAATGGGGGTCGTTTTCTTTTGTGATTTGCAAGTCGGTAAGTAGCACATGTTAAAGCCAAACATCACATCGCAAATCGAGAGAATCTTGGAGAGAAAAATACTCCAGGTAATATTAGACATGGGGGTTGGATATCAACAAAACTATAGCATGGGATGGTGTTACTGTTTGCTGAGGTGCAGTTTGACTGGTGCAATGACGTTGCTCCCACATATGCAGTATAAGGACCTTGGCGTGGGGACACAATGGTTCAACTAGGATTGTGGAACACTCTGTACCGTGAAAGTTGTCCTTGACTTTCTCTGTGAAACTTTTGAAGATCATGTAATTTCCCTCAAGTTTCCAAACAGATCAGTGTAGAATGACATTGTCCGCTCAGAGCCCCGACCTAAAGCCACGTGATTACTTTATGTGGGGAAATATGAAGGATCAGGTCTTGGCATAAAGCTTCATGCAGCCGAGAGCAAAAGTTGTGGAATCGGTGAACGAGGACTTCCGTCCTGTTGAAGATTGTATAGCCATCCAATGGAGGAAGTGCAGAGGCAAATTGAGGATGACCACATTCGACGTGTTCACAATCAATAATTCTCCAAATAATATTGTTCATGTTTCATAAATTGTTGCTTAATGCCCATTGAAGCTTTCCAATCATAACTGTAAACCTGTATAATAACCTCAGTACACTCTGATTGTCACTATGTATTACAATCATTAAGCATTACACAATATTGCATTCGGAGCGTAGGCTTAAGCAGTATGTATCATCGAGTATTGTATTAATTATTTGAGTGAGAAAGTTATAGTGAAGGCAGTTAAAGAGATTTTTTGATGACCAACAACGTATTGTGCTCCATATTCCCCAAATTATCCCATTTTCCACATTCATAATTAGAGTTGAGAGGCAGAGGTTTGTAATTGAAGATTTAGACAAGTTGTGTAGACAGCAGAAGTTTGTGGGAATTAAATGGCCTTCTGCCTTTGTTCATCTCATTCCTTGAGGTTGTTGGGCCACATAAATCAAAATCCGAGTGCAATGAGACCGGGGATATGGTGGGACAAATGTATGGGGAAGGTGGTGGTGGAAATGAGACTGAAAACAAACAGCAAACTTGAAGCTGTTTGCTCATTAGCCAAATGAACTCCAATATCTACTTTAATTGCACAAATAATGATGCCAGTGCAGCCTTTGGAGAACTCTTACTTTTGCAGTACAATGCAATGTCGCGTTCGTAAATTGGAATGACTCGAGTTGATGGACAGCTTCCTTGACCATTAATAACTGGGTGCGAGGATTTTTACTCTTTAGATCACTGTTTACTTGCAGCGTATCCAGTAATCTTGTTACTGAACTTGCATCTCTTTTTAATATTAAAAATAGAAACTGGGATATGCAGAAATTAACGTTTTTCGAATTTTAATTTTTTTTATGGAGAAATATTACACGATAGCAAGTGGAGGTCAAATAAATATTGTTATGTAAGTAAACATATAATGTAAATAAATAATATATTATATTGTACATCATTACCTCTGCGACCAAAGGTGAATGGAGGTTATATTTTCACCCCTGTCTGTCTGTTTGTTTGTCACTTGCAAAATCGAAGATTTTTCAACATATATTAGTCAGTCGATTTTGTTATTCTGACTGTTTGTCTGTCTGTTTGTTTGTCTGTCAAGCGCCTACAAGAGACAATTTAAAACCGATCTTCACAAAACTTCACACAGTCGTAGAGGTAGTCTTAACTGAGAAGCCGATTGATTTTGAGGTCAAAGGTCATCTTGAGGTCAAATTCCGAAAATCATCAATTTTCATCCGATGAACTTGAACATTAAACAGCACTTGCATAGTGCATTACTGAATTGGGAAACCAACTATTTTTGAGATCAAAAGGTCAAAGGTCAACTCAAGG
>CM068958.1:31129954-31179871 GCA_035128595.1 Eptatretus atami | reverse complement strand
CATGTCTTTCAATCTTGACAAATCTCACACTCCCTATGTCTCTCAGAAAGGACCATCTGGAAATCCCCCCCATCCATCTACTTTCTCAACAATCCAATTGAAGAAGTCCTTTCATTCAAACTGTTGGATCTCACTATCTGCCATAATCTTTCCTGGGAAAGCCACATCTCCAAGCTGGCCTCCAAAGTGAGTCGCCAACTGGGAATCCTCCATCGTGCAAAGTTCTTCCTTGGCACACCTGAGCTTCGAACTACTTACGAAGCTTTCATTCGCAGCCTGATGGAGTACTCCTCCCCCCTCTGGGGTGTTGCTCCTGCCTCACACCAAGTTCGACTTCATGTTGTGGAAATCAAGGCATTTAGGATCATTAGTATCTCCCATGATGAAAGTGAGTCTTTGGGTGTCTCACTCTCTCAGCTGAGACATGTCGGTGGTCTTTCTGTCTTTCAACGTGTACCCTAAAGGGAGTTCTTTCATCCCCTCTTCCTGTCCAGGCTGGGTTCCTCAAGGTAGTGTTCTGGCCCTGTTCATCGTCCTTCAGATGGGACGTTAAACCGCGTGTCCCGTCTGCTATCATTTGTTGGTAGACATCAAATAATCCACGGTGTCTTTCGCCAAAAAAGTAGGTGAGTTATCGTCCGCACCGTCAAGAAATTACAAAATCTTGCGCACTCAAACAAAACTCAGCTGCCAACTTTATCACATGAAGGACTTGAGCCCAGACTGCACACACTCCTGTTTGTTTTTTGTCATTCTGCAGTGCTTAATCAATTTACACTGCTGTATGTGTCAATCTGCACAGCCCGTCCTCTCATCTCATATTTTCAAGCAAAAAATGCAAAAGCAAATAAAATACACCAATTCCACTGAAGCTATATTAATTGTTCCTGTACAACTGTGATTTAGTAACTGTTGCTTCCCTTCCACACTCCTTTATTGCCTCTGCATCCCTCATTCACCAGCACTTTTGCAATATCATATCATGCGTTGTGTTTGAGTGCTAAGGTGGGTGAAACGCTCAAACTCAATGCATAATATAAAATAGGTGGTGTCGGGAAAAATGAATTGAATGCCTATTCCATGTATGATGGAAAACAAACCTGCACACACACACATTATTGATTATTACTTTACTGCTTGACCAGGTATTTGAAACCTGTGGCTGCTGCCTAATTTGTATTGCCGAGCATAGCGGTTCCCTGGAGAAGATTCCTGTTGATTTACCGTCGTCTGTTTCTGGACTTGGAGCCGCTTTGCTCTTGGGAAGTAAAGTGTGGATCAAAATTGTTCAGCAGATTATTCTGGGTCTATTGCGTCACGTTGGTCAGTTTCGTCACCTGGTGCTTCCGCTGTCGAGGCTCCACCATCCTTACTCCTGATCCATAACTCTTTTGTTGGTGTGCCATGCTGAAGAGCATGGATTCGTGTTGATGGAATTACTTGGCTAAATGAATTGGTGCTGAACGGGTTTGATGCATAACTTATTTGCCGTCATCACTGCCTTCCTGTAACCTGCGTTCTGGTTCGTGAACACATTATCTCAGCACCAAATGGGATGAAAGTTTAACAAAGCATGCTATTGTTTTTATTCCACCGATATATGTAATTATTACATGCACTCTCGACAGTAAAAGAGAAATGTTAAAAATTGTTACCTTGCTTTTTCTCTAAGTTGTGTTTTGGAATTAAATTGCTGCTCGGAGTATCCATTCAAACACACAGTTACGTACAACCTCTATAATATTACAAGTATAAATGTTGACAATGACTGCAACTTTTTTTCTCATGTTCGACCATTTCAGTCAGACCGATATAAGCCTGGTGTTGGTGTAACGGTTAAGTTGGCTGGCTCAAGATCTTTAGGTCTTGGAGTTTGAGACCCTTTTGTTCCCTTAAATAACACCAGGTGGGTTGATAGCCTGTCAAAATGAGTACCAGCTTACTCATAACAGGAGGCACTGCATCAGCAACACAGCCATGCATCCAGAAATGATGCAACCAGCAGCCACTGGCTGCATCCATCCATCCATTGGGACCATACTCTGTGCAGAGCAGTGGTGCTGCCAAAGCAGTCTCTTGGGCTATTGGACACAATCCTTGATGGCTCGCCACTCCGACGCAGGACACCAGCAAGCTGGTACTCATTTTAGCGACCTCAGAAGGATAACAAGCTGAGTCAACCCCACCTGGTATTAATTCAATAGCCAAGTGGGATTTGAACTCAAGACCCTAGGATCCGAAGCTCAACACTCGAGAAATTAAGCCAACACCAGGTCTCACATGCTGCATACGAAATAATAATAGGTCAGACTGATGAAGAATTTCACAAATAATTTTCAACTAATGCATTATTCTAACCAGTTGGCTATTCATTGGTTTCCCAGGCTCATGGATGGTCTGGACGGGTTGCGGATTCGAACTGAAGGCCGCGTTTCAGTGTTGAGTTTCCAGAATGTGACCTCGCACGACTACGGAAACTACAGCTGCTCTGCTAGCAACCCTCTGGGCACCGCCAACGCCAGCCTACTTGCCACACGTGTGTATTAGAGTATGGTCCTTCCTGGTTCCTCATTTTTACCTGACTTATTGCCTTCCAAACTACCAAAACGATGATCCTTCAATCCTCTATGAGCAAAACCATCTCAAGATTTGTTTATGTTCAGGTGCTAGTTGTCAGGTGTTCTGGTTTTTCTCCACTTTAACTTTTATTTTATTTTACAGATGTCAAGGCACAGCCGAGTCTTCATCCTGTTGTTTAATTTCTTTCTCTTTTTTAATTCCCATCCCCTCAGATAATATATATATATATATATATATATATGTATATATTTATTTTTTTACAAAAACACACTCATCCAAGAACGTAATTATAGAATGACTTGATGAATAAGACAATCAAGAAAACATGTTATTCTTAAATGGCCCACTGTTTTGGATTCAAGGCAAAAAATAAACAGGCATCACAATAAGGGGTATATAAACAGGACCACATCGTGGTGGAAAATGAACAAAGATAAGAGGTAAGTAAAGAGCTGAAGCGTATTACAATAAAATATTCATCTCATTCGTCGGCAGCACCTGGCTGTGTGTTTGCATCAGTTCAGGTTGCACAGCTATGTCACTGATGCAGTTACCCACTTTGGTTAAGGCAGGAATTAAATATTTGGCCAGGGTACCAGAACAATAAATATGAGTATCATTCTGCCAGTTGGGATACGAAGAGGTGTGTGTTGCATCTGTTGAATGTTCATTACTTTATGGATAATCTTCACCTTCAGGAGGGGGGGACAGCGCAGGAAGTTCGAGGCAGTAAGGACGGTATTAGGTATGCCACTCAGATTGTTTCTTCGATGTGAAAATGGCAGATATTTCATAGCACCTCAAGTTGATTTTCTGCAACCTGATGTAGTTCAATGCAATACAACGGGTGCAGAAGCATTGAATACATCACGTGACCAACTAACACCAACATAACTCTGCACCACACAGTCTGTTCCTCAATGCAGCAGGTCGAGAAGCTGTAGCCCTGCGGATCACCTGACTAGATGATGCCAAACAGCAGCCATTGTTATTTTCACTTCAAATGCTGCACAAACATTTGTTGATCATCATGTTTGGCTTGCGAAGCGTGGGAATTGTGTTCCATCAGCACTCAATCTTATAAGTACTTTTCTGTTAGAATCCTCCTTTAATCAAACCTCTTCAAACATACCATACACATCTATAGGCAACGCAATGTATATATATATATATATATATATATATATATATATATATATATATATATATATATATATATATATATATATATATATAAAACTTTTCATATTTATCTGTGCATGCTCGAGCAATGGTCATCTGCCATCTGCTTGGAAATCAGCAAACATCACCACCCTGCATAAAAAAGGTGCAAAAACAGATCCCTGCAACTACAGACCAATCAGCCTTCTCCCAATCATCAGCAAGGTTATGGAATCCATCATCACTTCAGACATTAAATCCTTCCTCTTCTCCAATGGCTTGATTTTCGAACATCAATTTTGATTCAGACCAGGTCACTCTACCCTGGATATGCTGCTCTTGCTCTCCCAACAATGGATGGAGGTCCTCAATGGGAGACAAGAAATCAGAGCCGTATCCCTGGATATATCACGTGCTTTTGATATGGTCTGACACCCTGCCCTGATCACCAAACTCTCTTCCTATGATATCCAAGGACATATCCACTCATGGCTCACAGACTTCCTCTCCTGTCGCAGCTGATAATGGCAAATCATAATGACAGCGGTGTGAAGCGCGAGACACCCCGTGTTTTTAATTGACCATTCCGTGTTTTCTTTATATTACCGTTGAGTTTAGTGTCTGTCCGGGCCATACATTTTTTTTTACCAATTGAGCTTTTGTCATCAAATTTCAACAAACATTTAATATGAGAATATAAAGAACACAAATGAATGAAATTATATATATATATATATATATATATATATATATATATATATATATATATACTATATGTATATATTGTGTGTGTAGTGGTAGCTGTTGTTTTCGTCAAGTTTATTTCAAGTACAAAGTGGACGCGGACAGGCTTTGCCTATCTAGTAATTCTCAATGTCTGCTTGAAGGTCGTGGGTCTTTGTCAGTCTTCCATTTGACCTGTGTAGTCGAGGTTCGATTCCTGATCCGAATATGAATTGTTTTTTGTGCTTCGTAGCAGGGTGTTGTTGGCATTGTAAATCGCCCAGCAGCCACAGGCTGCACTCGATAGAGGGAGAGAGTTGTTGACCTTGGGCCTATGTTGACCTTTTGGCCTCTGTTGACTTCAAAAATAATTAGTGGTTGAATTCAGTGACATGAAATATAAATCCTCTTTAAATTTCAAGTCAATCGGATGAAAATCGAGGAATTTAGAAATCTCACCGAAGTTGTTGACCTTTGGTCTGTGTTGACCTTTTGACCTTTTGACTTCAAAAACAATACGCCTTTTTTATGACAAACACTACCATGTGGTGAAGTTTTGTGAATATCAGTTTAAAATTGTGACCTGTAGGCGAAAGACAGACAGACACAGACAGACAGATAGAATAACAAAATCGACTATCCAATATACTTGAAAAATATTCGATTTCGAAATATATATATATATATATTAGACAGTATAGATATAAAGAGATGAAGACAGTCCATTATGTGGATTGTGACACTGAGTTCATTTTGCTGATGCAAGATATCAGGTAGAATAAAGATAATTATGAGATTGAGAAGATTAATTAATCAAGATGTCAACATTAAGTTGTCGTCATAAAAAGCATCTTTATGTTGGGACTGTAACAGACATCTGTTTCAGCCTCTTTTAACATGGTTCCTTGTTGACTTTTCATTGTTCAGCATCGGTAGAAACCAATTATCAGGGGCAGAAACTGACAAAGAAGAGCAGCCAAAGTAAGGCTCTGTTATATCATGTTATATCAAAATCTGTTTTGGCAGAATAGTCAAGGCATTTTGAACAGACAAGAGAGGAATTTACTGAATTGCTCAATTGAAAGATTACAGGGACGTTCTCGAAAACTTTGTAGAACGAAGCATCAAGGATAAGGATATTTGGACAAAGATGGCACCAAGAGCTTTGAAGGGATACTTTGCTAAAACTTGCTTAATGCCAAACCGGTATTTTTGAAATATAGACCACTTCTGGAAAGTATTGCAGGCGATCCGTAATTAAAAGAAACCTCCCAAAATCGATTATATCAATTGATGTCACGATTTAGTACTTCGTGTCAAAACCCAGAAGCGATCGCAGCTTGGAGAAATCTGTGACTTTGAACTTTGGGTGTGACGTCACAAGTGCTTAATCCCCCTTGGCCATTCACAGCTGCCACTGTTGACACTTTTACCAAACAAACGATGCCAACTTGCTGCGCTCCAGGCTGTACCAGGACTGAGAAATCGCATCCAAAATGTTCATTCTTTTCTCTACCATGGGGTAAAAGGAGCTCAATCAAAGTCTGCTTGTCCACTTTGAAACTGCTCCACACCCCAGAAAAGTCGGTCCGTATCTGTGAACATCACTTCAAGGAGATGTTTCTGTTCGTTGACCCCAAGTATTTTATAGCACCACATTTGTACCCCCAATACCAAGTTGACCCTGATGGATGATGCATCCCCATCCATGTTTGAGCACACGGCTTGTGCACCACCATTAAAGGTTTCAGAAAATCAGGAAAGACAACGACGTCGGGTCGAGGTAATCATAACACGTGCATACTCGTACACAGTACAGAACTGCATATAAAAGACTTAAAGATGATGTTGCACATTTTGTCCACAAAGTTGTGGCTCAGGAAGGAGCAAAGTCACAGAGAGAAGGCAATGCACCGACAGTGGAGCAACCCGTGAAATCAACAAGGGGATGAACGAACATGAGGAGAGATAAGAGGGAGTGAACCATAGCAACCCGGAGAGGAGGAGGAGCGGGAGGAGGAGGATGAGGATATATTTATCATTATATATGTAAATGATAAAAAAATGTCTTCATTTACTGTGTTTCCTTGTCCCACAAATATTGCATTTGGTTGTTTGTCGTTGGCCATTGATGTTGGCATTAGATGGGTGTGAGGTATTCACAAGTTCAATAATGTTAATTTATATCCGTTTTGGTTGCCAAGGTGCATTTGCATGGAGCTAATAGCATTGATAAATCAGGTTATAGATGTAAAACGTGAGGTTCTCGATGTTTGAAGGTTCTCAATGAATGCCGAATGGAAGAAGCTGCATTGTCAGAGACAGCAGATGAAACACCTGACCCATCAGCAGCAGCGTGATGTCGATGATGTCATAAACCAAACAAACACTGGACAAACGTTCTGTTCTTGTAATACATCATTCAGGTAAAGCTATTTCATTCTTCTTGTCTGTCCCACGTGATGACTCGCAACAACACTGACATTCCAAAGCAGCCGGTCATGGCTGACACAGGCGACACAAGCACCAGTCGGCGGCTTGTCCGACTCTAGTTTCGAGGTGATTCCTTGGATCGTCGACGGTCTCTGGCTCTGTATCATGGTCACTGTTTGAACTTTCCTCATAACCGTCAGTCAATTCTGTGTCAGAATATTCCGGCTCAAAGGAATAGGGTTGAATTTTCATTTCCACCTTTTTCTTAAGTTGTCGGAGATGAAAAGTCAGACCGATAGTCGTTCAGAATTTTCATCCTCTGACAAGGGAAGAGTCGTTTTTTTCCCCTTCCTTGTTCTTCATCGACAAATGAGTGGACTCATCTACAAATAACAAATAAGAGTCGATCACAATGATTGGACGAGTATTATATTTAGACCAGACCAGGTGGGGCAGACAGATTGCCTCCAACCTTAAGGTTAATGAGCCAACTGGGCTTTTACCAACAATTCAATTAGAGGTCAACAGCTCTTCTGAAACTAATTTAACTTCCTCAAGCTGAGAAACCAAATGCTTAAAACTGCTGCCTTCAGCTGTATTGGGGATTTGATACTCCAACCTCTGGGATACCAGTCAAGTGTCCTCACCAACAAGCCACCACGAAACCATGTGTTCACTTATCTCCCTCCCCTGTGCAGCAGGAGACGGGATTTTGTAATTGTGTGTGTGTGTGTGTGTGTGTGTGTGTGTGTCCGTGTGTGTGTCCGTCCAGGCCATAACTGTTTTTTTGTCATCAAATTTTCAACAAACCTTTATTATGAGAATATGGAGAAAATAAAAATTGGGTGAAAATGTGAAAGGGCAAAGTCATAGTAATTATACTATCCCATATTAGCCCTGCCTCAGCACATTAAGCACGAGACCGCGACTTTTTTTCGCCTTAGAGACGAGCTGGAATATGGTTGCTAGGGGAAAGCTGATTCTGTTTATATCCCCTCCTCTCTCCCCTCGCCCTCTTTCTCCCCTCCTCTCCACTCTCACTGGCCCTACACTTTCAAATAGAGATGGACGTTTTGACTCGTATCAAATTGAGCTCACCCATAATGTCCACCTCTTCGGAGTAGGTAACCGATAATTTAATTTGTCCTGTGTTGCCAAAAAATTTGGGTGAGAGGAGAAGGAAAGGAAGACAAATTTACCCTGCAGCAGAGAGTGCTTTAACCCCTCACCCCTTCCCCATCCTCACGTCCCCCTCCCCTCCCCCTTTGCCCTCCCATTCATCCTGATGTCCCTTCCTACTAGAAATATCTCAAACATGATGACAGGCTTTAACAGACCCTACATTTTTTCTTTTTTTTTGTGGTGGGGGGAAGGGCAGGAGGACAATTTACTGTGTGAAGAGTGCTTTAACCTCAGCATTTCCCAGGTAAAAAGGGAAATTGTAATACCCTCTGCCACCACCACAGATGGTGCTACACGGTACCATTTACATAGAAAATGTGGCCCCCCCCCCCCCGCCCACGCGGCCACATAGCCTATGTTACCACCCCACACACACACACACACACACACAGTTGTATTTGTACCCGAATTTGGAGTTTGAAACTTCAAAGATGTGGTGTGCATAAGGAACAAAGAAAGCCATAGAGAGAGAGAGAGAGAGAGAGAGAGAGAGAGAGAGAGAGAGAGAGAGAGAGAGAGAGAAAATGGTGTGTATATATACATATATGTATATATATATATACATTTATACTTATATATATACACACACACCACACACACACACACAACGAAAACTCATGCAAGACGATGCTTGAAAAATTCATAAACAAATTTAACCTCAAAAATAATTGGTGGTTGAATTAATGACCAAACATGCAACTCTCTTCAAATTTCAAGTGAATCAGATGAAAGTTGACAATTTTGGAATTTTGGCCTATGTTGACCTTTGGCTTATGTGACCTCGAAAATAATTGGTGTTGAATTCAGTGACCTGAAATATATATCCTCTTCAAATTTCACTTAATCGGATGAAAATTGAGGATTTTAGAAAAACTACCTTGGTTGTTGACAGCCTGGTGTTGGCTTAGTGTTAGGGTGGGGCTTGGGATCCGAGGGTCCTGAGTTCAAGCCCCGTTGGGCCGCTGATTAATATACACCAAGGAGTTGACTCAGCCTGTCTCCTTCTGAGTCAGCAAAATGAGTACCAGTGCACTGGTAAGGGGACACTGCATCAGCGGCATAGCCGCGTCCAACCAATGAATGCAACATGCCTGCCAATTCAACAGGATAAACAACTTTTACGATCGGCAAGATAAAGGAACATTCATTCATGACAAGGATGCAATCGACTGACTGTAGGATGTGTGTGAACTTGTAAAGCCCAGGTGCTGTCATGAAAACCGGTGTACTATGACACTGCATGTGGGAAAGCCAAACTTTTGTGGAACTCCTTGTTGAATGCACAACATCCCTCATAATGCCCTTTGTCATTTTTTTTCTTTTTTACGGTCTGTGACCATTTTATAGATCAATTTTAGTTGCCATCCGAGCTTACCCTGATCCCAGTAAAATAGGCAGATTACCTCCTTCCTTGATGTTATTTGTGAACCAGCAGGGTTTTCACATACAATAGCAACATGGTTTTCAATCGAAGTCTTGTGCAGTTTCCAGCACCTTCGAATCCAGATCCTTATAATACTGCTCTCCACCAGATTTGAATCCTTTAATTCGAGGATATCGGTTCACTGTCCTTACCACCATGTATATTTTGATGAAATCCATGTATTTGTACAAATTGTTTTGTTTTATCCATCACAGCACGGATGGAGGAAATTGAGGGGGAGGTTTTGTTTCTGGAGCGGGTATCACGGACACAAGCTGGAGAGTATCAGTGCAGTGCCGCCAATGATGTCACCATAGCTGATACTCGTCGCCTCAGACTTACAGTCAACTGTAAGTCATAACCACCTCTGATCATATTTAACTGCCTGCCCAAAATAGTTATTAGATTTCATACAAAATCACCCAGAACATTTTCTTTCCTGTATTCTTTCCTGTATAAAAAGAAAGGACCAAAATTGCTTTGATAACTTCAAATTGTTTAAAAAAAACAATTCTGTGTATGTTTGGTGATCATTTTTTTTGAGTGAATCTTTGATGCTATTTTACATTGTCCCCTTTTCCTGTAGATGTGCCATCGGATGTGGAGATCAGAAGCACCGGCATGCTGTTAGGCCGGGCAGGCTCTCTTCGCTGTCAGGCCTCAGCTGTCCCCTTACCTTGGTTCACTTGGTCAAAGGAGGACCACAGGCAAGGAGTAATTAAGGACGAGAGAGAGACAGAGAGAGAGAGAAAGAGAGAGAGAGAGAAGTGCAGGGAAGAAAAGGCAATTTTGAAGACACTGAATGACCTTTTATTATTGCAGAGCAAAGCAGTTCCTAGGAGAGTATTCCTGCTGTTTTTCCATCGTCCATTTATGGACTTGGAAATGCTTTGCTCTGAAAAAGCAAAATGTGGTACATAACCACAAAGTAAATTCAGATGGCAAAAATGACAAATGAACAGACAGGAAAGTTTAGCGACAAGAGAAAGCATCAAGGGTTGACTTGAGAAGAAGGAAAACCATGTCTCGACTGACCTGTAGTAGTTATATTATTAAAAAGCAATCAATTGTCTTTTAGTCTTTACATGTGAAATGCTGGTGATTTTCAGGACAATGCTTTATCGAGTAAGAATGCCATTCCAGTTAATATCCAAGGGAGCAAAACATATCTGACAAATGCCCTGTATCACTTACTATCAAAGCCGACCCATCGCTTTGCTGACGGACCGGCCAGGTGCTGGAGTTGAGTTGTGACCTGTGTCAGAGTTGTGACCTGTCCAGGATTTGTCCCAATAGCCAAGGAGGCTGCTTAGGCCTAAGTCACATTTGCTCTACGCGAGGATACGGCGGCCGTACGCCCTCTGAATTGACAGAAACGTGCAGCGGCCGCAGAGTTTCTGCGGTGGCCCTATGCCGTTTGGCTATCTTTTACAGGCCATAGGGGTCGCCGTGGAATTATAATGCGGAGGTATAACTTTTTTCATTTCTACGTTCACAGTAGCAATTCGACAATCCGAAACAAAAGAACGGTTAAAAAAATAAATTAATTAATTAACCCATCGTTACCGTCCGTCTGGCCGCACATTCGCCTTAGGGCCCCCTGCGGTCGCCTTGCGGGCACCTTGAGGCTACCTTGCATCTGCCTTAAAAATTCTATGGCCGCCGCAGGCCCCCTTAAGGTCACCGTGCGACATCAAATCAAAGACCATACGGCAACCCCACGTTTTCGGTCTCCACAATTTCTAAATACGCCGTGCGGCTCCCCAAAAATAAAAACATATGTGACTGCTACATTGTGTGACCGTGGAAATACTGCGGCGCCCGTATAATTGCTAGTGGCCGTAGTTTGGAGACCCCACGGCCGCTTGGCAAATGTGACTTAGGCCTTAGGCAGCACCAACGCTCTGTAAAGAGTATGGTCACAATGGACGTGAGTTAAACCAGTATAAAGCTGCAAGACTTTAAAGTACCTCCTCTTCCTCCTTCACATGTAGCACAAGGCTGCAGGTTGCATCAATGGCTGAGGGTGCGGCTGTGCCGCTGATGCAATGCAATGCTGATGCAATGATGCCCCTATTACCAGTATATCAGTACTCATTTTGCCGACCTCTGAAGGATGACAAGCTGAGTCAACCCCACCTGGTGTTAATTCAATGGCCAACACATGGGGCTCAAACTCAGGACTCTTAGATCAGAAGCCAGCCACCCTAACCGCGAAGCCAACACCAGGCTGGTAAAGTCAATTGGTGGAGAGAACATTGTCTGATGTGTTGCCCTGACAAGCCCCCAAAAAGGTGAAACTAGTCAATGCTTTGCTTTTCATCCCTTGGTGACAGCATTTGATCGTGGCGTTTTTGCACTGCCAGAAGCCCTTCTGGTACTGTAGTCATGATGTCGTCGTGACCACACACACACACTATATATATATATATATATATGTATATATTATATATATATTATATATATATATATATATATATTATATATATATATTATGCGGACAACAAAACGAATTTTCATACCGGATCGGTCGAGGCCGGGTTACCAACGACCGCCACTGGTACCGGTGGTCAGCAGGTACAGTGGAAATTGTGCTACTGCTGGACGAAGGAGGGAAGGAGACGGGGAAGGCGAGTCCGGAGGCAGTGGGAGAGGGGAAGGGTAGAAGTGTGCAGGTGAGAGTTGGAACTATGAATGTTGGGACGATGACTGGCAAAGGCGAGAGTTGGCTGATATGATGGAGAGAAGAAAGGTGGACATACTGTGTGTACAAGAGACCAAGTGGATGGGGAGCAAGGCTAGGAGCATTGGAGGTGGTTTCAAACTGTTCTACCATGGTGATGGGAGGAGAATGGTGTCGGGGTAATCCTGAGGAAGATTATATCAAGAGGGTATTGGAGGTGAGGAGAGTGTCTGACCGAGAGTGATGAGTGTGAAGTTGGAATTGAACGGGTGATGATGAAATGTCATCAGTGCATATGCCCCACATATGGGGTGTGAGTGGAGTATAAAGAAGATTTCTGGAGTGAGTTAGATGAAGTGGTGGAGAGTGTATCCAAGGATGAAAGAGTGGTGATTGGAGCAGTTTCAATGGGCATGTTGGGAAGGGAATAAAAGGATGAGGAGGTGATGGGGAGGTACGGTCTCAACAGAGAAAATGTGGAAGGGCAAATGGTGGTAGAGTTTGCAAAAAGAATGGAAATGCAGTGGTAAATACGTATTTCAAGAAGAAGGAGGAACACAGGGTGACATACAAGAGTGGAGGAAAGTGCACCACAGGTGGATTACATCTTAAGCAGGAGATGCAACCTGAAAGAGATGAGTGACTGTAAGGTGGTGGCAGGGAGAGTGTAGCTCGACAGCATCGATTGGTGGTCTGTAGGATGACTTTAGAGGTGAGGTTGAGGAAGAGATGAGGGCTGACACAGGACCAGATGGTGGAAGCTGAAGGAGAAGACTGTTGCGTGAAATTTAGGGAGGAGGTGAGACAGGCGTTGAGTGGTGGTAAAGATGGGTGGGATGATTGGGCAACTACAGCAGAAGTGTTTGGGAGACAGCTAGGAAGGTACTTGGTGTGACATCTGGACAGAGGAAGGAAGATAAGGAGACTTGGTGGGTGGAACGAGGAAGTACAGGAAAGTATAAGGAAGAAGGGTTGGCGAAAAGGAAGTGGGTAGTCAGAGAGATGAAGAAAGTAGCAGGAGTACAAGAGTGGCGGCGAAAGGCAAAAAGAGAGGTGCAAAGGCAAGGAAAAGGCAGTATGATGGCTGTATGAGAGTTATACAAAAGAAGGGAAAAGATTTATACCGATTGCAAGACAGAGGGACCGAGCTGGGAAGGATGTGCTGCAGGTTCGGGTGATAAAGGACGCAAATGGGAATGTGCTGACGAGCGAGGAGGTGTGTTGAGAAGGTGGATGGAGTACTTTGAGGAGCTGATGAAGAAGAAAAATGAGAGAGAGAGAAGGTTGGAGAGAGGTGGAGATAGTGAATCTGAAGTGGGTGGATCAGTAAGGATGAAGTGGACGGCTATAAGGGATGAAGAGTGGAAAGGTGGTTGGCCCAGATGGTATACCAGTGGAGGCATGGAAGTGCTTAGGAGAGATGGCAGTGGGTTGTTAACCAGATTGTTTAATAAGTCTTGGAAAGTGAGAAGATGCCGGAGGAGGGAGGATTAAGTGTACTGGTTCCGATTTCAAGAATAAGGGTGATGTGCAGAGCTGTGGAAATTACAGAGGGATAAAGTTGTTAAGCACACCATGAAGGTGTGGGAAAGAGTAGTGGAAGCTAGGTTGAGAGAGAAGTGACGATCTGTGAGCAGCAATATGGGTTATGCCAGGAAAGAGCACCACTGATGCGTATTGTTTTGAGAATGTTGATGGAGAAGTATAGGGAAGGCCAGAAGGAGTTACATTGTGTGTTTGTGGATTTAGAGAAAGCTTATGATAGGGTGCCAAGAGAGAGTTGTGGCATTGTATGAGGAAGTCGGGAGTGTGGAGAAGTATGTGAGGATCGTGCAGGATATGTATGAGAGGCGGTGAGAGTGTGGCGGTAGGAATGACGGACCGGTTTAAGGTAAAAGTGGGATTGCACCAAGGATCGACTCTGAGCCCTTTCCTGTTTGCAATGGTGATGGACAGGTTTAGACGAGATCAGACTGGAGTCTCCAGACTATGATGTTCGCGGATGACATCATGATCTGTAGGGAGAGTAGGGAGCAGGCTGAGGCGAGCCTCGAAGAGTGGAGGTACGCACTGGAGAGAAGGGGATGATAGTCAGTTGGAGTAAGACGGGTACATGTGCGTAAATGAGGGGAGTGTGGTGTATGGTGCGGTTGCAAGGAGTTGAGGGGGGAGGTGGATGGGTTTAAATACTTGGGATCAACTGTCCAAAGTAAGGAGAGTGTGGGGAGAAGTGAAAAGGGAGTGCAGGCAGGATGAGTGGTTGGAGAAGAGTTGCAGGAGTGATCTGTGACAGAAGGGTAGCTGCAAGAGTGAAGGGGAAAGTATATAAGCAGTAGTGAGACCAGCTATGTTGTATGGTTTGAGGGCGGTGGCACTAACAAAAAGACAGGAAGCAGAGCTGGAGGTGCAGAGTTAAAGATGCTGCGATTCTCGTTGGAGTGACGAGGATGGATACGATAAGAAATGAGTATATTAGGGACAGCGCAGGTAGGACGGTTTGGAGACAAGTGAGAGAGGCGAGATTGAGATGGTTTGGACATGTGCACAGGAGGGAAGAGGAGTATATCGGGAGAAGGATGTTGAAGATGGAGCCGCCAGGCAGGAGGAGAAGAGGGAAGGCCAAAGAAGAGGTTCATGGATACGGTGAGGGCGGACATGCGGGTGGTTGGAGAGTTTCAATGGGAGATGTGGAGGATAGAGCGAAATGGAGACGGTTGATCCGCTGTGCGACCCTAACGGGAGCTAGCCGAAAGAAGAGAAGAGAAGAAGAAGTATTTATACATATTTATATATTGTTTGTGGCCGGGGGTCGGTGGCGAGAACGACCGCAAAGTGGGGGAGGTTATGCCATCTCCCACCAGACTCCCCGGAATTGTAGGCCGTCGCTCCGGATAATTCCGTGGCTGGCGGTCGCTGAACCGACCGTGGACACCAAATCTCAACCACGTCGAGTAGGGTCTGTTTGTCTAAAACCAATTTACCTAAGCAGTGACGCCGATTTAAATTACCGGGAAACCACGCCTCGGAACGCCTGGGCGAACCGGATTTAACCTACCGGGGCGGTAGATTCACACTACCGACTACCGCTTTGCCACCTACCTTTCCAGCTCGTTGCAGTCGAGCAGGGCCTGCCCAGACGTCCCGGCCATGATACACCGATTACCGGTATGAAACCCCGCTTATACTCAGACCCGGACCATGCTAGACCAATGTAAGAAGGGACAGAAATGGACTGGGAACATTTCTAATAAATTTATTAACAGTAAAATAAAGACAAAGGCAAGACTTGCGTGAATATGCAAGCAGGGAAATATTTACAATAAGCAAAAACACTTACTCAGTTCTACTTAGACGGGCCCACACGCAGACACACACACATAAAAAGAAAGAAACCCCAGAGTCTTTGTTTGACCCTCGCAGCCATGAAGAGAGACAAGCTGGGGTCAGAGTTCGGTGGGTACCTGGTCGTCGGAGGGAAAGCATGCTCTGTAGTGCGGCACCTGCAAAGGTCGTCGGTTTGGTCCCAGTCGCACGTGTGGGACTCGTGGCTCGTGCAGAGCTCGTCTGGCAATAGTCGGGGTCCAGAGAACTCCTCTCCCCGTAACAGCCACTGTGAAGAACGAACCAAGCTGCTCACAGCCACCGTGACAAAAAACTGCCTGACCCACCACCCAACCACCGTCCAACCACCGAGAAAAAAAAACTCCTCCTTACTCAGAGAGTCTTGGAGATATATCTCTCCCACCACGGGAGGAGCTCTTGGCGAAAAATGCTTCGCTGTCCGCCCCTCATTGGACAGGTCCTACAGCCCACCTTTCCGGGCGGGGCCTTGGCCCCTGCCGGGAAACCCCATCCGCTCTTTCCACGCGGGGTCAAACCTGATAAGTAACAGTATAACGCGCTGCAACGGCCCTCCCGGGAAACCCCAGCCAGTCCTCCACGCGGGCCCCACTCGACGAGTAACAGTATCAACGTTGCAAAGGTACATTGGTGGTGCAGCCGGTTGGCGGTGGATTGTGACGGGCCGAGGGTCATGCAGATGGCTTGTTGGTTGTTAGATGTAAAGATTTAATAACCTAACTAAAAGAAGTCGCAACGCCACGTTTTTTATTCTCCCACTCGACAAAAAGGAAAGGGATCTGACTACACATGTCTTAACGGGATAACTGACTTTTGGGACCTGTATGTTGAATGCAAATGGTTTCCAGATCCGTAACAATATATATATATATATACACATGTATGTGTGTGTATGTATATATGTATATATATGGGCGCCGCGAGGAGGAGTGATGTAAGGGCCACATCAGCCATTTTGGATTAATGCCACATACACCTATTTTAACCCTACCCTATCATCCGAGGCTATCATCTCATATCATTAAAAAATGTCGCTTACATCACTCCTCCTCGCCGAGCCTATAATATTATATATATAATATATATATATACACACATATACACACACATATATATATATATATATATTATATATATATTATTATATATGAGAGACATGAAAAACATGTTGGTTTCAGAGCAACCTGTCCCTGCTATTTGTCTTTCAAAAGGGCTGCCTTTCGTCACTTCATCCTTTCTCCCATACCCACCTAGCTCTCTTCTCCTTTTGCTGACCATGTCCCGCTCCTCCTTTTTGCTCTTCCTGTGTGATGTTTTAGTTCCCCTGTTGCCTTTTGATCCTCCATGAGTCTGTGAACCTGCTGCTCTTACCGCTTCGCTCCTGCATGAGCCATCATATGCCATTAGATAGCACTTCTTGTTCCCAGATCGTACAGCAAGAGCTGTGATGTGACTAGATCTGGTGTCCTCACCAATCACAATTTGGAGTGCATCATTAACCAGTATGCCTGGTGTTGGCTTAATGGTTTGGGTGGTGGGCTTGGGATCCTAGAATCCTCAGTTCAAATCCCACTCTTGTCTGTTGAATTAATACCAGGTGGGGTTGACTCTGCCTGTCATCCTTCCGAGGTTGGCAAAATGAGTATTCCCCCCCCTCTACCCCCCCCCACCCCACCCTCCTTCCCCCCACTTCCACACTGCTTCTTTCTCTTCCGCATCTCGATTTTATTTCGTAACTTACCACTCTTTCATGCATACTGTACATAATAATTAGATGCTCCCTTATTAGTTCAAATACACAACTGACGCTGTCTGAGTATAGAATTGGACACTGTCCTTTGTTAACAGGTATCGAGAATGCCAATATTTCAGGTCTTCTATTCATTTCATTGCATTGCAGTCAACGACTAACTCGGCGAGAGTCACAACCATCAACATTGATTAAAGAAAATTTGCACAACGTTACGGCCATCCCTTTTATTACTTGCATTGTGTGATGGTGGCATTGATGTTGACAACTTAATTTGTGGGGAAAAAGATGGATATATCTGGAAACGTTTGATGAGTTTTCTTTCCATCATTGCTCGGAACACGTATGCCGGAGCGGTGTCTTTGCATCCAATTTCAAATTTAATTTCTTGGTTTAAATTATCACAGCAGGAAATGCTTCTCTGGCAGACTACATGCAGAGTGTCCCACTGCAGAATTAAGAGGCAAAAAACACAAGTTTGAGAAAAATAATTGTGTAATTTGTGTTATCGTTATGTTGTCTCATTCACATCGGATTTTCAGGTGGCATTTTCAGAAGGAATCATTTAAAATTTTTATTATTTCTTAGATTCCATATTATAAGTCCTAACTGATGTCGTGCTTGTATCGGCTACCCTAACTTCTTACCCATAACCCCAATGCTGTCCAGGTGTGAAATTCCCAGTACAGCCAAGCAGGTTGCTTGGCTCAATCGCTCAGCTATTCTGTTTGCAAAGGATCTGCGCTGGACCCAGGATCAACGCATCTCCCTGGAACGTCGGTCTCCAACTCAATATGGACTTCGAGTCCGTGAAGTTGGCCTGAGAGATGAAGGACCTTACACTTGTTCTTTGCAAGGTCAAGGCTTTCCTCACACCGCCACTCTCTACCTGCTGGTCCAGGGTAAGTAGAGATTGAGTTGTCTCTAGATGTTCATTCCAACATTACAACTCACTCCTTAAACTTCAAACTGCCAATTAGTTCCTTTTCATCCAAGTCATACTTTCTCACAATAAATTTTATGCTCCTTCATTTCTCCTCTTTTTCTAGTTCCTCCAATTATCACAGAAATTTCTGAAGACCTCACAATTGAAGAGGGCAGCAATGTGACGGCATTCTGCTCTGCGACTGGACGTCCAGAACCAGCTGTGTCTTGGCGACACCTCTCGCCTTCTGGTAATATTTTCACCTGCCAGAAGAAGAAGTTGCTAAATATAATGATATAGCTCTTTAATACATGTAAAAGCCATAATTATGTAATTTGGCTTAATTACTCCCAAATTAGACAAATAGTCTTATGTTTTGGAAACACGGAAAACACTCATTCACCTACTTGTGGAATAAGCAGAAAATGTGGAAATTTTACATATCCCACCCTCACCACCTTTTACCTGGAAATCCATCACATGATTCTCTCCCTTATAACACCCCCTTCATTACCCTCACTCATCTTTATCCAATATTCTACTTTTCCTCCCCGCGTCCTAGGCCTCACCATCAGCCAAGACCTCTCTCAGGCTGACAATATTGTAACACTGGATATTCTCCATCATTCCAAGTCTTTCTTGAAAAATCAGAACTATTCACAGTTTATAAGGCTTTTGTCTGTAGCTCAATGGAGTGCTGCTCTTGCATATGGGTTGGTGCCTTTCCATCACATCTGTTCCTGGATTCTGTGGAATATATAATTATCAACATCCCCAATCTGCAACCATAATATTTTATATCTCCTTTAACCCTCACAATGTCCACTCTTTCTAAGTTTCCAGTTTTTCCTTCCTGAGAGTTTGCGGCTGTTTTTCCATCTTGTTCACCCCTATGTCCCTCGAGTCCTCATTCTTCACCACTCTTCTCTCTTCTTCTTCTTTCGGCTGCTCCCGTTAGGGGTCGCCACAGCGGATCAACCGTCTCCATTTCGCTCTATCCTCCACATCTTCCATTGACATTCCAACCACCCGCATGTCCGCCTCACCGCATCCATGAACCTCTTTTTGGCCTTCCTCTTCTCCTCCTGCCTGGCGGCTCATCTTCAACATCCTTCTCCCGATATACTCCGCTTCCCTCCTGTGCACATGTCCAAACCATCTCAATCTCGCCTCTCTCACTTTGTCTCCAAACCGTCCCACTGCGCTGTCCCTCTAATATACTCATTCCTTATCCTGTCCATCCTCATCACTCCCAACGAGAATCGCAGCATCTTTAACTCTGCCACCTCCAGCTCCGCTTGCTGTCATTTTGTTAGCGCCACGCCTCCAAACCATACAACATAGCTGGTCTCACTACCGTCTTATATACTTTCCCCTTCACTCTTGCAGCTACCCTTCTGTCACAATCACTCCTGCAACTCTTCTCCACCCACTCCTTCCTGCCTGCACTCTCTTTTCACTTCTCTACCCACTCTCCGTTACTTTGGACAGTTGATCCCAAGTATTTAAACCCATCCACCTTCCCCCCTCAACTCCTTGCAACCGCACCATACCACCACCTCCCTCTCATTTACGCACATGTACTCCGTCTTACTCCGACTGACTATCATTCCCCTTCTCTCCAGTGCGTACCTCCACCTCTCGAGGCTCGCCTCAGCCTGCTCCCTACTCTCTCTACAGATCATGATGTCATCCGTGAACATCATAGTCCATGGAGACTCCAGTCTGATCTCGTCCGTCAACCTGTCCATCACCATTGCAAACAGGAAAGGGCTCAGAGTCGATCCTTGGTGCAATCCACTTTAACCTTAAACCAGTCCGTCATTCCTACTGCACACCTCACCGCTGTCACATGTCCTCATACATATCCTGCACGATCCTCACATACTTCTCCACCACTCCCGACTTCCTCATACAATGCCACAACTCCTCTTGGCACCCTATCATAAGCTTTCTCTAAATCCACAAACACACAATGTAACTCCTTCTGGCCTTCCTATACTTCTCCATCAACATTCTCAAAGCAACATCGCATCCGTGGTGCTCTTTCCTGGCATAAACCCATATTGCTGCTCACAAATCGTCACCTCTCTTCTCAACCTAGCTTCCACTACTCTCCCACAACTTCATGGTGTGGCTTAAAACACTTATCCCTCTGTAATTTCCACAGCTCTGCATACCCTTGTTCTTGAAATCGGAACCAGTACACTTGATCTCCACTCCTCCGGCATCCTCTCACTTTCCAAGATTTTATTAAACAATCTTGTTAACAACCCACTGCCATCTCTCCTAAGCACTTCCATGCCTCCACTGGTAATTCATCTGGGCCAACCGCCTTTCCACTTTTCATCTTCTTCATAGCAGTCCTCACTTCATCCTTACTGATCCACCCACTTCCTGATTCACTATCTCCACCTCTTCCAACCTTTCTCTCTCTTCATTTTCTTCATTCATCAGCTCTCAAAGTACTCCATCCACCTTCTCAACACACTCTCCTCGCTCGTCAGCACATCCCATTTGCGTCCTTTATCACCGAACCTGCAGCACATCCTTCCCAGCTCGGTCCCTCTGTCTTGCCAATCGGTATAAATCCTTTTCCCCTTCTTTTGTATCCAACTTCTCATACAGCTCGTCATATGCCTTTTCTTAGCCTTTGCCACCTCTCTCTTTGCCTTTCGCCGCCACTCCTTGTACTCCTGCCTACTTTCTTCATCTCTCTGACTATCCCACTTCCTTTTCGCCAACCCCTTCTTCCTTATAATTTCCTGTACTTCCTCGTTCACCACCAAGTCTCCTTATCTTCCTTCCTCTCTCCAGATGTCACACCAAGTACCTTCCTAGCTATCTCCCTCACCACTTCTGCTGTAGTTGCCCAATCATCCCACCATCTTTACCACTATCCAACACCTGTCTCGCCTCCTCCCTAAATTCCACGCAACAGTCTTCCTCCTTCAGCTTCCACCATCTGCGTCCTTGGTTCAGCCCTCACTCTCTTCCTCATCCTCACCTCCAAATCATCCTACAGACCACCAATCGATGCTGTCGAGCTACACTCTCCCCTGCCACACCTTACAGTCTCTAATCTCTTTGAGGTTGCATCTCCTGCTTAAGATGTAATCCACCTGTGTGCACTTTCCTCCACTCTTGTATGTCACCCTGTGTTCCTCCTTCTTCTTGAAATACATATTTACCCTGCCATTTCCATTCTTTTTGCAAACTCTACCACCATTTGCCCTTCCACATTTCTCTTGTTGAGACCGTACCTACCCATCACCTCCTCGTCCTCTTTATTCCCTTCCCAACATGCCCATTGAAATCTGCTCCAATCACACACTCTTTCATCCTTGGATACACTCTCCACCACTTCATCTAACTCACTCCAAAATCTTCTTTATACTCCATCTCACACCCCATATGCGGGCATATGCACCGATGACATTTCATCATCACCCTTCAATTTCCAACTTCACACTCATCACTCGGTCAGACACTCTCCTCACCTCCAATCCCTCTTGACATAATCTTCCTTCAGGATTACCCCGACACCATTTCTCTCCCATCCACACCATGGTAGAACAGTTTGAAACCACCTCCAATGCTCCTCGCCTTACTCCCATCCACTTGGTCTCTTGTACACACAGTATGTCCACCTTTCTTCTCTCCATCATATCAGCCAACTCTCGCCCTTTGCCAGTCATCGTCCCAACATTCAGAGTTCCAACTCTCACCTCCACACTTCTACTCTTCCCCTCTCCCACTGCCTCAGACTCGCCTTCCCCGTCTCCTTCTCCTCCTTCGCCCAGCAGTAGCACAATTTCCACCGGTACCCTGCTGACCACCGTACCGGTGGCGGTCGTTGGTAACCCGGGCCTCGACCGATCCGGTATGGAAATTCGTTTTATTGTCCGCATAATGATTTGGCATAGGTTTTTAGCCGGATGCCTTCTGACGCAACCCTGGTCGCCTCTTACGACACACAGGGATATGGTACACCTATTCTAACCGGGGCATACACTTCCACCTCATTCTTCCACCACATCCCATATTTACCAAATCTCCCTCGATTTTGGCCCTCAACTCTGCTCTGGTGTATTCCACCTGCCCCTCTCTTTCTCCTGTTCCTTTTGTTCTGTTTAATTGTTACCATTCTGTTGTTGCTCCTCCATGACCTCAACATTGTATCCAAAAAACATTAACAAACTGAACGGCAACTCGGAGGCACACCCCTCCAGACTGAACAGTTTATGTGTTGTAACCTACTGATATGCTGGATCTGGATCTGGACCTGAATCAAAATCGGATCGGCTTGTTCTTGTCACCTATCCAACTCATCCATCAAGTTTCATCGGAATCCAACCAACTTTTTGAGATATCGTTTTTGGCCCATCTCTCAATGGTGAAGAATCTTAAAAAGTTTAGTAGTCGGATCCGGATCCGGATCTTCACCAAAATCTAATCATTTCTTCCTTGTCAAACACCCAACCTCTCCACCAAATATCGTCAAAATCTGTCCACAACTCTGAAACATTTCACAGACAGACAAACAGAGAGACAGCAGATAGAGGTGAAAATATAAACCCCCGTCCCCTTCAGCAGTGGAGCTAGAAAGAAAACTGTTAATTAACATTCAAACTAATCGGTTCTGGATCTGGATTCGGATCTTCATCAAAATTGAACCAATTCTTCCTTGTCACACACCCAACTTGTCCACCAAGTTTCGTCCGAGTCCGTCCACAACTTTTTGAGATATCCTGCTTACAGACAGACGGACGGGTGAAAAGACAACCACTTTTCACCTTCAGTGGTGGAGGTAATCAGCAATAACTTGGCCCAAGCATTGTAATAATAGTAATCATAATAATAATAATAATAATAACAATACAAGTCCTCATTGAGGACAGAGCTCCCAACTGCACCTTACTATGGGATATGTACTGTATATATTGCATTAAAATAAGTAATTAACAAAATAAATATGTATGTAGTGGAGATGGTAAAGTGTCGAGATAAATCAATAATTAATAGTTGTTGTTGTTTCATATGCAGCCTGCAGCTGCTGGTCACATCATTTTCTGGAAGCACAGCTGTGCCACTGATGCAATGCACCATTACTCTTTCTAAGTAAGCTGGTACTCATTTATGCCAACATCAGAATGATGACAAGCTGAGTCAACCGACCTGGTATTATTTCAATGGACCAACAAGGGCTCAAACTCAAGACCCTAAGATCTCAAGCCAGCGACCTTAACTGTGAAGCCAACACCAGGCTTACAATTCAGGGTGACTTGGTGGTGATGGTGAAGTGTATATAAATAAATAAATAGTTCAAGGTGGTATGAAGGGAGTGGACACGTTAAAGTGTATATAAATAAATGATGGTTCCCAAAAGCGTATACATTTCTGTACTTTTCTTTTCCCTAAATGCATTTGTTAAAGAATTGCCAAAATTCCAAATTGATTTCGATGTCCAAATCATTTGATGTGCCTCATGCCAAGATATTATTGCATACATGTGCCGAATATGAAGGAAATGCATCCAGTCATTATCGAGTGGAGGCTCCAGACGAACAGATGAATCGACAGGACCCAAAATATAAGCCCCCATCATGGCGACACCTGGTTGGGGGCTAAAAAGTGGGCAAAATTTATTCACTACCCATTGTGATTGCAAAGCTTAATGTGAATGTAAATGTTCCCCAATTATCAAAATTTAAGCATTTAAATGAAATAAGCACAAAACAAACAATTTTTGGGGGAAGGGGGAACACGAAAATATATAACAATAATATAAATAATATATGTTCCCTGACAAGGAACTTAGACACATGAGAACACCAGTGGACCCATACACGTACCCAGAAACTAAACTAATATTGCCAACCTCTGATTGTTTGTCTGCATTCTATCTTGTTTAATGCTTAGCATCAAGCAAGGAAGCAGCACGTACCATTTTATAAGTCTTTTGTATGACTCAACCAGAGTTTAAACCACAGACCTCCCGGATTCAGAGCAGACATTCTAACCATTACGTCACTGACTGTTGAGTAAAATATTAATGCTGTATAAATCAACAATTGTAATTCATATATTTCTATCAAACACCATGCCTTGATTTCCAAATTTAACCGGATGGTCTCAAGGTTTCCCTCCAAAACTGGACATCAGATTTCCTGTGTGCTCGCAAGCAAAGGGTTGCTTTAGAGGGAATTCTACCCCATGCTCTAGTTCTTGGGGCCTGTGTCCTGTTATTGGACCAATCATTTTTGATACAAATCAATGATATATCTTTGTCTCTGCAAAATCCATTGTATAACTTTACAGGTAACTTTCATCTCTGCAGAATAGTTCGGCACCCCTCTATCCGGCAGACTGGAGCTGCATTCCTCCATACCAATCTGGAGAAAATAAGGAACTGGTCTTCTACCTGAAGCTTACCTTTTTGTCCAAGAAAGATACGTATTCTCACTTTATTGTTACAGGCAAATCCCTCAATTTACATCTTTGTTCAGCATTTTGTAGAATAGCCCATGGAACTATTGGGCCTCACTACCTTGTCCTAGGCAGATAATATCTCCAAGCTGGCCTCCAAACCTGGTCACCACCTCAGAATTTGCCACGGGGCCAAGTCGTTCTTCTTCCTTACTCAGCTTACAACGGTGTACAAAGCCTTCATGTCATGAAATATGGTTCCCAACTGTGTATTTGTGCTTCTGTTTTTTTTGCTTCTAACAATGTTATTATTTTTGTTATTTATTTTGTAATTAAAATGCCATGCTGTGGTAGGACGACGTATTAGGCTGCTCCATACACCTTAACGTAGCATGTGTTTAAAACATGGGAATTTTTCTGGGTTATTTATAGTTAATTTGCCAAATCAACTCAGGAGGTCATGACGATCATTTTTGTATTTCACATTCCACATCAGAAATCTCCAGTAGAACTCCACAAAAATATGTCGCACGCACGCACGCACGCACACACACACACACACGCATGCACGCACGCACGCACGCACGCACACACACCTCATCCATTCATCATAGATAATGCTTCGACCATGCACATAAAGCAAAAAGCGGGGTTAAGAAATTGGTTCATGGCCGTCCGTCCATCTGTCTTATAAATCTATGATCATCAGTAATTATGATCGAGGAAAAACTTATTTTAATCAAATGTTATATTTTGAACATGAATCGGAACATAAATAGGAAGACAGGTCTTTCATTTTACAGTACTATAGCTTTGAATTTGGCCTGATCGAGCATGCGCAGAGAGGAGTGAGAAAATATTTTACTTTGTCTCCCTGTCTGGCAGTCGAACAAAACTGAAAATCAATCCAAACAGGACAATTACTATTTCTAAGGACGTCATAAAGAACACAAACAGGCACAAAGTACAAATGGAAACGTGTTAAATCGGGTGGTGTAAAAAAAACCACTGCAGAAAATGGTGGTAAAACTCTGAATATTTTTTTTTATACGACCATTACAATCTTTATTTTATTTTATTTAAATTTATTGATATATTTGAACACTGTAGTACAAAAATTGCCTTCTTAATGCTTCCAAAAACCTTCAGTTTTGCAGTACTTCAACTTAAACAAGGACAAAATACATAAAATGTCATAGCTTCCGTTGTTTTAGTAATTTTGCTGTACGGAGTTATCCATATTTATGTACAACTAAAATGGCTGTCAGTCTACCAGTCGGCCATCTTTGATCAGATCACAAAATAAAGTGAGGGGCATGTGTACGCCATCATGTACTGTGCTTGTGCCAAGTTTGAACAAAATCGGACCATGCATGTCTGAGAAATGGTTGTGGACCCTTTTAACTAACAAAATGGCCACCAGTCAGCCATCTTGAATCTGATCTCGAAAAAAATGACGTACATATGTAAGGCATCATTCGTTATCCGTGTGCTAAGTTTAAGCAACATCGGTAAATGCATGTCCGAGAAATGGTTGAGGACGTGTTCAACATTGGGTTTTTTTACAACTAAAATGGCCGCCAGTCGGCCATCTTTGATCGCATCGCGAAACAAAATGATATGCTTATGTATAACCATCATGTGCTGTCTTTGTGCCAAGTAGGAATAAAATTGGTCCATACGTGTCCAAGATATGGTTGTGGACACACACACACGCAAATCCATAAGCCCCCGTTTTGGACTCAGTCCAATGGGGCCTAATAAAAGTTCAATAGGTTTAGTTGGTGTATAAGGGTGATATTCAGGACTGCTTTTGGACGACGTCAATAGCACTAAACTTCCGGATTCTTTTTTTAAAGATCATTAAAATCATTATTTTATTAATATTGAAGTACAGTACTGTATGTACTATACATGAACACTGTGTGGGGTATCGTTTTTTCTGAACTTTCCAGGGTTTTTTTGTTGTGTTGAGGCTTGTGGAGGGACTAGGACATAAAACGGATCAGGATGTAACAGAATAAAAGAGAGAGGAGGGTGAAGGGAAGGTGTGGTGGTGGTGGGGGTGGGGAGGGGGGAGGACACACCAACAGCAGGGTTGAGGAACAAATTGAGGGAGACATAGAGAAACAATGCATGTGGGGTGGAATGAGGACAAGAGAGGACACAAGGTGAACATGATATGGATACAGACACAAACTCTCAATCACAGAAGTGGAAGGAGAAACTGTAAACCCTTAAAGATGTGGGCTTGGGCAAAGCTAATGGTGGTAGAAATTAACATGGTTGTGGATTGGATATGATCTGAAATGGTAGTGAACAGCTGTCTTGAAGCCCTGGAGGGAAGAATGGGATCAGAGAGATGGAGGAAGTTGGTTCCACTGGTGGGGAAAAAAAATAGGAACGGGTGAGTCGAGGTGAGTGCAGCGAGTCTGGGTTTTTGGCGTTTCAGCAGAAAGCTGTTGCTGGCAGACTGCATATGTCCTTCAGAAACCTGACGGCGGCAAAGCACTGAAAGAGCAGAGAGTGCAAGACCAGAAAGGAGGCAGTAGATACCACGCACCTATCTGTGATGTTAAATTGATAGGCCCAGAGACAGAACTTGATTGTGGGAGATTCCAATGATTTTGAAGGCCTGGGTTTCCATGACGTCAAGCCGAGCAAGGTGTGAGGCAGGGTCACCAGCCCAGAGGGGAAAGCAATACACCAAAAGCTGTGGATGAAGGCCTTGTAGGTAGTTAAAAGTTGATGTGTGCCAAGGAAAGACTTTGCATGCGGAGGATGCCCAGTCAGTGACTGGGTTTGCATGCCAACATAGAAATATGGTTTGGCCAAGAAAGATCATGGCGAATAGTGAAGCCCAAAAGTGACAGAAATTCTTCAAGAGGATTGTTAAGGAAGTGGATTGAAGTGTTCACCAGATGGTCTTTTCAGAGAGACAGAGTGAGAGTGTGAGATTTGTCAGCATTGAAAGACATATTCCAAGTGTTTGATCAGCTTGTGATTGTATCAAGGACTGCAAAGAGGGAAGAGTCTGCTGCCTGCCTTACAAGCTGATGGAAGATAACCTTTGGCAAATGATGGGGTGAACAGAGCAGAAAGAGGACCTGTGAGGGCAGCAGAGTAGGTTTTTGGGAAACGTGCACCGATGTCGTCTGGGCCAGTTGCACAATCAGAGTCTATGGTTGCCAGAAACTTCATCTTCTCAGTTGAAAAGGACAGTGTTCAGTAGACAGTGGGTATGTCGGGGACAGCGCAGGATGGTTTGGGACATGAGATTTGGAAGCAAAGACAGAATTGAGGCATTCGGCCTTCTCACAAGCAGAGTCTGCAGTACTGCCCTTTAAGTTGACGGATGGGATTGAGGGCAGCAAACACCAGAGTCAGACTTGACAAGTCACCACCATGACTTGGAGGAAGGAGACTGTTTGGAGATTTTGGGATTTGGAGATTATGTTTCTTAGCTTGCCTCACGGTGGACACAAACTTGTTCCGAGCCTTTCAAAATGAACAAAAGTTGCGCTCGGCTGTGTTAGCTTTCCAAGGTGAGAAATCAAGTTTCTTGACTGCCACCACCTCACCCCAGGAGTCAGTGTACCATTGTCTAGAGGATGGATGGGAAAATCCCAGACGGGATGGGATAAACTGGTGCACGAGAGAAAGTCTGCTTCATGAAAGTATTCCCAGGAGGAATCGATATCAGGGGATGTGGAGATGATGGTCCAATCATTTTGTGAGATATCCGGTCCCTGTCAGTTTGCCTGTGAGGGCAGCCATGTGGTGTTTGTTGAAGTGGCTCCCTTACCTATATAGCCTTGACATGAACATTATCAGAAAAGCCAATAGGAACAGAAGAGATATAAGAGAGATTGTATGGAGTCTAACAGTCTGTCTTACTGTTCAACGTTTCTCTCTGTGTTACCTTTCTTCTCTCTAACTGAAAACAAATTGCTTCCTCTGTTCAAAGCTTTTAATTTACATTTTAATTTGATTCATTCCCATTTATTGTCCAACCCCGACATCTTGTGCACTGATCTCTTCTTCTTCACACAAATTCTGTTCCAATTCTGGCTCACATCAAACCTTCCCATCACGTCTTGGCTCACATCAAACCTTCCCATCACGTCTCTTCTTCGTGATTATACATTGCTACTTTCCTTCGTACTTTCAGTAATCTTTCTTTTCAATCTGGTTGCAGAGTCTGTCATCGTTTGAAGGAATTAGACATCCAAAAAAAGCAACCTGGTCTACAGAGAATGCAGCTCATGACTTCACCATTCCTGTCTGTACCCCCCACATGGCCCACCAACAAATGCTGTTGCTCCACATGTCAAAAATTCCATTTGTTATTGTCCATTGTCTACACTAACCTCCCATAGTCCTTTGACTGGAATACCTCTGGATGTGTATTTGTCTCCACAACCACATAATGTGTATCTGTGTGATATTCAATCCACCACATGATGACGGCTCACTATTTACCTCCATTTTCTCTTCGACCGAATAACTCGTTACCAACCATCCCAAGTTTCTGCTCCACATCTGTGGAATTTTCAACTGTGACTCTGCCAGCTGTGAGCTGTCAACTCTGCAACAACCAGTTATGGGAATGTAGCTAAGGCCATCTGCAACTCTATGGGTCTCACTCGTTCTGGAAACTTCCCAAGCCAAATTTTTGCAGTTGGAAGGTTAAATTGACTAAGGGTAGCTTTATGTCACTGTGTCAGACTCATAGCAAATGTGTGTCCATCCTTACATAAGCCAGAAAACACAATCTTGATATCTCGATCCTGTAATCTCCAATCGATATCCTTTCTCAAAGTAATGTTGACACCTTGTCAAGTCTGTCTCTGGTGTATGGTCCCCTTCCATCCTGTCACTCAGATCAAATGGCATCACTGCAGACTTTTCTAGAGATGAGGAAGAATATCTTCAATTTGTGCTTGCTTCCAAATCTCATGTACCAGCCTACTACACTCTGTCCTAATCTCATCCCTTCATTCCCAATGCCGACTGGACTTTGTGTCAATCTTACATGAGAAAGTAGAGAAAGTTCTTTCTAACCTAAGCTTGCTTCAGTGATGGGCTCAGATGGCATGAGTGCCCAGTTCACAAATTCTACTCTGCTGCTCTTGCATCTCCTCATTTTCCAATCTTCAGTTTGTCCTTCTTTGGCTTCTTCCAGTCTACCTAGAAGTCAGCAAACATCACCACTGTCTCAAGAAAGGGTGCAGAGACAGATCCTATCAACTACAGACCAGTAAGCTTATTTCCAATTATAAATAAAGTCATGGAATTCATCATTGCTTCTGGTTTAAAGTTTATCCTGTTTCCAAAAAAACCATGATCTCTGATGATTACTTATGATTCCATCCCAGACACTCAATCCTGGACCTGCTGCTGCTCCTCTCTCAGAAATGGTTGCAGGTTATAAATCTCAAACAAGAGGTCAGCACTGTCCCCCTGGACAAATACTTGGCATTTTATACAGTCTTGCATCCCACCAGCTTGCCAAGCTTTCTGCCTGTAGCATATGAGGCCACATTCATTCTGATTGGATGCTGCTCTGATTTTTTGAACATGTCTTTCAATCCAGGAAAAAATCTCAGTCTCAACCTGTTGCTCCTGAAAGATTGTCAAACAAACCCACCTTCCTATTTCCAAGTCAGCCACTGAGTTTCATTTTTGTTTCTGTATACACAGTCGATGTCCGTGGAACAGCTTGAATTAGTACACTGAATGCATCAGGACACAAAAGGACAAAAGGAAGAGTTGAGAAAGGGGGAGGGCACCAACAGCAGAGTTGAAGGCCAATATAGGGTCAGACTTGGACAAACAATGGTTGTGGGGAGGAATGAGGGGCAGGAAAGGATGCATAAGGTGGACAAGATGGATACAGAAGGAAACTCTCAGGAGGGAAACCGAAATTTTGGAAGGAAGGATTGTGCTGGGGTCTGGGGGGGGGGTTAACGAGGGGGGAAAATATCATGGTTTTTGATTGGGGACAATCTGAGATGATGGTGAACAGCTGTCTTGAAGATGTGGCAAGAAGAATGAGATAGAAAAGAATGTGGAACTTGATTCCATAGGCAGGAGAAAAGAGGAACGAATGAGTGGAAGTGAGCAGTGATCCTGGATTTAGGTTGTTTAAAAAGTAGGTGGTTGATGGTGGACCGTGTGTGCCCTAGAGATACCTGGGGAGACAAAGCACAGAAAGAGCACAGGGTGCAAGACCAGAAAGGAAGCTATAGAAGACAGAGAGACCACCGACCTGTCTGCGATGGCATATTGCTAGTCATTGTGATGTATCAGGTTTCGATAAATTATCTGTGCTAATGCCCGGCTTGATTCCCGCAAACAAAATTCAAACAGCTTGCCTAGTTTCGGAGATAATGGTATAGGCGATTTCCATTAGCGGCGATATTATGACGTCAACTTTTTTCTAGGAAGAATTTCCAAAATGGAGATGGTTACTGCCTGCGCGTGGGCTTTCTGCATATACAGGGCAAGCTTCACGAAGATCGATGAAAACTCTGGTTGTGAAACAAAAAATGTCAAAAAATAGGAATGACGTCATAAAAATTGATATGACGTCATAGTGATGTATCATATGTGCAGTAATTCATCTCTGCATGCTTGTTCGATTCTCGCAAACAGAATTCAAACAGCTTCTAGTTTCGGAGATAATGGTATAGGCGATTTCCATTAGCGGGGATATTATGACGTCAATTTTTTTCTCGGAAGAATTTCCAAATCGGAGATGTTACTGCCTGCGCGTGGGCTTTCTGCATATACATGGCAAGTTTCACGAAGATCCGATGAAAACTCTGGGTTGTGAAACAAAAATGTCAAAAAATAGGAATGACGTCATAAATATTGATATGACGTCATAGTGATGTATCATATGTGCGGTAATTCATCTCTGCTAATGCCTTGTTCGATTCCCGCAAACAGAATTCAAAAAGCTTGCCTAGTTTCGGAGTAATTTTTTAGGCGATTTCCATTAGTGGAGATATTTTGACGTCATAACTTTTTCTAGGAGGAATTCAAAATCGGAGATGGTTACTGTCTGCGCAGGGATTTTTACATATATATGCAAGTTTCAGGAAGTTTCGATGAAACTGTAGGCTGTGAAACAAAAAAGTCCACAAGAAGAAGATTAAGAACAACAACGTGAGTAAGACTTAGAGATCCTCCACGAGGATCTAAAATGTACCTAGGGACACTGCTCAATCGTATGAGCTCACTGGACTAAAGTCCAGGTGAGCTAAAATTATGGCCAACAAAGTTACATTTCACATTGATTGTGACACAGGATACAGCTCGAACGACACATGGTCAAGCGTATACCTCCGCCAGGCTGAACTGTTTACATTTTGTATCCCACTGATACGCCAGATCTGCATCCAGTCCTGATCCAAAATCTAGTCAGCTTGTTCTTGTCACCTACAAACTCCTCCACAAAGTTTTGTCATAACTCGTCTATAACGTTTTGAAATATCATGCTGCACTTGTGGCTTGCAAAAGTGTTCAATCCCTACCGAAATGTCACATTTAGATGAATTACGAATTATGAAGAAACAATTTTTCCAAATGAACTTTTATATTCATAACTCAAGAGATGAAACTAAACACTGTTATAGTTGAAGGAGGTTACATATCAGGAATACCTGCAAAAAAACATGTACAAATCAAAATTCACTGGTTGTAAAAGTATTCATCCCCTGAGGTCAGTTCTTGGTGGAAGCACCATTTGAAGCAATGAGTGTTTTGTGTAGGTCTCTAGCAGCTCTGCATAGTGAGATGGTGAAATATTTGTCCATTCTTCAGGTGAAAATTGCTCAAGTTCTGCCAAGTTTGATGGGGATTGTTGATGGACTGCAATGTTCAAGTCTCACCAAAAATGTTCAACTGGGCCACTCAAGACCATTTATTTTCTCTTTAGTCCACCCATGACCACAAAAAGTTTCTCCACATGCCTGTAGTATCATTAAGATGCTTTTTCACAAACTCCATACAAGCTTTTTGATGCATCTTTTTCAGTAATGGCTTCTTTCTTACCACCTGTCCAATGAGTCCAGCTTTGTGAAGGGAACAGGATATTGTTGATTGATGAACACTGATCCCCATCTCAGACATCGAGCCGTGCAGATCTTTCAAAGTCATTGTTGGATTTACAGTGACACCCCAAACCAGATTCCTGTTTTCCCGGCTGCTGAGTTTGGGTGGGTGACCTGATCTCGGTAGAGTCTGTGTGAAATGGTACATCTTCCACTTCTTCATGATGGAGTTCACCATCTCAAAGGGATAATGAGTGACTTTGAAATCTTCTTTTAACCCTCTCCTGAACGGTGCTTCTCCACCACTTTATGTCTGACTTCTTTGGAAAGCTCCTTGGTCTTCATGTTTGCCTTGTTGGTTGACCAAGTGATTTGCACCTTAAAACTCCTTATATAAGTGTGGGAGCTTAATTTTTAATTTATACCACTGATTACGTACAGGTGAAACCTATCACACTTATTTTGTAAACTTTCAAACAAATAGTTTGCTCCTGAAGTGATTTAGGGTTCATTAGGCAAAGAGTTTGAACACTTATGTAACTGAGAATCATCTGATTTTCTCTGTTATTCAAACTTATTCACATTTTATCTGCATTTTTCAGCTTTATCACTTTGGAGTAGATTGTGAAGACTTTATATATTAAATTTGGTTTGAAAACATCATGGAATAAGCTCAGTGGCATCAAAATGTGAAATCTTTGAAGCGGTGAATACTTTTTCACGCCACTGTGTAATTTATGTTGCTTTTAGCCCGTCCACTCAATGGTGAAAATCACTTTAAACAAGCTCAAATGAGCTAAGATCCTCGTCCTCTTAATGATGATGTCATAAAAACGAATATGACGGGATTTAGGAGCAACAGTCACTGAAACCCTCGCACACCCCCTTTGAGGCTGATTATTTTTTTATTTGCCGTGAACAATCTTTGGTACATTATGGGTGATTAAATTGTGGTCAAGTTTCATTGAAATTGTGTGTGTGTAGTTTTGAAGAAGAGAGCAAATACCTATTTGGGGCTTAACTCTCCTCCCCGCAGACCCCCCCCCCAAGACCCTCATCTTTTTATGCCATGAACAAACTTTGGTAAATCATGGGTGATGAAGGTTGTGGTCAAGTTTCATCAAAATTCGGGTGTGTAGTTTCTGAGAAGAGAGGAAATACCTATTTTGGGGTCAAAATACCTCCCCATAGACCCCTTTAATGAGCGCAGATTTTGATGCGGTCGATAAACTTTGCTTCATCACGGTGATGAAGGTTGTGGTCAAGTTTCATCAAATTGTGTGTGTGTGTGTGTGGTGTAGTTGCAGAGGAGACCGCAAATACTTATTTTGGGGAGTCAACCCCCTCTCGTAGACCCCTTTAATGAGTGCAGTTTTTGATACGATCGAGAAACTTTGGTACGTCACAGGTGATGAAGGTTGTGTCAAGTTGCCAACCAAATCATAGTGTAGTTTTAAGAGAGAATCAAATCCCTATTTTGGGGGATCAACTCCCCCCCCCCCCGCATAGACTCCCCTTATGAGTAGAGATTTGAATGCTGTCAATACATCTTTGTTAGGCATCAGATATGAGTTTGTGGCCAAGTTTCATCAAAATAGTGTTTTTGGTTCAAGTGATAATGACTGAAGTGTTTACGGCTCACTCACTGACTCACTGACTGACGAATTGATCAAGTCACATGTGGTCACCTTTTGGCAAGATACGGGTCACCCTGCGGGTGACATTGGTTTATTTGTTTGTTAGTTATCCTGTCTTCCGCTCAGCGGGAGATGGCATTTTGCTGTCACTTCTGTGTGTCTGTGTGTCTGTCCGGGCTATAAGGTTTTTTTTGTTGTTTTTTTTTACTATTTGAGCTTTCCTAATCACATTTCCAACAAAGATTTATTTTGAGAATATGGAGAAGACCAATTAATTATTTGGTCTAAAGGTCAAAGGTCAGCATCACATAAAATCATCACTTTTCAAGCAAATGACTGATAATTTTAAGAATCAGCATGTTGTTTCACTGAATTGGTTCACCAATCAAAAGCTAGAAGCCAACTGTGTTTTTGTTTTTTTTTAATCAAAAGGTCAAAGGTCAAGGTCGCCTAAAATCGTAAAATAATTTTTGAGCTGTTTTCGTCAGATTTAGCAAACAGAAGAAGAGGAAGAAGAAGAAGCTTGAATACAAAGTGGACGTGGACGGGCTTTGCATTTTCATATGCTTTCTCGTTGGTTTTTGTTTATTTGCAAAAGGTATCGTGGAATATTGAATGCCCATAAGTGAGTGATTGAAGACAGGACAACCAGCTTTTAACTTCCTTTGTAGGGTGGCTTATTTTATTGAGCATGATTGTCTGTAAAACACCATGATGTAAATTTATTTATTTATTTATTTTTTACAAACCTCGACTAGAAGTGAACGAGCTACCTTTGATCTATATGGCTATCCTGATACTTACAGTATGTGCAGTGTTAATGAGGGCACCATGAAGTTGTGCATGTGCAAGTGTCATTTGACTCCATCTAGATTTGAAGAAAAAAAATTCACCCATCTTGGCATTTTATTCCTTTGGGGGGAGGGTGGATGTATTCTGAACGAGGACGACACTCGGTAGAGCGCATACCTCTGTCAGCGTGAACAGTTTACGTTTTATATCCCACCAATAGGCCGGATCGGAATCCCAACGTGAACCAAAATCGAATCGGCTTATTCTTGTCACGTAACCAACTCGTTCTCTTACTTTTGTCATAACTCGTCCACAACCTTTTGACATAACATGCGACACATAGTTTTTTGGCCCCATATCTCAATGGTGAAGAATCAATTTAAATTTTTTTCAAAACTCTCTGATCCGGATTTGGATCTTCACCAAAATCGAATTGATGTGTCTTTGTCACACACACACACACAACCTGTCCGCCAAGTTTCGTCCGAATCAGTCCATAGCTTTTTGAGCCATCGTGCTATATATCGGTTTTAGCCCTATCACTCAATGGTGAAGAATCACTTAAAAATTTTTATCAGATCCAGATCCGGATCCGGATCTTCACCAAAATTGAAGCAATTTTTCCTTGTCACAAACCCAACCCGTCCACCAAGTTTCATCTGAATCTGTATGTAACTTTTTGAGATATCTTGGTTACAGACAGACAAACAGACAGACGAGGACAGGGCAGGGTGAAAACATAACCTCAAGCCACGTTTGTGGACAGAGGTTAGGTTAGATCTTCATCCTGGTAATCATCCGAGCTAAATAACCACAATGTATTATTTCTGCACATAAGCAGTATGCATGTTTTCACTTCATATACAGAACCCTAGTTAATTTTATTTTTGGGAGTGATCGAAGCAGCGCTCTGTTGCCAAAAACCGTCTGGATAAAGGGATGTATCAGAAAAAACATGTTGCATGCTTAGAACAAGATTGCCTGTAGGCTGGGTACTCTGCTATGGTATAAATAATCATAAAGATAATAACATGTCCCCCTTGGCAGCTACTGTAGGGAGTGGGTGCTTATAGTCTACATAATTACGTATGCAAAAATATGACAATATTCAGCATTGCCCCAACCTCCTCTCCCTCCTTTCTCTCTCATATCCTTCACACTTCCTTTCCTCTTCTCGAATTTTATTTGTTGGAACCAAATATTAGAAAATATATTTATCCACCTGACAGTTGAGGAACAAAGTAAAAACTAGGCGAAAACTGAGTTTGACATTTGCTCTTCATGTTTAATCACCGAAAGTTTCAGCTTCTTCGGTCAAACCATCTCAGAAGAGTAGATCATACATTCATATACAGATGGTTATTAATGGTTAAATATAATGCTGTTTGTCCCTTTTATTGTTAGCTTTGACAAGTTTTGACAGGATGTCTTGTTACTCTATAAGCAACCTAATTTATATTCCAGCCTGATTACACCATGACAGAACTGTTGTGGCTGGTGACCCAGTTTAATATTTCATGAAATACATGTGTCTGCCCATTATTTACTTGTTCTTCATCGAGACGGGAATATAAACAACGTGTCTCAGCTCCTAAATCAGCCGAAGATGATGTAGAGAGTGCTGTATGACCGCGTTTGAAGAATACTTTATTAAATCTCCATCCTCGTTTGTGTACATATGGTACTTGATCCCATTCTTCAGATCATCTCACCTGTTGCTGTTGAAGCAATGATCATTGGATCCCTGGTCATTCACACACCACTTTTATAACCGACACTTAAGATGAGGGATGTGTACAACAAAACATTAGCATTAAAAATAAACAACAAAGTTATACCCATTGATAGAGGAAAAAGTTAATCTTTCAATTGATCTGACAACTAAAAATAGGACCGCACGTCCTGAAGCTCACCTTTGTTTGTTTGTTTGTTTGTGTGTACGTCTCGCTCTACAGGTCGCATTTCGAGTCGGAATGTCATGGAACTTCACCAATGGACTTATTGGCCACCACAATAGAACCCTATAACTTTTGGCATGTCAAGGTCAAAGGTCAAGGTCAGGAAAAATTCCTGAAAACGCGAAAATCCGTATCTTTTAGCATGGGCCGATTTTCAGAAATTCATGTCTCCGCCAAATCTTAACGGATTCCTTTCAAATTTGAAACACGGACGTAGAAGGGGAGTATCTTTGACTGGATTAAAAATTGGTCAGATCTCGTTACGGATTACGGAGGTGACAGGTATTTTAATTTAACATGGTAAGTGCTATCTACGGTTTTCATGGTAGTCATGATCACATGAATTTCGTCAAGTCCTGGCCCTATGGGCCATTTTCCTTATTATCTTGCCAAAACGAAGTTTTTGCACGATATGTTAGTGAGCTTGTATGTTTTATTTTTTTGTTTTTTTTTTGTTTGTCTGTAATCACGTATAAAAAATTCTGCAGAGCACAGTTATCATTGGAAATTTTTGTAACTTCGCATATCAGAGGCCTATGGAGGTCCCTTTCAGTGCTTAAAATTTTGAAGGTCAAGGTCAAAGGTCAAGGTCACTTTGTCGCAAATCAGGAGAGTCGACGAAACCCTTATTTTTTTTAGTAATTTTGATTGGATCGTCTTCAAACTTCATGGGAATATAGTTCATGGTCTGGCGCTCAGCTGAATAATTTTTGTGGCGATTGGCCTTGACCTTCATGGTTAGCACCTAAGGTCAAACATATTTGACCCCAAGGTCAAATTTTCAAGTTTTAGGAACCATATCGTGTAGTACCTCAAATTGAACACCTCGATGAGTACTTTCTAGATATGTCAAGCTTGAGACATTATGACATCATTTGGTGACGTTATGAGGCAAACGCATATTTTTCATGGTTACTCTGTAGAACGATTCTCATCGGAATCTCTCGTAGGCAGATATTCCTCAAGGAGTCGCTCCTGGTGGATAGCAGCTCTGTTCACCTCAGTGTGACCTTAAAGCCCTTCTCCATGTACGGCATTGTAGTAACAGCTATGATTAGGATTCAGAGAAGGTGTGTACATGTTTTTTCTGTCTTCGCAAATTATATTATTATTACTTCAACAAAAATATTGTTTTGTTTCGCAAATGTATTATTGGCGAAAGGTTATGGGTTTGGTAGAAATGTGTACTTTGATCTGACAGAATGGCGCAGAGGTAGCGCACTTGCCTTTAATCTGCCGAGTCCGAGTTCGGTTCCTGACCCGAGTTTAAATAGTCTGGTGATCTGTAGGTAGGTTTCTGCATCAATAAATGTGTCATCCCTTGGATGGGCATTAAGATGGTTGTCCCTTCTGCTGATTCCAGCCTAGTGGAGACTAAATATCCCACGGCGTCTTTCACGAGGAGTAGGCGACTTATCATGGGTACCCTGAACAAATTCCAAATTGTTGTCACCATCAGGCAAACATCAGACCTGTTGGTGAGCTGATTTGTGGATGATTTGGGCCAAAAACGTTTCCCCGACAGCCCCATAAGAAGATGGAAATAATTGGGGCCACTCAAGGAGTAATGGTAGTACAGATTCATACCTGTGGAACATTGCATGTACCGTTCCATGTTGATCCATAGACGATTTTTGAAAAGATTTGCATCAGTATCATGATTATTCCCCAGATGTAGATTAAAATATGTGGATTTGTTTAACGCTTTATCAATGAAAAGGGAAGAATTTAGACACGAAAGAAAAAAAGGCCAAATTGTAAAACAACAACAACACAAAGTACATGGTTTGATGGCTACTGCGGCAAAGATCTTCTTAATCAATGATCTCTCTGACTCTGGAAAATCCCAGGCAGCAGCCTCTTCCCTCTCTCCAGACCTTAACAAAATCACAAACTGGTCAAACACTGAGAATATGCCTATTAACCCTGAGATTTCCCTTTCTCTTTCTCTTTCTCTTTCTCTTTGTTTTTTTTTTTCTCTCTTTCTCCGAAATGACCATACCACAAATCCTTCCATCTACTTTCTCAACAACCCTCTCGATGAAGTTCAGTTATTCAAACTTTCAAACTCTTGAGTCTCACTCTCAGCCATGATCTCTCTTTGGCGAGCCACATTTCAAAGTTGGCCTCCAAAGCCAGACATTCGAGAACATTTGAATCCTCCGCCGAATGGGCATCCTACATCGGGCAAAGTCCTTCCTTGGCACGTGAGCTCCTATCCTCCCACAAGACTTTCATTGACAGCTTGATGGAGCACTGCTATCCCCTCTGGGCTGGCTCCCCTGCCTCACACTTTGCTCCACTTGACATCATGGAAACCAAGGCTTTTAAGATTATTGGAATCTCCCACGATGAGGCTGAGTCGATGGGCCGATCACTTTGCCATCCCAGACAGGTCAGTGGTCTCTCTGTCTTCTACCACCTCCTTTCTGGTCTTGCACCCTCTGCCCTCTCTGTGCTTTGTCCCCACCAAGGAATCAGTAGGATGCATGCTGTCCACCAGCAACCCCCTCCAAGTGAAACTGCCAAAACACAGAACCACTGCTCACCTCCACCCATTCGTTCCTCTTGTTTTTCTACCTGCGGAACCAACTTCTACATTCTCTTCAATCTCATTCTTCCCTCCAGGTCTTAATGACCGCTGTTCACCATCATCTCAGATCATCCCTCATCCAAAACCATGGTCTTTTCTACACCCGTTCAACCACCCCAACCCCTCCCAAAATTTTTCAGTTCAGTTCAGTTCAGTTCACCTTTATTATCACTTTGCAGCTTCCGCTGAATTGTGTGACAATTTACAAATGTACATGCAATACATTATACGGCATATAAAATATTTTGCTGATGTAGCCATCTTTTCCACTCCTTGCATTCTCACCTACCCTTCATCGTTACCTGCATCCCTTGTTTGTCCGTCTCCGTCTATTTTCTCCATCCGCTCTGATTTTCCCCCTTCTCCTCTGGCTGTTTCTGTTGTTATGTTGTATCCTGATCTGTTATGCGTGCAATCTTTTTCCCAAGCCTTGACTATGCATGCAAAAACAAAAAAGATGAGGTGTAACAAGCTAACATCCCCACTTCCCAATGCAAATTGTGCGACAAAATCATCCAACCTCTGATAACCAAGGAATGATTTGCCATGTGAGATAGGTTAGGAAAAGAAAGCCGATTTTGCTTCATTTAAGCAAATGGAAGCAATTCCCCCATTTCCAGCTGCCGAGTGAACAGTGAGTGCACCATGATTGTGAAACAAACCATTCAGTATGTGTGCACTGTGATGCCCATTCCCTCGCTATTTAAATATTTTGATTGTTTTTGCAGCACTTGAATGATGTCTAAACACTCCGAAAATCATGGCTGTATCCGAAGTCAATCCCTCGCAGGTTAAAAAAAATAAAAAAAATAAGAAAGTTATTCATCAAATTAGAACTCGTATCATCTGTTGTGCTATCTCTTGAACACAGATTTCTTTTTTCATTGTGTTGTTTTGGGGGTTAGGGCTTCTCAAATTAAGCCGGTGTCCGGTCCACAGACATCTTGGACCCAAGGTTTTGCTTAAAATTATTTAATCTTATTACACTAAGCATAGATTGCCAAGAAAGGAAAGACTATTCCACAAACCGTCCAGGCAAGTGTAACCAAGTTATTTATTTTCTTCCAAGGAAGCCCTTGCTCGTGTATCTCCCCTGGCTTCAGACACGCCTCTGTCCTTCACATGTCCACATCATCATTGCATAATATTGCTTGTCTTCATTTTTTTGCCTGCAATCACCCAGGCCGACGCAATCTGCTTGGGAGTCTTTCAGCTTCACGTTAATCGTATCAAATTGGTCAAAATGATGCCAGACGAGTTAAGGAATCACATGGTTCCTTATTTTAATGAAGCAAAGACATCTAAGAACTAGAAGGACACTCTTCGATGTAGTGACGTTGCCAGATATGTCTCTGCTCACATTATTACATCATTATAATACTTGTACCAAGTTTGATTTAAATCCCTGAACCAGATTCAAAATATTAAATAATTCTGGCTGCCAGACCATGTGTCTAATGAGGTTGAAATTTAAAACATATATTCTACATGACTACTAGATCATAGCTGTGACGTTTCACATCAATTGATGAAGTGGTTCAAGAGAAAAAAAATTTTTAAAGATTTTTCTTCAATCAAATATGGCTGCCAGACCATGTGACCTCTAAATTATTTGTGAACACACTGGTATTCTCAAGGCTTGGGGAACACATGAGATAGGTGAACTTTCCCCTCAATCTGTCAAGCCATTATGGAGAAGAGATTTAAAGGTTTATTCGTCAAAAAAACAATCATAGCTGCCAGACCATGTAACCTTGATGTCATATCTGGAGAACTTTTTGTTCCTCATGGATAGGCGATCATACCTGTAAAGTTTCACCTAGATCTGTTCAGCCATTTTGGAGAAGAAGATTTTTGAAGGTTTTTATGTTAAAAACAATATGGCTGCCAAATCACGTGACTGATGACATCATCAATGTTTTCCCACATACAATTTAGCCATCGATGACCTTCAAAACTTTTCATACTGATGAGATAAAGTTTGTGACGAATACAATTTTGACGTCGTAACGATGCCACCTATGACATCATCAAAAATGTCGCCTGTTTCCCATGGGGAACACTTGACAAGTGCCAAGTTTCAATTTTTCCATGGAACGGTTTCAGAGATGGAGGTTCAAAGTTTTTTCCTTCTTTCCAACATTGCGGCCACGGCACGTGACCTATGACATCATAATTGTCATTCGGACATTTTACATGAATAGTCCGCACCTGTGGTTAAAATTTTGCATCAATCAGATTAGTGGTTGCAGAGAAAACGGAGAAAATTAGCATGGACGGATGTACGGACAGATGGACAATCCGAAAAAAACATTGCGTCTGGCAACCTTGGTCAGCGGAGGCATAAAAAGATGTCACTGACATTCTTTGCAGTGAATATTATAAAGCATAAAGGATGAGCAGATTAACATGAGTAAAATAAACAAAATTTGTTTTGCTATTCATTGTTTGACCAAATTCAATTGTTCAAAGTATTTTGTTAAAATGCAAGAGATTATTTATCTGGTTCTCCTTTATCCTTGTGTTCCTCCGTACAAACTTGATGGGTGTTAAACTGGGTGTCTCATCTGCTAGCACGAAGAGGATGCGAGTTATCGTCCCTTCAGTCGAGTACCCTGTTTAAAAGAGGAGACCGGTCCAGGATTATAACCCTTGCCAAGCGACTGCTTCATCAGAACTGACGCTCTGTAAGGTGTGTGTATGCGTGTGCGTGTGTGTGTGTGCACACAAAGTGCAAAATTATTCAAACAAATTGCTGTCATGAGAAAAAGAAAAGACGGAGTGTACTCTGGGCGTTGCCCAAATGTGTCTACTAACGGCAAAAAAAGATTCACAAGTAATAGTTTCCTGAAATGGCTTCTGCTCCAAGCTTCAAAAGGAATGTGGATTTATCGTGAAAATTGAGGGAGATGTGGTGCGTTGAACGGAAAAGCCTTCAAAATTTACCTGACAAAATGTCAAAAGCTTCTACAACTATGCATTTATTACAAAGTTATTTCATGAAAACTTGCATGTTGGTTCAGAAAGTCAAATCTGTGCACAAGGACATCCTGGATATTTTGACAGCATTAGTTCTTCATCCAAATGTTTTCGTATCCTTCTGGAAATGAATAGCATTGATGTTTCCAACATGCTGTTCACAGTATGCAGGTTGGTCCTGTTTGTAGTCAAAGTTAGTCTGCCATCTGAAGCCATTCATGTCAGCTACAGCTAGCTTTAGGCACAGAACCAGGAAGCAGGAATTTGGAATTTAGTGAGAGTAATAGTGCACAATGGACAAGGTGTTTGTTACTTGACGAAATCTAGGATTTTGTCAAGTATGTTGGTCGGTTCAGTTTGTTTGTTTGTTTGTATATGGTTTGATTCCCAGCTCAACTATAAACTGTCATTCCTCGGGCCTTGCGGTAAGTGTCGCATTAATTGGTAGCCATCCTTCAATGGACAGGGTGTAAGGGGAAATGGTGTGTGGGGGGGGGGGGGAGAGGTGGGTTAATACAGCTGTCCCATCTGATAGCATGCGAGATCCCATGGTATTCTTCAAAAATATAAGCTGTTGTGTGCTGGTGCCATCGCCAGATTTTAAATTCCTGCCTGATCGATGGCTGCAATGGCAAAACCCTGTTAAAAGTGTAATCCTCAGTTATGGAATTGTTCATGACAGGTTGTGCTTTTCCTGACACTCCCTCCTCATCCACCCCCCCCCCTGTATCCGCAACCATATCTCGGACATGTATGGACCGGTTTTATTCGTACTTGTCAAAAAGACAACACATGATGGTATACATATGCACATCATCTTGTTTCATGATACGATCAAAGATGGCTGACTGGTGGCCATTTTAGTTGTAAAATAAAACTCCCGATGTTGAGCATGTTCTCAACCATTTCTCCGACATGCAATTACCGGTGTTGTTCAAACTTGGCACACAGATATTGATGGCTTTCATATGCACATCTTTTTTTTTGCCGAGATCAGATTCAAGATGGCCGGCTGGTAGCCATTTTGTTACTTAAATGTGTCCCCCAACCATTTCTCATACATGCATGGTCCGATTTTGTTCAAACTTGGTCCAAGCACAGTACATGATGGCATACACTTGCACCTCACTTTATTTTCAATCTGATCAAAGATGGCCGACTGGTAGATTGACGGCCATTTTAGTTGTACATAAATTTGGGCTTGCCCTTTAACTCCGTTCAGCAAAATTATGAAAACAACGTGGGCTATGACATTTTATGTCTTTTTTTTACTTGTTCTCATTGATTCAGCCCTCAATAAAACTCCTCCAATAAAAGTGTAACCACTCTGTGAGTTTCCTGGGTATGGGAGGCCAAAATATGATACCATTCCGGTGGAATTTTCCTGTATCTTATAAGAGGCTTGAATGTTTAAACTGCATTCGAGAACAATCGAAAAGCTTATCTTGATTATTTTTGAAACATATAAACATCTCAGGGATCATGTAATAAATCACATCTTATTATGTGATTGACAGACTGGTTTATGACATCATAAAAAGTGAATTAAAACTCATAATTGGCATAGTAAATGGAACTTGTAAAACGTGCAATAAACATGTAGTTCATAATGCATTGCATTATATTACAAAGCATTACTTTTTCAACTCATGTAATTGTTAGCAGTTGGGGGCTGACTAGCAGTTAGCAGCTGAGAGGTAGCCTACTCAACTTTGAGCTGCCTCCGAGGTAAGCAGTGTGTGTGTGTGTGTGTGTGTGTGTGTGTGTGTGTGTGTGTGTGTGTGTGTGTGTGTGTGTGTGTGTGTGTGTGTGGTGCTCGTGAACCATCGCAGTCTCCAGACTTGTTAATAGACACACTCACGTTCCAATGAAATGTAATTCATAGGTGTAGGACTCGCATGTCATTAGTACGTAATTAATGGACATACTCGGGTACCATTATAACCATGTAACATTATTGTCATCATAATTATCATTATCTTTATTATCATCACGATCATTATTATCATAATCAACATCATCAGTCATTATGTCCTATTATCGTTATCATTATGTACTATTACCATTATCATTATGTGTCATTATCATTATGTACTATTATTGTTATCATTATGTAGTATTATCGTTACCATTATTATCGTTATTATTATGTATGATTATCATTATTATCATCATTATAATTATCATCAATCATTATAATCATAATCAATCATTACGGATCATTATCACAATCATTATTACGTGTTATTATTTTAATCATTATCATTATGTATCATTACCATCATAAGCCTGGTGCGAGCTTCATGGTTAAGGTGGCTGGATCGTTGAATTAACACTATGTGGGTTGACTCAGCCTGTCATCCTTCTGAGATCAGCAAAATGAGTACCACTTACTGGTAATGGGGGCACTGCATCAACAGCACAGCTGTGCTTCCAAAAATTATGCTACCAGCAGCCACAGGCTGCTTATGAAACATTACCATCATCGTTATAATCATCACTATCATTATGGTTCATTATCACGATCATTATTCATTACTACCATAATTGTTATCAACATTGTAATTATCATTGTTATTCTGTACCATTTTCATTATCATTATCATTGCCATTGTAATTTCATTGGTATGTAATTAATAGACAAAGTACTCACGTTCTGTGTGGACAAACGGACAAATGAACCCAAATGCAATACCCTCTCCTCTGGCAGGGATAATGATATACCTTCCATTTTCAGGGTTTGTAAACCTAAAAAGGAGGGAAAATTTTTATCGTTCCATTATCGTCGTTTCCCATGAAAACTTGCCTGCCACGACCCTGACCCCTGTAATTGGCCCATCATCAACAAATGCAACCTCACTTGTGCTTCAGGTGCACACCAAAGCTTTCGCCGAAGGTGGCTGTTGGAGGCCTGTGTTGCCGCAGTTTATTTTGTCACTATCGACCAGATGATTGTCACACAATCGCAACCATTATGACTTACCCTTGCCACAACTGCCTCATACATACAGAGACATGACAGAAGTAAATAGACATCATGATTTTTAAAGAATTTATTTATTGTACATTTGAAGTAGATTTGATCCATTTTAATACATACACTAGTATTTTGTGGACTTGCCATTTGCAGATTTCAACGCTTTTACTCTTTCAGACATAGAACTAATGAGTTCTCAAATTTTCTCTTGTGGGATTTCTGCCCAGGCTCCATGCAAACGGGTTTGCAATTCTGCCCGTGATGTTGGTTTCCTGGAATTTTTCCGCACAGCTCGATCCGATATGACCTAGAGGTGTTCAATGGGATTCATGTCAGGAGACTGACTTTGTCATGGAGGTCACTTGATCCCATTTCTGTCCTGTCATTCTTTGGTCTTTTTTGCAGTGTGGCATGGAGCTCCATCTTCCATGAACAGTGTTGTTTTTGACCATCTGACTAGTGGAGAAGACAGGGAGATGTCTATCCTCAAGGATAGAAATGTGTCATAGAGTTGATGTTGCCAACACACTCCACAAGCTCTGACTGACCAGCACTTCAGATTGCTCCCCAAACCATCACTGCAAAACCACCCTGTTTGACAGATGGCTGAAATCGGTTCAAAGAGAACTCTTGACTGGGAAGTCGTCACACCCGTATGCACCCACTGTCAGAAAATTGAGCAAACTGCAACTCATCTGAAAAAATGAGTTTGCCATAACTCCAAGGGTCTGTTGGCCATCTCGTCAGCCCACTTCTTTCTCCTTTGAATGTTGGCTCGTCTAAGAAGAGGTTTTTCTCCTAGCTGCTCTCCCATAGTAGCCCAGTTGAAGAAGATACCGCACGGCAGTTCTTAAGCTAACTTGGACCTCTTCTGCAACATCTGCTGCCTTGCAACGGGGAGTTTTCTCAATGGACCACTTGGCAGCTCAAAGACACCTTTCTGAGGACCCAGATCGACCAGAATGGGAAGCTGTGGATTCCTTGCCTTCATTGGTGAATTGTTCAATCACCCGATTGACCGTAGAAAGTGGAATGTCAATGTTCTGAGCTGTCTGACGCCGGCTGACTCCACCTTTTGATTGGTCAACAATTTATCCTCTTTGAAAATCGGAAAGTTTGTGTGCTCCCTGGGTCCGAGGCATAGTTAATTGTCATACAAGACCCAGGAACTTGTTTCTGCAAAGAAATAGTTGAATATTGGTGCAAATCACTGAGTAAAACTGCATTATACAGATGAAATGAAGATATTTAAGGTGTCTATTTACTTATGTCACGTCTATGTGTATCGCTAACACTACAAAACACCCTGCAGTTCTTAAAAGGATACTCACCTGACAATTGGGAAGTGTTGAATGCTCTAGGTTCAGAAGGCTATTCCATTTATTGAATTGCAGAGATTACTTAACATATTTGTACATGCTGGAAGTAAAACATTACAACAAGCTTGACAAAACTGCTTAAATGTAGTAAAAATAAAATCTACTTTTTCAGGATGAAGATCAATTTTTCTGCCATTAAAGTTGAAATATTTAAGACTACTACTTCACAATATGAAAAGGCACCAGGAGAGATAATAGCTGACTGTTTCGGGTCCAGATTCCCCCAAAGACTTGTCTCATTGCAGCTTCAAGCAATAATGTTCGTAAGCAAACAAGCAATTCTGCAAGTGCTCATTGGGATTTGTTAGATTAAGCTAATAGCACGAGCGATGAGCTTTAACGATAAGTGGGAAGTCCCACCAAATGAGTATCCACTACACAGCACTGGATTATTAGCCCCCATTGGAGTTAGTCCTTAGTCCGAAACGGGGCTTATGGATTTCGTCTCGATTTTTTATGACATACAGTGGGGAGAACAAGTATTTGATACACTGCCGATTTTGCAGGCTTTCCCACTTACAAAGCACGTAGAGGTCTGTATTATTTATTCATAGGTACACTTCAACTGTGAAAGACGGAATCTAAAACAAAATCCTGAAAATCACATTGTATGATTTTTAAATAATTAATTTGCATTTTATTGCATGAAATAAGTATTTGATCACCTACCAACCAGTAAGAATTCCGGCTCTCACACGACCTGTTAGTTTTGTCTTTAAGAAGCCCAACATCAGGACAAAATTGTAGACTTGCACAAGGCTGGGATGGGCTACAGGACAATAGGCAAGCAGCTTGGTGAGAAGGCAACAACTGTTGGTGCAATTTTTAGAAAATGGAAGAAGTTCAAGATAACAGTCAATCTCCCTCGGTCTGGGGCTCCATGCAAGATCTCACCTCGTGGAGCCTCATGATCATGAGAAAGGTGAGGGATCAGCCCAGAACTACACGGCAGGACCTGGTCAATGACCTGAAGAGAGCTGGGACCACAGTATTAAAGAAAACCATAAGTAACACACTACGCCATCATGGATTAAAATCCTGCAGCGCACGCAAGGTCCCTCTGCTCAAGCCAGCGCATGTCCAGGCCCGTCTGAAGTTTGCCAATGACCATCTGGATGATCCAGAGGAGGAATGGGAGAAGGTCATGTGGTCTGATGAGACAAAATAGAGCTTTTTGGTTTAAACTCCACTCGCCGTGTTTGGAGGAAGAATAAGGATGAGTACAACCCCAAGAACACCATCCCAACTGTGAAGCATGGAGGTGGAAACATCATTCTTTGGGGATGCTTTTCTGCAAAGGGGACAGGACGACTGCACCGTATTGAGGGGAGGATGGATGGGGCCATGTATCGTGAGATCTTGGCCAACAACCTCCTTCCCTCAAGAAGAGCATTGAAGATGGGCGTGGCTGGCTCTTCCAGCATGACAACGACCCGAACACCACAACCAGGGCAACTAAGGAGTGGCTCCGTAAGAAGCATCTCAAGGTCCTGGAGTGGCCTAGCCAGTCTCCAGACCTGAACCCAATAGAAAATCTTTGGAGGGAGCTGAAAGTCTGTGTTGCCCAGCGACAGCCCCGAAACCTGAAGGATCTGGAGAAGATCTGTATGGAGGAGTGGGCCAAAATCCCTGCTGCAGTCTGTGCAAACCTGGTTAAGAACTATAGGAAACGTCTGATCTCTGTAATTGCAAACAAAGGTTCTTGTACCAAATATTGTTCTGTTTTTCTGATGTATCAAATACTTATTTCATGCAATAAATGCAAATTAATTATTTAAAAATCATACAATGTGATTTTCAGGATTTTTGTTTTAGATTCCGTCTTTCACAGTTGAAGTGTACCTATGATAAAAATTACAGACCTCTACGTGCTTTGTAAGTGGGAAAACCTGCAAAATCGGCAGTGTATCAAATACTTGTTCTCCCCACTGTATATTCAAATATTACGTAATTGGTTCACGAGCCAGTAACTGACCACGATATTCGTTATGGGTGTGTGTGTGTGTCTGTCTGTCTGTCCCGAGCATAGCTCCGTGGGTTTTGATCCGATCCTGACAAAATTTGGGTGGGAGGTTTATATCATGATCTAGTTGTGTTTTCCTGAAAACGGCGTGTGCACCCATTATGGGCGGAGCCACGCCAAAAAACATGTGTTTTTATGGGGTAGCCGGTTTCAAGTTACATCTTCTCCGAGGGGGTTTGTCGAATCTGGCAGGGGTTTCGGTATTTGGTTAGCCCAATGGCACCTGCATAGCCCACGGAGCTCGATTTTTATTTTCATCCCAAGTCAAGGTCACAGAGTCACGAACTTAGAAAATGTCAAAAAAATCAATAAATTGGGCATCGAGCTCCTAGGGTTTTCAACTGTTTCGAATGAAAGTTGGTATGCAAGTAGTTTCTTCGAGTACTACAACTTTCATCATTTACGTTTTTCCCGATTCTGCCAGTTTGCCCGTGGCGTCCCCTCGAAGGTAAAAAAAAATAAAAAGGCGAACCGTGTACTGTAAATATGGGCTAGCCCTTTAACTCTGTACAGCAAAATTACTAAAACATTGTGGGCTTTGACATTTTATGTCTTATTTACTTGTTTTAAATAATTCTTTACCATTGAGAGATATCTCAAAAAGTTATTGATGCTTTCGGCCAAAACTGGGTGGACACGTTGGGTGTGTGATAAGGACGAATTGATTTGATTTGATTTTGATGCGGTCTCAGCCTTTCAGTGGGATACAATATGTAAATTGTTCAGCCTGGCTGAGGTATGTGCTCTTTCAAGTGCCGTTCTAGTTCAATAATTGTTTTTCAAAATTCAAAAAAGCGTTCATTCATGCTCCAAATTTTTATTGCTGACTCCACTAGACATTGCAATTTAGCTGAAATTCAGAACAAAATC
>CM068958.1:31115938-31129944 GCA_035128595.1 Eptatretus atami | reverse complement strand
TATGTGTTAAATTCCATGCAAGCAAGTTGGGTGGCCATGCCACTTACGAAGGGATAGCATTTATTTTGAAGAGTCACTGAGACATCATGTTGCTGTTGCATATCACACCTTGGCCATTGTTTTGTGAAATGAAGGATTTTGTCACTGAACTTCACTCATGTCAGATTGTCTTCAATAACACTCAAGCTGATTATATATTTGAGTTGATTTGATGCCTCTTCGTCAAAGCGCATCACACACCAATTTGGTGTGCTCTGAAGCACAGGCATTAGGGTCACATTCATTTTTGTGTTTATTTGCTCACTTATTTCAATCAGCCACTTGAAAAACCTTGGTTTTATTATATATACCTCGGTGGCATCCCCACCAAGAGTAGTCGATGCGACACGTCGATGACACTCGAAAAAAAAATTGATCATGATCATGTTGAGTCATAATAGGTCTCCAGGATTTTTGCCTTATTCCATATTCATGAAGACAATTACGATCCATTCTGCCGCTAATTAGGCGAAGTCCTGGTGCGCCTCAAGCTGTCGCTCACTGGAAACATTTCTGCAGGTGAACATTTTCGATCACTTGAACATTCACTCCACAGCTGTCTCAATCCTCAGTAGCATCCTGGTAATACTCGCTCAAGAAAATACTCGCTCGCTCGCTAATACGTTGTTTTGATTCAAGCCATAATCTTCAGAGCTATCTGGATAGCATTGAGGTATGTGCATTCACCGATGATCTGTCTAGCCTGGGTTTGAATCTCGACCCAGTTATGAACTGTCATCCTGGTGTTTCACAGGCTGAGTGATTCATCATTCATTGTGTGTGCCATCCCTCGGATGGATGTTAAACTAGGTGTCCCGTCTGCTGGTATTGGTTTGTGGATGTTAAAGATACCACCGTCTCCTTCGTGGAGATGGTGATCTACCACGAGCACCTTGAATAAATTACAAATTCCTGCACACTTAGTCATCCTTTATTGGAGTGGTGACCCGTCCAGGATTGTAATCCGAGCCAAGAACCAGCTTTGGCAGAATTGATGCTTTTTATAGAGAATGGTATAAAATAATAATACATACATAATCTTAAGTGACGTCAAGCCTGATGTTGGCTTCGTGGTTAAGGTGGTTGGCTGAGCATCTTCGGGTCTTGAGTTTGAGCTTTTATCATGCCGTTGAAATAACAACAGGAGGGTTGACTCAGTCTGTCGTCCTTATGATGTCGGCAAAATGTGTACCAGTTTACTGGGAAGAATGATCCATTCAAGTGTCCTGCGTCAGACCGGCAACCCATCCAGGATTGTGCCCCCTATCCAAGGAAACACCACATTGGCAGCTCTATGCATCAGAATCTGCAAACGTGGTTTTTCTTATTAATATTCATGTATGTCATGATAAAGATCTTGATCTAGTCTATATACTTCCTGCATGTATTACTGCAGTGAATATGGGTTTAAAACATGTGCAATGGCTTAAAACACAAAATGGTAAAACGATGATAATTGAGTTCATTAATTATCGAAAAATTTGAACTCATGTTCTGTTGTAATCCTGATTTCACTAATAATGTCTGGATGTGTCACCAATGCCAGACCTGTCAGAGTTCCATCATTTAGCAAGTTCTCATTTTATGCCTCATCGTCGATGAATGAAAAGTTGGATGATTAAAAAAATAATAATTCTTCCCACTGATTCCTCATCGACTTGATATCATTTTCTAAAACTTTGTTTGATTTCATTACCTTCCGCCTTCCACCTTTTACTTTATTCCCCACTGGCATGTCTGCTTGGACGTCATTGCACTAAGACATAAAGATATGACGTATTACCATATGGGCATTGAGTACAATTGATTTAAGATCGATTGCAAGTAAGTACCATATGATGACTCTGGTTTTCTCTCAAAGGATGGAAGATCATTACACGTTGAACACTGGTGGATCGAATTACTTGAGGTTATGGAAAAGGAGACTATCATTGACCTCCTGTGCCACTCAATAATCTTTATCTAATCACTGCATGCGAAGATCACGTAGCATCGGGATTCTCAGAATTATTTTCATTTATGATCAGCCCGAGAGATTGAAATCAGGAAAAACAAATAACTAATAAAGTGTCAATGTTTTTTTGAAACCAGATGATTGGTGGGACACCTTGGCTTCGGTGACCCTGCGTGATCGATATACGCAGTGTGGCCTTTGGTGGAAATAACTGGCACAAAGCCTGCATGGACCTCTTTCTTTTAATTCATGCCCCTTGCAATAATTATCAATTACGACAGTCGTGACATTCATAATTCTCCTTATTCCCTCATCTACACATGTTAGAATCAAATTAGGGCCAATTTGAACATGCAAATTTGGCGATGAATGCCCGTGGCTGTATTTTTTAATTATGCGGCTTCTTTCTTGCCTTTGATGCTAATTCCCCTCGTAAAGCCAATGTCTTGAAGTGTACCGTGCAGTAAATATTTCTTGCAAATGGGCAGCCATTTTAGTGTGAAATGTCGTGATGAAGACACCATCTTCAGTGTTTGGGAAGGTAAGATTACCCATTTGTGTAGTTATTTTTTGGTTATATCTCTCTATCTCGCCAACTCAGGGCCTCCAGTTACTAGGAAGCAACTTTGCTTTCCAAGCGAACCCAATGGCCTGTCAAATAATTATTTGATTTACAAAAAGGTCCATGAAGCTCTCCACAACTTCAGCAGAGACGGAGTTCTGAATTATTAAGGGTGGGCAGAATGAGCTCGAGCTCCGAGTTTGTGCCGGTGATATCAAGCCGACACACTCACCGCTTGGCAGTGGCTTCAGCACCGCGACAGACGTGTGCGCGACTAATCCCCTCATCTGGGCGGCACACAGTGCATGTTCTGTTTCCTTTTCACTCAATGCTAGGGAAAATTAAGACCTCAAGACTGAGTTCTTGGTGTCTTTTTTATGAGTTTAGAGGCTTGGGCCAAGCATTGGACACTTGTTACTGAGTGCTGAATATTGAGTAATGAGGCATGCTGTGTGGTGGGTGTGAGGTCAGGCATATTGGGTGCTAAGTACTGGAGCCTGAAGGTTAGCTTCTGACTGCTGATTCTGACTGTTTGTGTGGTGGTTGCTGTGTTATACAGAACTTGGCGTCTTTGCAGTGGAGGTGATCGGACGTCCTGGCGAGAATGTGACCATCAGACAGGGGGAGACTGCCTTCCTGCTGTATGTAGATCTATGCAATCTTTGGTTCACATTCCAATATAAAACATTTTACTGGTAACTTAGAGTATGGAAAATAAATATGAAAGTTCATGCACACAGAGTTCATTTGTTGCTGAGTCGAGTGGGTTGGGCGATGTTGTAGTAATCCATGTACATTACCACATACTCGGTCGAGTGCAGAACCGAGAAATCATGTGTGACATTAATGAAGCACTTCAGCCATTGAATTTCTTCATTCAAGGAAGATGCACATTTTCTACAAAAGTAGTTTGATGCTTTGGAAGCAAAGGAAACCACACCACGAATTTGGTGCCAATAATCTCAGTTCCTTGTTTTCCAAAACATCCTTAGAACTAGAAAGAGCAATCGGAGATTGAAGACCGTTGCCAGGACTTGTTTTCTGTGGTGTATTTTATGTGGCAAATAAATAGAAGGATTTACTAAATAAAGGGTCATTGATTGCAAATGAAAGGTCTAAGTGGTTGAATGGGCAGGGTCTGAAAAAGTGTAAAGGTCTACAGGTGGAAAGGTCTGAAATGGCCTAAAAAGATTTGAAAGTGTCTCAAGGGTCTCAAAATATCAAAGGGGTCTAAAGAGTGTAATTTAAGGTCTAAAGGGTCGGAATTGTTTCAAGGGGTTGGATGGTGTCTAAAGAGTATTTAAAGGTCAAAGGCTTCCAAAGAGTATTAAAAGGTCCAAAAGGGACTAAACAATAGAAAGGAGTCACATTTCATTAATATGTAATTTGAACCTGGTCGAGGCTCGTATGAGAGCTAACACACAATGCATAGCAGGTGGGGGGGGGGGCATGAGACAAGAGGGGTGGGAGAGGAAATGACAAAAAGTGGAGAACAGAGACATTTGGAGATCTGTGGAAGGGAGAGGGATGGGGCGGGGAAACATGGGGTATACAAGATGGACATTACAGGACTTTCAGGAAGGAAAGCAGGGAATTTGAAGGAGGTGGGTTTGGGATGGATTAACGGGGGTAGAAAAGATCGAGGTTTTGGATGGGGGAAGATAAGAGGTGGTGGTGAACAGCTGTTTTGAAGGCCTGGAGGGAAGAATGGGATTGAACAGAGTGTGGGAGTTTATTCCAAAGGCAGGAAAAAGAAAAATGAAAGAGTGAAGGTGAGCAGTGATTCGTGATTTTGGTAGTTTTACCAGAAGGGGTTTGTTAGCGGACCTTGAGTGGCCTACAGAAATATAGTGGGGACTTATCGCAGACAGAGCAGTGGTGGGGGGGGGGGGTGCAAGACCAGAGAGGAGCGGTAGAAGACAGAAAGACCACTGACCTGCCTGCGGTGAGAGAGTAAGAGGCCCAACGACTCGGCCTCATCGCGGGAGATACCAATGATCCTAAATGCCTTGGTTCCACAGCATGAAGCCGAGAAAGGTGAGAGCAGGAGCACAAGCCAAAGGGGAGAGCAGTACTCCATCAGGCTGTGGAGGAAAGCTTTGTATGTGGTCAGAAGCTCAGGTGGGGCGAGGAAAGACTCGGCACGATGGAGGATTCCCAGTTGGCCACTGGTTTGGAGGCCAGGTTGGAAATGTGCTTTCCCAGGAAAAATCATGGCAGATAGTGAGACCCAGAAGCTTGAATGAAAGGACTTTCTTCCAGAGGATTGTTGAGAAAGTAGATGGGGGAAAACAGGGGGGTTCTAAATGGTCCTTTTGGAGAGACATAGTGAGAGTGTGAGATTTGTCAGGATTGAAAGACATGCTCCACGTGTTGGACCAGCCGGTCTGAGGGATGACAGATTGTATGGAAGAGTTGGGAGTCATCAGCAAAGAAATAAAGAGGATTTTCCGGAGAGTCAGAAGATCATTGATGAAAACCAGAAAAGATCAGGACCCAGAACGCTGCCTTGAGGAACTCCAGCCTGGACAGGAAGGGGGATGAGTGAACTCCATTTAGGGCCACACGTTGGCTGCGACAGGAGAGGAAGTCTGCGAGCCATGAATGGAGATGGCCTTGGTTTGACCAATCTGTTTGTCTGTTTGTCAGTAAGTAGGATATCTCAAAAGTTGTTGACGATTTCGGACGAAATTTGTTTAACAGGTTGTGAGTGTGACAGGACGAAATTATTACATTTTGGTGATGGACCTGGAGATATTTTTTAGCCCCCGTTAGACTTAGACATTGGACAATGGGGGCTTGTGGATTTGGTCTCGATTTTTGTCTGTGGTGCATGCATCCGCAGCCATATCTCAGACATGTATGGACCGATTTTATTCGTACTTGGCACAAAGACAAAAAACTATGGGAGACATATGCACTCATTTTGTTTCGCGAAGTGATCAATGTTGCCCGACTAGCAGCCATTTTAATTGTGAAAAAACCCGGTATCGAACAAATACTCAACCATTTCTCGAACATGCATTTACCGATATTGTTCAAACTTGGCACACAGATAACGAAAGATGGCCTACACATGCACAACATTTTATTTCGAGATCAGATCCAAGATGGCTGACTGGTGGCCATTTTGTTATTTAAATGTGTCCCAACCATTTCTCCGACATGCATGGTCCGACTTTGTTCAACCTTGGCACAAGCACTGTACATGATGTATACACTTGCACCTCACTTTATTTTCCAATCTGATCAAAGATGGCTGACTCGTATGCTGGTAGCCATATTAGTTGTTTTGAAAGGAGTAAGGCTTGCTCCATAGGTAGTTGCTCCAACACAGAAGTATTGGTGTTGCAGCACAAGTTGTATGCAGCACAAGGTCTGCATTGGTGGCACAAGAGTATAAAACCAAAAGAATAAAACGTGTAACGTTACCAACAGTCAAAAATGTATAGAAACACTGACGTTTTGGGACTTGCCATTCCTCAGAGGGCGATAGAATGTGAAAAATAAGTTTTTCTTCATGGCAAGACAGAATGTGAAGCTGTCATAAATTTCCTTCCTTTTCACATTCTGTCTTGCTCTGAGGACGGGCAAGTCCCGAAACGTCAGTACTTCTGTACATTTTTCATGGTGGATAACCTGAACTGTTTTGTTCTAAAGTTTGCTCTAAAGCTGAGCGTGAACTTACGACAACTTAAACGAATAATTGGAGATGGAACTGCAGATCAACTTGTATCTTTTGGCAAATTACAGATATAATTCAACCTTTTCCATCTCATGAGCAACGGTACGAGCAAACGCTCAATTAAGATGCGAAATATCAATTACAGAGAGGCTTTTTTAAAGCTTCTTCTTTTGTATGCAGCACAAGGCTGCGGCATATAATGGCAGCAGACGGGACGCCCAATTGAACGTCCATCCGAGGGACAGTACATGCGTTGAAGAATCACCCTGACTGCAAAACACTGGGATGGCAGTTTATAGCTGGGTTGGGATTTAAACCCAGGATAGACAGTTTAGAGGTGAGTTTGTATACCTCTTGGCTCAACCTTGCCAGTCCTTGTTCAAACAAAAACTGTGGGTTGTTCTTTGCAAGTTGTTGGTTGCAAGATGTTGATTATTTGTCCATGCTGAATCCTTTTAAAATGCTTTGTATCAAGCAAGAAAGCAGCAACATGTTCCATTTTTAAAGTCTTTGGTATGACTCGGCTGGGGTTCAAACCACCGACCCCCTAGACTCAGCAAATGTTCTCACCATTACACCACCGAGTCTCTGTTTCCTCTTCTTTTGCTATGCTAACGAAACCTATCATGTCTCAGGACCACCACACACGAGCCGATGTTCGCCAACGCAATGCAGCAACGTTGTCGCCGAATCTTGTACTATCTTGCTTTGTTGGAGACTGCCACACACTCGACTCACGTGACGTGAATGTCAGTGTCACTATTTTCGTCAAACAAAATTGCAATGAAGAAATGCAGGGAAAGGATGAGAAAGGTGAAAGCTCTGAGCACTGCTGCTTTAGAACTAGTGCTGTTCCGTCGCAGATGTCATGTCAGGAGCAGGCAGTGACACACACACACACACACACACACACACACACACACACACACACACACACCGAGGAGGTACTGGATATGTTAATGAAATTCAAAGTTAGAGACTTTGTCATTAAGAGTTTTTATAACATATTGTTCCTTGAATAGCATTATTGTATTATTTATGAAGGTTTGCCAAGTATAGTCAAACAGTACAAGAAAAAAGGGCAGGTTCAGGTTACTATACTATATTGAATTTTCATACCTTTTTGCACTTCAAAGGTCACAAAAGATACAATTCTTTTATTTTTTTAAAAAATGCTGCAGATGATATGACGATGCAGCCGGAAGCTCCTGAAAAGTGAAGTTGAATTGATCAATACGTTTCACCGCTTCGGCAATTGTCGGAGACTGCCACACACTACACCGTGAGACACGATTGTTAAGAATAACTTGTCGTAAAAGTTGAATATGTTCAAATATTACGATTGTTGCCGATGCACCTGAAAACCCAGTTGACGAGGCACGTCAACTGCTGCACATTGCACGAATATGAAAAACTGTCAACTATTAAGCTGCCACTGACAATGTTGTTGTATCGCTTCAGCTAGTGTGTGGCAGTCCCAATACATATGCTGTCGATCACAAACCCTGCTCCAGACTCGAGATGGGGAATGAGAAATGACCATTCTTAGATTGTTTCTTTTTTAGAGTTGTTGCACATGTCCAGTTGTCAAAATATTTGCGGTTAGGGGAATTTTCCATGTGGTTCAAGGTCGAATCTGCATCTGCTGCTTCCACCTCACTAAAGCTGAGTTTTCCAAACCGGATTTCTCCCAATGGCAAATCCTCCCTCTGGACTTGGTGATGATGAACTTTCTTGCAAATGTCTCCCGCTCTTCCTCTGCTCCAATTGGTTCATCTGATCATATGCTTGTGAAGGTGAACATCTCTGGCTATTCTCAGAGAACTGCCTCAACACCACCGAGTCTGGAATTTTACTCGAGCAGATTGACATGGACTGTAAGCAGCCAACTCTCTTCAGGACTGGTCTCCCACATCTACTACCCTTGATGTTAACTCAGCCTTGGAATTCTTCCAGAGAATCCTGCTCTCTTTTATGCACAGATCCTGTCCTTCTTCCCGCCCTTGGTACACTGAATCCTGTGGTTCGGCAGTTGCTCTGAAACAACTTGCCTTCCCTTCCTGGAAGGCAAGCCCAACCGAAGGCTCTCTCAGTGCATTTGAAAAAGTCCGCAACAAGTTTGTGTCCCACTCGAAGGAAGCCAAAAAACAATATCTGCCCAACTTCAAGAATGAGCTTTCAAACATGTCTCCCTCCTCTAAAACCTGGTTCACCTGTTAAGTCTGTCTCCGGTGTATACTCCTCTTCCCTGCCATCCCTTCCCTCTCTTTAAATGGCACCATCGCAGACTCCGCTTGTGAGAAGGCTGAATGCCTCAATTCCGTGTTTGCATTCAAATCTTGTGTCCCCAACTCCTCAATGTCAGTACCCATCCTTCCCTGCCATTCCCAACTACTCCTGGACTCTGTGTCATCTGTGAGACTGGAGAAGATGGAGAAGTTCCTTTCAACCCTCGACTGACTCTGCAATTGGACCGGAAGGCATCAGCTCACGTGTCCTAAAAACCTGCTCTTGCACATCCCCTCTCTGCCCTTTTCACCCTGACATTTGTGCTAAGTAATCTTCCATCTGCTTGGAAATCAACAAACAGAATTATATGACATAAAATAGGTGAAAAAATTATCCCCTTAAATACAGACCTATCAGATTACTTCTCATTATTAGCAAGGTCACGGAATCCATCATTGCAGTTTAAATGAAATCTTTCCTTTTCACCAACAACCTCATCTCAGATCACCAATCTCATTTCAGACCAGATCACTCCACCTTTAACATGCTGATTCTACTCACCCAACAACGGATGAAGGCCCTCAATCTCAGACATGAGATCAGGGCCGTCTCTCTGAGCATACAGTGGCCTGCAAAAGTATTCACCCCCCCCCCTCCAAAAATTTCACATTTTGACGCCACCTGAGCTTATTTCATGATTCTTTCAAATCAAACTTAATATATAGTCTTCACAAACTGCTCCAAAGTGATAAAAAAAAATTTAAAAACCTGCAGACAAAATGTGAATAAGTTTCATTAACAGAGAAAAATCAGATTCTCAGTTACTTGAGTATTCAAACTCTTTGCCTAATGAACCCCAAATCATTTCAGGACCAAATTATTTGTTTGAAAGGTTACAAAATCAGTGTGATAGGTTTCACATGGATGTAATCAATGGTTTAACTTATAAATTAAGCTCCCCCAATTATCTACAGAGTTTTAAAATTCAACTCACTTGGTCAACCAAGACAAAGATGAAAACCAAAGAGCTTTCCAAAGAAGTCAGACATAAAGTGGTGGAGAAGCACTGTTCATGAGAGGGTTATAGGAAGACTTCAGTCACTCATTATCCCTTTGAGTACGGTGAAATCCATCATTAAGAAGTGGAAGACGTATCGTACCACCCAGACTCTACCGAGATCAGGTCGCCCATCCAAACTCAGCAGCCGGGCAAGCAGGAAACTGGTTCGGGATGTCACTATAAATCCAACAATGACTTTGCTAAAGATCTGCAAGGCTCAATGTCTGAGATGGGGATCAGTGTTCATCAATCAACAATATCCCATCCCCTTCACAAAGCCGGCCTGTATGGACAGGTGGCAAGAAAAGCCATTACTGAAAAAGACACATCGAAAAGCTTGGATGGAGTTTGCGAAAAAGCATCTTGATGATACTACAGGCATGTGGAGAAACGTTTTCTTGTCAGACGAGACAAAAATTGAACTTTTTAGTCTAAATTAAAAGCGTTGCGTCTGGTATAAGCCTAATACTGCACATCACCAAGTCAACACCATTCCTACTGTCAAGCATGGTGGTGGGGGCATCATGTTATGGGGCTGCTTTTCATCAGCAGGGTCTGGCAAGCTTGTCAGGATATAAGGGACAATGGACGGTGCAAAGTACAGGAGAATTCTTGATGAAAACCTGCTTGAGTCAGCCATGAATCTTAAACATGGGAGTAGATTCACATTTCAACAGGACAATGATCTGAAGCACAAAGCTAAAGCCACACTGGAGTGGCTGAATAAGAAGAAAATAAATGTTCTTGAGTGGTTCATTCAAAGTCTTGAGTTGAACCCAATTGAACATTTATGGTAAGACTTAAACATTGCAGTCTATCGATGATCCCCATCAAACTTGGCAGAACTAGGACAATTTTCACGTGAAGAATGGCAAAGATTTCACCATCTCACTGTGCAGAGCTGGTCGAGACCTACCCCAAAACACTCAAAGCAGTCATTGCTGCAAAAGGTGTTTCCACCATGTTTCCACATCTAGGGGATTTATCAAGGAGATGAATTCTTTTGCAACCAGTGAATTTTGATCTGTTCATGTTTTTTTGCAGGTATTCCTGACATGTAACCTTCAACTACAATGGTGTTTAGTTTAATCTCTTCAGTTATGAATAAAAAAGTTAATTTGGAAAAATTGTTTCTACATTATTCATTGTTCATCTAAATCTGGCATTATAGGTTGGGGGTGAACACTTTTGCAGGCCACTGTATCTTGTGCTTTTGCTACAATCTGGCATCCTGCCTTGCTATCCAAACTCTCTGCCTGTGGCATTGAAGGCCAGTCGTATTCATAATCTTCATCAATCATCTCTGTAAGTCTGGAAAATCCCATTTTTCCATTTGCTAATGATTCCCCCCTATACCTTGACATCCATCATCCTTCAGACAGACAGGCGGCAGCCTCTTCCCTCTCTTCAGCCCTTGAAATACATCACAAACTGGTAAAACACTTGGAATATGTCGTTCAATCCTGACACATCTCACACACTCACTATCCCTCTCCTAAATGACTGTTTGGCAAACGCTACTATCTACTTTATTCAGTCATTCAAACTCCTGGGTCTGACTATCAAGCATGATCTTTCTTGCGCAACCCACATTTCAAAGTTGTTCTTCAAAACCAGCTGCCAACTGGGCCTCCTACGTCATACATAGTCCTTCCTTGGAACACCTGAATGCCTATCTACCTTCAAGGCCTTCATCCGTAACTTTATCGAGTACTGCTCTCCCCTCTGTGTTGGCTCCCCTGTGCCACATCTTGCTCAGCTTGATGTGGTGGAAACTAAGGCCTTTAAGAATTATTGGAATCACCAACTGGGAAGCTGTGTATGGGCTGAACAATTTGCCACCGCAGACAGGTCGATGTTCTCTTTGTCTTCTATCACCACCTTTCTGGTCTTTCATCCTCTGCTCTCCATGCTTTGCCCCTCCCCCCCTCCCCACCCGCATGTTTATACAGGGGTCAAACATTCCATCAACCTCCTTCTGGTGAAACTACCTAAATCCAGGATCTCTGTTCACATCCACTAATTTGTCCCTCCTTTTTCCCATCTGTGGAACCAACGTCCACATCCTCGTCAATGTCATTCTTCCCTCCAGGTCTTCAAGACAGTTGTTCACCACCATTTTAAATCATCCCAATCCAAAGCCATGATCTCGTCTACCCTCATTACCACTACCCCAATTCCAAATTCGCTCCTCCTTCCAAATTTCCAGTTTTCCCTCCTTGAGTTTCCTTTTGTATCCATCTTGTCCACCCTACGCATCATCTCCTGCTCTCCATTCTTCCCCACACCCATTGTTTGTCGGTCTCCCTCTATCTTGGTCTTCAACTCTGCTGTTAGTGTTTCCCTCTCTTTCTCTTTCTCTTTCTCTTTCTCTTTCTCTTTCTCTTTCTCTTTCTCTTTCTCTCTCTCCTGTTCCTTTTTGTCCTGTTATGTCCTGATCTGTTCAGTGTATGAGCTCTTCCACGAGCCTCGATGATGTATACAAAACAAAACAAACAAACAAAAAAGATTTTCAAATTTGGTGCAATTTCCTTCAGAAGTTTTAGTCCCTTGAATATTGAATACACACACAAATTTTACTGCATATTTTCAATACAGAACCAGGATTGTTATTACCTCCACCACCGAAAGTGGACAGAGGTTAGGTTTTTTATTTTTTTCCAGGGTCTTATTCTTCTTCCTTAATCCTACTAGATTAAATCGTGTGTGTGTGTTTGTGTGTGTGTTGTGTGTGTGTGTGTGTGTGTTGTGTGGTGTGTGTGTGTGTGTGTGTGTGTGTGTGTGTGTGTGTGTGTACAGTATGTACATCTGAAAATCATAGAAAAGACAGGGCTGGGCTAATATTCACCAAATTTTGCATAGTGTCGGTAGTACCCAGGGTCAGGTCATGGGCACAAATAAAAAACAAAGCTCCCCCCCCCCCCCCCCACTGTAGGGGGGGGGAGGACGACTTGGCAATGCTCCCAAAGGGATTGGGTGTTCTAGTAATTCTAGTAATAATAACTGGAGTTCCCTTACAATGAACTTCAGCACAGGAGGCGGTTATTCGGCCAATGAAGTCTGTGCAGTGGTTGCCAACCTATGGTTCTTTGTTCATGCTCTATCCTTTTTTCATATTGAGCATCAAGCAAGGAAGCAGCACATACCATTTGTAAAGTGTTTTGTACCATACAACTCGATTGGAGTTCGAACCTTTAATCTCCTTGACTCCAAACAGACACTCTAACCATTCTGCCACTGAGTCTGATTAATGAACAACTTACCTATGGATTCGTAACTGAATATTCACCGACATTCTTGAATACAATTCCCCTTTAACGCAGAAATTTCGTTTTTCTTGTTTATGGTTGGAGACAGTGCTCCAGCCTGTTTGTGGTGGTGTACGTTGATGTAGTTTGAATGTCTGGGACAACAATTGTATCAATGCATTCAAGTTCAGTGGGGGGGGTGCTGTGTCATGCCAGAGGAAACTGATTGCGAGTCAGTAGGATGCTCTTTTGTGCATCCAAAGGGGACGAGATAGAAGGGTGGAAAGAGAGAGCGAGAGGAGAGAATATGTGTGAGGCGACAGATCCTTAACCTAGTTGTGCATAGGACTGTGAGTGTAGCTTGTACCTCCGTGGGACGCTCCGCTTGAGTATTCCCACCTCGAGAGTTGGCGCGTCATCTCCAGCTTAGTCACTTTGCCGGGGCTTGTGGCAACATGCACTCCACACTGGTCCTCGGGAATAAGCACGTCTCAGTCGCACACCAACCGCGAATGAAGAGCCAGTGGCGGGCAGAGGCAATGAAGAGCAGTGAAAATGAGGGTGAAGTGGAGGTGAAGAAGAAAGCGAGCTGCTCCGCCGTCTGCCATTTATAAGCCCCGGGTGAAGGGTGGGGTGATGACCCAAAGCAATGTGCTATGACCCGAATCCCACTTCTCTAATAGGCCGCAGTGGCCCCAGCCACACCCCACCAGGCTTCCGTGGCTGGAAGCAGTTTCATTTGCATATCCGGCGTGACACGGTCCGGAGCTCCTGTACCAAAATCCCAGATTGCTTTTCTTGCGACCGCCCCCTCCCCCCGCCGCCCGTCTTGCCGTGTTCTGGTGACTGGACGAGGGTCATATCAATCCCGTGTGCTCACCCGGGACACCCCCAGCGAGATGTGGTTGGTGCTACTAATGTCCGTTGCTCGTCCCCGCATCACACGGTCTGAGTACCCTGAGCCGTGCAGCACGCCTCTGTTTAGTGGCGAATTGTATCAATACCGAGGTATGAAAGGTACGGGAATATTTTTCTGGTGTGCGGGAGGTGTTGGTGGTCGAGGTGGTGAGTTTCTGGGGAGCGTGGCGTGAGCCAGCGACAGGCATGCCTGGTGTTGGCTTAATGGTTAGTGTGGCGGGCTTGGGATCATAGGGTCCTGAGTTCAAATCCCTCTCAGCTATTGAATTAATATCAGGTGGGGTTAACTCGGCCTGTCATCCTTCCGGGGT
>CM068958.1:31095643-31110820 GCA_035128595.1 Eptatretus atami | reverse complement strand
TCCTTCGTCTCACTCTGCATGCCACCCTCTCCCCCACACTCACCCCGTTTCCCATGATTGGAATATTAAGACTTCACAAATATGCCCTGCTTTTGTGCTTCATCCAGTTGAAGGACATTCTGTGGTCAAGCGTCAAACTTCTGAGGCCTTTGTTCTCAAATAAAATTTCGACTTGGTTGGACTCATGTGGTTTTTGCCTTTCAGCAATCTCCATATCATTTGAATATTACTACTTGATATAAAATCTCAACGAATGGAAATTAATACATTTTCATTGTTATTATATCACAGCCATATGATTATAATGATCAATTTCCAAAATTGATTACCATGCAAAGAGTTGTCTCGACCTAACAACAGGAGACGAGTAGAGAAGAGAAGCCAGTTGATCAGATCGAAATTTCAATTTGATGACATCATAATCATAGAACTGAAATGAAACTGGGCTGGGGCACGTAGCAAGAAAAACAGACAACCGATGGATAAGGGTTACCAACTGGCAACTGGAGAAGGTCCTGGAAGAAGCCTCGGACTACTGAACATTATCGAGATGATATTGAAAAAATTTCAGCGGAGTATATTGGCCTGGAATTGCAGGGAATATAAAACGAAGGACAGTGACGAGGGAGGCTTCGGCCCTGCGGTGGAACAAATAGGCTAGTTAACTCGCGTCAATTCAAGTTATATATTTCAGGAAGAATGCACTTTCTCCAATGAAGGGCTCACACCCAAAATGTCAGCTTTACTTTGCTGCCATGGCTGTTAGCATACCTTTGTCAACTTTCAGTTGATAAAACTCATTGTGCATGTGTATTGGTTTAACAAGCTATGTACAACTGTGTATCTTGCTCTTTGGGCTGAAGTACACATGATTTGTACTTGTGTATTGGAGCCCCCTCCTACCTTCTTTTTTTTCTGGCAACTTGCAATATGCAATCTTGGAAATATGGGGGAGGAGGAGGGGGGTGGTAATGGAGGTTATGTGGAGGAGGCTCCCTGCGACAACTACACTCTTATACCACAAATTTACACTCGAATACAACATACTTGGATTTACACTCGAATACCACTCTCTTCTCCACCGGTGAGAACCTCAGTCATAACGGCCCCTTTCCTCCTCTCCCTATGTCCTGTCCCCTTTCCACCTCCCCTTGAATCCCAGCCCCTTGCCACTCCCCAGCGCCCAGCCCCCTTTCCACTTCCCAGCATCCTCCTGCCTCCCCCTCTCCACGGCACCTCCACTCCCTCCCATCTTTTCCCCTCAATGCCAACAGCACCTCCTCCCCATCCCTAACTCTATGGACCTCCAACGTCTGAGATCTCCAGTCTAATTTGACAGATCTCTCAATCCAAGCCACCACTGGTAAACCTGACATTATCTGCCTAACAGAATCCTTCCTCCCACAGAATGTCCCTGATTCCTCTATCTCTCCCTGGGTTTTGTATTTCCCGATTTGACAGGCCTGAATCCTGTTCCAGTGGTGGAGTTGCAGTTTATGTCAAAAACTCCATTCCCCACTGTCTGTGTACTACCCTTCTCCCTCCTATCTTCCAGGAGTACCTTTGACTGTGCTTTCCCCATCACAACCACCTCCTGATTGTTTGTGTGCTGCACCGTCCTCCTTACAGGGATCATTCTGTGATGTATTCAATAAACAGGGACGAAGACTCTGAAGTGGGAACAATAGGTTTAATGCATACATGGGCACAACACAGCACTGCACAGCACCGGAACATGGGCAGGCCACATGGTTCTCCTTAAGGCCTAAGTCACATTTGCCACGGCGGCCGTGGGGTCTCCAAAATCTGCGGCCACTAGCAATTATACAGCGGCCGCAGTATTTCCACGGTCACACAATGTAGCAGTCACATATGTTTTTATTTTTCGGGGAGCCGCACGGCGTATTTAGAAATTGTGGAGACCGAAAACGTGGGGTTGCCGTACGGTCTTTGATTTTATGTCGCACGGTGACCTTAAGGGGGCCCTGCGGCGGCCATAGAATTTTCAAGGCAGACGCAAGGTAGCCTCAAGGTGCCCGCAAGGCGACCGCAGGGGGGCCCTAAGGTGAACGTGTGGCCAGACGGACGGTAACGAATGGGTTAATTTTTTTTTTTTTTACCAGTTTTTTTGTTTCGGCTTGTCGAATTGTTACGGCGAACGTAGAAATGAAAAAAGTTATAACTCCGCATTATAATTCCACGGTGACCCCTACGACCTGTAAAAGATAGCCAAACGGCGTAGGGCCACCCTGAGGCCACCGCAGAAACTCTGCGGCCGCCGCACGTTTCTGTCAATTCAGAGGGCGTACGGCCGCCGTATCCTCGCCGTAGAGCAAATGTGACTTAGGCCTAACCATGCCCCAGTGCACCCATGTATGCATGCCCCTCTCTTCCAATATGGACCATTCTTTAACCACCCATCACAACTCTCTCTTCCTCATATGCAGTGATTTCAACTGTCACCATGCCAATTGGCTAGGTCTTGGTACCTCTTCAATCAGCCAAGGCAATGCAGCATAAGACTTCTGTGACTCATGGGCCTCACTCATTCAGTGAATTTTCTGACCCAGATGTCTCCCAATGGTATGTTCTTCCTTCTGGACTTGGTAATGACGAATATTCCCACAAATGTCTCCCCTTTTTCTCCAATAGGTTCATCTGAGCATGTGATTGTGGAGAGTCGACATCTCTCTGGCTATTGTCAGAGAGCTGCTTCAGTGCCATAGAATCTGGCAGTTTATTTAGACTGGCTGACACAAACTGCAAGCTGCCCTCTCATGTCAAGACTGGTCTTTCATTTTCACATCTCCTGAAATTAATACTGCCTGGGAATCCTTCCAATCTAACAGCTTGCTTTCCCTTATGTAAAGATATTTCTTCCATCGCATCTGCACCTGCAGTTATCATACCTATCCTCTCGTGCTTGTTACACAGAATCCTATGATGAGGCAGTTGCCCTCAAACAACTTGCCTTCTCTTCATTGAAGGCAAATCCAACTGAAGGCAACCTCAGATCATTCCATAAAGCCTGGAGCAAGTGTTTGTCCACTCTCAGGAAAGCCAGAAAACAACTTCTGGCAAACCTCCTGGCTGAACTCTCAAACCTGTCTCCTTCTTCAAAGACCTGGTGGCATCTTTTCAAATCTGTTTCTGGTGCATGCACCCTCCCTCCATCTCTTCCCTCATTTCAAATGCCCCACAGCTGACTCTCCTCGTGACAAGGCTGAATACCTCAATTCTGTGTTCGCTTCCAAATCTTGTGTACCCAACCCCTCACTTCCTACGTCGAGCCTACACTCTCATACCCAAATGCTCCTGACTACTGTGTCTTTCTCACTTCAGAAGGTGGAGAGGTTTCTGGCAAACCTTGGCTCTGATTCTGCGATGGGCCCAGATGGCATCAGCACATCCATCATAAAAAAACTGCTCCACTGCTCTTGCTCATCCTCTTTCTGCTCTGTTCACTTGGTCATTCTCTCTGCATCAGTTGCTGTCTGGAAGTTAGCCAACATCAGTGCAATATAAAAACATGGTGCCAAATCAGATCTTCTTAACTACAGGCCTATTAGCTCGTTTCCAATTATAAGCATAGCCATGGAATCTATCATTGTAGTTTACATCAACTCCTTTGTTTTTCTCCTCTAACGGCCTGATCTCAGATCATCAGTTCGGTTTCAGACCTCGTCCTTCTACATTGGACAAGCTGTTTCTGTTCTCTCAATAATGGATGGAAGCTCTTACTCTCAGACATGAAATCGGGGCTGTCTCTCTGGACACATTATATCACCAAATGTCACCAGAATAAGAAGAAACCAGTATCTTGTGCAACCTGATTGGTCAGCCATGGCGTAAAGTTAAAGGTTCACTGGCGAGAACGTCCTTAGGCATCCTGACAGAATTACCTCTGTGGACCACCTTTGCCTGACCAGCCATGTGAACTGCCAAGGGGAAACAAAACCGAACAACCACCAACCCGGGACTGCATCACCAAGGACAGAAGAAACTGTCCATACTAGACCTGGATCTCTTGTGAAGCATCAAGTGTGGTATAAGTGAAGGTCTCTCCAATCACTCCACTTCACAACACTTGTCCAGAATAGCCCCCAAGAGCAGGAGGGTAGTGTACCCCAAGGATCGTTCCATGTGGTACAGGGTGTTCCAAAAAGTCGTGGACAACTTTGGCTGTTCATATGTTTAGTACCACAAATGATACAATGATACCCTTGGTTTATATGATACAGAAACTCATAAAGTTTTCTTTATTTTCAGGTCTGTTGGTTTAATGTAAAAAGAAAATGGCCACTCCACAGGAGAAAGCTCAATGCATCAAATGGTTCATTGAGACAAGATCCAACACACAAGTTCAGCGTAATTTCCGTACAAAGTGTGGAAGGAATCTGCCATCGCAGACGTATCAGGGAGTGGTACAAGAGGTTTAAGGAGACTGGAAGTTGTCAGAAACAGAAGAGTACCGTTCGACCAAGCACAAGTGCAGTAGACGTTGAACGAGTGTGTGGGTCATTTCAACAAAGTCCCAGAAAACCAATTTGACACACATCCAGAGAACTGGGTCTACCAACTACCAATGTACACAGGATTTTGCATAAAAGACTGAAGCTTTATGCCTATAAGGTGAAGATTCTGCAGGAACTCAAACTCAAACCAAATGACAGACCCAAACGCAAGCCATTTGCCTTGTAAATGCTCAGTTGCACAGAGGATGACAAAGATTACCTGAAAAAGATCATGTTAACAGACGAATCTTGCTTTCATGTATTGGGGAAGGTCAACCGGCACAATTTGAGAATCTGGGGCTCTGGAAACCCACACGTGGTCATTGAACACTTATGCGATAGTCCAAAGGTCAATATGTGGTGTGGCCTTCTCTATGACCACTTGGTGGGTCCGTTTTTCTTTGTGGAGGATACAGTGACCTCAACAATTTACATGAACATGTTGGAAGGATTCGCCGTCCGACAGATTGAAGACCTACAACTCGAAATCATTTTTCAACAGGATGGTGCTCCCTCTCATTCGGCCTTAGTCGTTCGAGCTGTCCTGAATGAAAAATTTCCAGGTCACTGGATTGGCTGAGACGAACCAACTGCCTGGCCCCCAAAATCACCAGAAATAACCCCCCTTGACCTTTTTTTTCTGTGGGGGGTTGTCTAAGATGTTGGTGACAACATCAAGGTGGCAAACCTGCAGGATCTTCGATCTCGGATCATAGCATCCTAAGTCACATTTGACTTAAGTGTGGTATAAGTGTCTATCGGTGCCTTCATCTACAGGTTCTCTTTGTCTGGCTTGTCTCTTTCTAGTGCACAAAGCAATGTGCTTCCGGGACCATGAGCACTGGTGGAAGCAATCACGCTGAGCCAAACATGGCAATACCTCATGCACCGCCTTGATGTCCTGCATGTGACAAACTGAGCTCATATTTAAGTGTAATTGATGGTGTGCACCAAACTTTATGAGTTTCGGTATCATATACACCAAAGGGTATCATTGTATCATTTGTGGTTCAAAACATATTAACAACCAAAGTTGTCCGGGTCTTTTTGGAACACCCTGTATTATTGTGTGAAAGAGAAACATCCCAATTGTGAAGTTTGAAGTGTTCAAGACCTGTGCTCCAGAAGTCTGCAACAACTCTGCCTTCGTGCTATCACCCATAGCCATGCAAGAGCTTGGACTCTGTAATTTAAAGTTGATCCACGTGATGCTAATAACTTTGTCGTAGCGGTGCATCATTTTCTTGAAGAGAGGGATGTAGTGATAACACCAATAGTTTTCCATAGGAAGTGTGGGGATGTGTGAGACACAGGCAGGAAGTGGCGTAGTTTGTGAGGCCCAGAGCTGTATGATATGAGGTTATTTTGAATACGATACAAGGCGCCATGCTTTCAGTATCTCAGAATAAAGTTGTAATCCTACTTATACTTTTGATGCCAGTGTCACAACAATACAAACTCCAGTTTTACACCTTGGCAACTATACTGACAGTGTACCAGATTTGGTTTGGCGTTCTTGTCTACCATACATCCAAATGGCAAATATTTGAGAACTACCAAAACACTATGTAATATACAGAGGAGTTAATTAAATTAACGAAATGTGCAGAGGAGTTCATTAAAGAAAATCAAAAGGTACAGAGTTGATGAAAGACAATTGAAGAGGAGTCTTGTGTTACTCAAATACAGGAAGCAAGGAGGGGAAGGGGCATGGGATGGATGGACATGTAATCAGGGGACGCCAAGCAGAGGTGGGAGTGGCGGTGGCGGAGCCTGAAGTGGGTGAAGGGGAATGCGGTTGTGAAGATAATGTAGGGGAGGGTACTGATGTGGGGGAGGGTACTAATGTGAGGAGGTTTGACATCATAATCTCACACACACCACACATCACACACCATACACCACACACATCCAAAAAGGTTGGAGTTAAGGATTCCAAGGGCAAAGAGATGAAGACAGACATCGGAATTGGGATGGCAATGATGATTAAAAGCATGAAGAAAGACAGCACTGTATGAACATGACGGTGAGTGAGGAATGAGTGTACAAGCCATCCAGAGATACAGAGAAGGGGGACAATGGAAAGCAGATTGGGAGAAAGGTGTTTGGAAGCAAATATGTGGGAAAATTGAACATTTTAAAATTACTGTTTAAAAAGGTTTAAATTGATGGAGAGAGAAGGGGAGGAAGGAGAATAAGAATAAGATGAAAGTTTCTTGTCATTTCTTATTTTTTTTTCTCTGCATCCAACAGAAGGTATAAGGAAGGGATTAAATCGAGGGTGGTAAAATGTAATACAGAGATGATGTATAGGAAACAGTTGGGGGAGTCGGGTGGAAGTTGGAAGGCCCAAAACTATCCCAGCCTGAGATAGAGGATCAACATAAGTAGAACAAAGAGCTGATACTCTCGGACCCTCGACTTTTGGGTGGTATGAGGAATAGATATCCATGTAATATGAAAGCTAAATCTTGAACGCTTTTTGAAATATTGCTTACACAAGCCTAGTTACCGAGATGTTTGCCACGGCAACAGAATTCAGCCAATCATAGCCGTGATTTAATGAGGTTAAGATAATGTCATGAGTAACAGATATCTACAGTATGAAAGCTAAATGTTTAACGGTTTTTGTACATTGACGGATGATCGGTCGGACGGTCGGACGGAAAGAGCTCATTTTAATGTCCCTCGTCTCCGACCTTATCGAAGGCGGGGGGACAACTAGAACGGAACTCGGTAGAGCGCGTGCCTCCGCCAGGCTGAAGAGTTTACGTTTTATATCCCACTGATTGGCCGGATCTGCATCCCTTCCTGAACCAAATTTGAATCGGTTGTTCTTGTCACCTAACCAACTCGTCCACCCATTTTTGTCATAACTCGTCCACAACTTTTTGAAATATCATGCCATGCATCGTTTATGGTGCCATCTCTCAACGGTGAAGAATCACTCTCATATCCACATCTTCACCAAAACAGAATCAACTCGTTGGCGTGGGAGGAGGAAGAGAGGGTGGTAGGGCAAATTAATTGTGCCCATGGTGAGTAACTCCGCTTCCGTCCAGTGGTTGGTTAACAATGTGCATTGCGCTACATGCACAGGTGAAAATTACAAATCATCAACCCAACCTCACAAGGGACTGTGAGGGGCGAAATATTTTGTGACCACAATCTGACCCTGGGTACCTGCAGCACATGTGCAAACTTTGGTGAAGGTAGGTTGATCAGTGTTCGAGGTTATAAGCGAACAGACAGACAAACAGATGCTCTGTATTTTAATATGATCCCTCACATTTCCCCCTCGCCCCTCCTTCCAATGCACACCACACCTTTCCAGTCTTATTTGTTTCCACTTCCCAATGTCCCCATCCTCCATAACGACGTCTATACATTTGTGTACCTGATATTTCAAAAACTGATGAACATTTATCTTTCATATTGCAGATATCTATCTATTCCTCATGACATTATCCCAACTGGATTAGATCACCGCTGTGATTGGCTGAATTATGTTGCCATGGCAAACATCTCGGTAACTTGGTTTGTGGATGTGATATTTCAAAAACGTTCAAGATATGGCTTTCATATTACACAGATCTATTTCTCAGACTACCCAAAAGGGTGAGACCGAGAGTATCAGAAGATTTGGGTCAAAACGGAAGATTTTTTTCACACTTGAAATTTGATATTGGGTCACTCCTGGTGGAACCCTTTGAATTTTTGAACTTTTCTTTAGGTGGGAAGCATGGGGATTTTCGATGGCACGTCATCGACTTTGCTCTAGTTGTGATTTACACGGACGTGAGCAGACGATGAGCAAATACATGTGCTGTATGGGATTTGAACTTGGGTTTCATAGCATCACAATCCATCGATTCAGATGGGAACGCTAAACATGCAGATTTTATTTCCTTTTTCTGCCATTACCCTTTTTTAACGTATCTACTCTTCGCCTTAATTCCGTTTTCTCTTTTTAATATAAAATTGATTGTCTCCGCCTGGCTCTTTTAAATTCCATTTTATGTATTGTAATGATCACTGTGTTGTTTGAATTTGTCGTGGCAGTTTCATAGACTTGCTCTTGCTAACCGTGTTTATTGCGTCGTTCTATAATGCTGTTATAAGCTGGAATGTGAGCCTGGTTTTCATAACTGATTATTATCAAACATTTTGTATCTTTGTGCGATTAAAGTTTAAGCCTTAAAAACCACCTGTTATCTGGGCTGTCGATTACCAGGCATTGTAGACTCCTCAAACATATTGTATCATTTTAGCATTTTGTGTACTTTGCTTTGTTCCGTCGTTTTGAAAAAACAAAATATTCCTTGCTTGGGCATCCGACTACCTGCTATTGATTTGCAATTTGTTTCTGGCTTTAACATCAATACAAAATTTTATTACGGACCCTAGGCATCAAAAAGCTACAAATATCGAACAAAGTTTCAAATGGAGCACCTCGTCGCCATTAGAGCATTTAAATTGTATCGGACGTGGCAATAAATGTGAGTTGTTGCTCCCAGCTTGCCGGCTCGATGACAGAAGATGCCATTCGCATTTTTGCCTTCTCCATCCCCACCCCGTTTAAATTCTCTTGCGGGCACACGCAACTTCTATTCATTTACATGTCTTAAGTGGACTTTTACTCTGGCAAGCATGACTTCTGTCTTGAATTAATGATGCCATTGTTATTAACTCATTCGGATGCTTCTCATGGTTGTTGGTCACCTCCATGACTACACAGAGCTGTATTTAGTTGCCACAGCTTGTGAATTTGATTATATGTCGTCCTGTTGAGCTCTAGCATTGTGATGTATGTACTTTCTCTCGCATGATCTAAAGCTCATGGAAGAGCTTGCCCGTACATTATATGTGTGTTAGTTGCACTTCGTATCCAAAGAAGGCTGTTCACATGAAATGTACAAACCATCTGGTCAATTTGTTTATAGCGCAGAAACTGCTGCCCAGACAGTAACCATGTCTGAGATAGCAAGCAGTGTAAAGTGTCGATGAACCTCCAAAAAGACCAGAACATTTGCTCAGCACAATGCAGGCGGGATCTTGAAATTTATTCAGGGTGCCGGTGATAACACGACGACTCTTCATAAAAGACACAGTGGGATCTTTAATGTCCACCAACTAATGCAAGCAGAGAGGACACCCAGTTTAATGCCCATATGAGGGATGAAACACACATTGATGCCTTGCCCTGCTTGTGTGAAATACCAGAGTGACAATTTATGGCTGGGACAAGATTCAAACCCAGGATAGAAAGCTCAAAATAGCTCATTGGTAAAAGACATTTGGAGACATCACTGTACGTTTGCATGAACTACAAAGACATTTGCAGACAATATACAAACCACGACACTATACAGTACCGTTTGGGACCTGAACCTGTGATTCAAGCATCATGAGCCGTGTGCTCAGACAGTAACGCCAAACATCCTCATTTGTCGGGGCAAGCAATGTTCTTGGTTATAATCATATGTTAGGCAAAAGCTTCATTTGTTTAGTGATAATGATAGAGCAGAGAAATGCAATTGCTTGTTAGAGGGTGAATGTGATGATATTGAGGGAGTCAAAAAGTATTTTACTTAACCACGAAGCAATGGTTCATGTACCATGCTTCATACAGAGCGTTGGTTCTGTCGTAGCAGTTTCTTGCGTAGGGTTACAATTCTGGATGGGTCCTCACTCTGGCACAGGAAAGTCACGACATGAATTTGGAGTTTGTTCATGGTGCCGGCGATAGCTTGCCCATTCATTGTAAAGGACACCGTGGGATATTTAACATCCACCAACTAATGCCGGCAGATGGGACGCCCAATTTAACGTCGATCCGAGGGACGGCACGCACATTGATGCACGGCCCTGATGTAATGTTCCTGCACCAGAAAAACTCGGCAGTGATGTTGGTTATTCGACACTGACTTGGCCAGCACTCAGCACCAGAAAAACCTGGCACTGGCATTGACTTCGGAAGTATTCTAAATGTGGTAATTGATGGGACTCCAAACTTGCAGATTTAAATTATTCTTATAAATATTTGTTGATTGTTGTATCAACCCACATCAGGAATATCCGAATATTTAGGAATTCACAAAGCTGAAAGAGAAACCATAGCCATACATTTTATACCAAAACACAGCATATGTATGCTTTAATCATAAGTTTTACAATTTAAGCAGGGAGAAGCAAACTATTACGAGGGATGTTTAAAGTTGAGGTGGACTTTTTTATTCTAGAAAATCGAAAGGTGCAGAGGAGTTGATTAAAGAGAATTGAAAGGTACAGAGTAGTTGATGAAAGTTAACGAAAGGTAAAGAGGAGTTGATTAAAAAAAATCGAAAGGTACAGAGGAGTTGATGAAAGTTAACAAAACGTAAAGAAGAGTTGATTGAAGAAAATTGAAAGGTACAGAGGAGTTGATTAAAGAGAATTGAAAGGTACAAAGGAGTTGATGAAAGTTAACAAAAGGTAAAGAGGAGTTGATTAAAGAAAATCGAAAGAAATGCGGGGGAAAAGAGGAAAAAAGAGTGAAGGTGAGCAGTGATTCGTGATTTTGGTAGGTTAACCATAAGGGAGATGCTGGTGGACCTTGAGTGCCCTGTGGAAATATGGGGGGGGGACATATCGCAGACAGAGCGGGAGGGGGGGGACATATCGCAGACAGAGGGGAGGGGGGACATATCGCAGACAGAGCGGGGGGGGCGAGACCGAGAGGAGATGGTAGAACACAGAAAGACCACCGACCTGCCTGTGGTGAGAGAGTGAGAGGCCCAAAGACTCAGCCTCACCGTGGGAAATACTAATGATCCAAAATCCCTTAGTTTCCACAGCGTGAAGTCGAGAAAGGAGAGAGGCAGCGAGGTCGCTTGATGCTGGGGAAGCAGTGAGGTGGTTTGATGCTGGTGAAGCAGAGAGATGGTGGAGATTGGGACCCTGAGGAAGGAGAGAGGGAGGGCAGGACGCCGGGGAAGCTGAGAGAAGCCGGGATGCCGGGGAAGCTGAGAGGGGCCGGGGAAGCTGAGAGGGGCTGGGATGCTGGGGAAGCTGAGAGGGGCCGGGGAAGCTGAGAGGGGCCGGGGAAGCTGAGAGGGGCTGGGATGCTGGGGAAGCTGAGAGGGGCGGGAAGCTGAGGGGCCGGGGAAGCTGAGAGGGGCTGGTGCTGGGGAAGCTGAGAGGGGCCGGGGAAGCTGAGAGGGCGGGGATGCTGGGGAAGCTGAGAGGGGCGGGGAAGCTGAAGAGGGGCCGGGGAACTGAGAGGGGCTGGGATGCTGGGGAAGCTGAGAGGGCCGGGGAAGCTGAGAGAAGCGGGATGCCGGGGAAGCTGAGAGGGGCCGGGGAAGCTGAGAAGGGCTGGGATGCTGGGGAAGCTGAGAGGGGCCGGGGAAGCTGAGAGGTGCCGGGATGCCGGGGAAGCTGAGAGGGCGGAAGCTGAGGGGCTGGGATGCTGGGGAAGCTGAGAGGGGCGGGGAAGCTGAGAGGGGCGGGGAAGCTGAGAGGGCCGGGGAAGCTGAGAGGGGCCGGGGAAGCTGAGAGGGGCTGGGATGCTGGGGAAGCTGAGAGGGGCCGGGATGCCGGGAAGCTGAGAGGGCCGGGACGCCAGGGAAGCTGAGAGGGCCGGGACGCCGTGGAAGCTGAGAGGGGCGGGAAGCTGAGAGGGGCTGGGATGCTGGGGAAGCTGAGAGGGGCCGGGGAAGCTGAGAGAAGCCGGGATGCCGGGGAAGCTGAGAGGGGCTGGGATGCTGGGGAAGCTGAGAGGGGCCGGGAAGCTGAGAGGCGCGGATGCCGGGGAAGCTGAGAGGGGCCGGGAAGCTGAGAGGGGCTGGGATGCTGGGGAAGCTGAGAGGGGCGGGGAAGCTGAGAGGGGCCGGATGCCAGGGAAGCTGAGAGGGGCCGGGGAAGCGTGAGAGGGCCGGGGAAGCTGAGAGGGGCTGGGATGCTGGGGAAGCTGGAGAAGGGGCCGGGATGCCGGGGAAGCTGAGAGGGGCCGGGGAAGACTGAGGGCTGGGATGCTGGGGAAGCTGAGAGGGGCCGGGATGCCGGGGAAGCTGAGAGGGGCCGGGGAAGCTGAGGGGCTGGGATGCTGGGGAAGCTGAGAGGGCCGGGGAAGCTGTGAGGGGCTGGGATGCTGGGGAAGCTGGAGCGGCGGGGGAAGCTGAGAGAAGCCGGGATGCCGGGGAAGCTGAGAGGGGCCGGGGAAGCTGAGAAGGGCTGGGATGCTGGGGAAGCTGAGAGGGGCCGGGGAAGCTGAGAGTGCCGGGATGCCGGGGAAGCTGAGAGGGGCCGGGGAAGCTGAGGGGCTGGGATGCTGGGGAAGCTGAGAGGGCGGGGAGCTGAGAGGGCCGGGGAAGCTGAGAGGGGCCGGGGAAGCTGAGAGGGGCTGGGGAAGCTGAGAGGGGCTGGGATGCTGGGGAAGCTGAGAGGGGCCGGGATGCCGGGAAGCTGAGAGGGCCGGGACGCCAGGGAAGCTGAGAGGGCCGGACGCCGTGGAAGCTGAGAGGGGGCCGGGGAAGCTGAGAGGGGCTGGGATGCTGGGGGAAGCTGAGAGGGGCCGGGGAAGCTGAGAGAAGCCGGGATGCCGGGGAAGCTTAGAGGGGCTGGGATGCGGGGAAGCTGAGAGGGGCCGGGGAAGCTAGAGAGGCGCCGGGATGCCGGGGAAGCTGAGAGGGGCCGGGAAGCTGAGAGGGCTGGGATGCTGGGAAGCTGAGAGGGGCGGGGAAGCTGAGGGGGCGGGATGCCAGGGAAGCTGAGAGGGCCGGGGAAGCTGAGAGGGGCCGGGGAAGCTGAGAGGGGCCGGGGAAGCTGAGAGGGGCTGGGATGCTGGGAAGCTGAGAGGGGCGGGATGCCGGGAAGCTGAGAGGAGCCGGGACGCCGGGGAAGCTGAGAGGAGCCGGGACGCCGTGGAAGCTGAGAGGGGCGGGACGCCGGGGAATCTGAGAGGGGCCGGACGCCGGGAATCTGAGAGGGGCCGGACGCCGGGGAATCTAGAGGGCGGGACGCCGGGGAATCTGAGAGGGGCCGGGACGCCGGGGAATCTGAGAGGGCCGGGACGCCGAGGAATCTGAGAGGGCCGGGACGCCGGGGAATCTGAGAGGGTCGTGGACGCCGGGAAGCTGAGAGGGCCGGGATGCCGGGGAAGCTGAGAGTGGCCGGGACGCGGGGAGCTGAGAGGGCCGGACGCCGGGGAGCGAAGCTGAGAGGGGCCGGGACGCCGGGGAAGCTGAGAGGGGGCCGGGACGCGGGGAATCTGAGAGGGGTCGGGACGCCGGGGAATCTGAGAGGCGGCGGGACGCCGGGGAATCTGAGAGGGGCCGGGACGCCGGGGAATCTGAGAGGGGCTGGACGCTGGGGAATCTGAGAGAACCCGGACGCCAGGGAATCTGAGAGGGGCCGGGACGCCGGGGAATCTGAGAGGGGCCGGGACGCCGGGAATCTGAGAGGGGCCGGGACGCCGGGGAATCTGAGAGGGCCGGGCCGCGGGGAATCTGCGAGGGGCCGGGACGCCGGGGAATCTGAGAGGGGCCGGGACGCCGGGGAATCTGAGAGGGGCCGGGACGCCGGGGAATCTGAGAGGGGTCGGGACGCCGGGAATCTGAGAGGGCCGGGACGCCGGGGAATCTGAGAGGGGCCGGGACGCCGGGGAATCTGAGAGGGCCGGGACGCCGGGGAATCTGAGAGGGGCCGTGACGCTGGGGAAGCTGAGAGGGGCCAGGATGCTGTGGAAGCTGAGAGGGCGTGTGTGAAAGAAGCAAGGAAGGGGAATAGTGGCAAATGCATTCAAGGAGGTGGGTTTGGGGTGGATTAATGGGGGTAGAAAAGATCAAGGATTTGGATGGGGATGACAAGAGGTGGTGGTGAACAGCTGTTTTGAAGTCCTGGAGGGAAGAATGGGATTGAAGAGAGTGTGGGAGTTTATTCCGTGTGGAGCAGAGACATTAGGAGATCTGTGGAAGGGAGAGGGATGGGGCGGGAACACGTGGTATACACAAGATGGACATTACAGGGACTTTCAGGAAGGAAAGCAGGAAACACCTTCTGATACACACCTTGATACACCTTCTGATACACACCTTAATGCATCTTCTGATACACACCTTAACCAACAGTGCATTATTTAAATAATTCCATATTCTATTCGTTATTTCCATCATTCCTTACACTTATCTATTCGGCTGAGTTAGTGAAGACAATGCATCCATTGTTGCCTTTTTTGTTGTTGACTTGTTTGTTTGTTTATTTATTTGATTTGTTTTGTTACATCTTCATTGAAATTCCGTTGGTCCTTCAACAAGGAAAAGGGTTTGATTCCCGACTCTCGGATTTACTACACGGCTTTTGTTTGTTGTAGATTGAACTGATGGCGTTGTTCTACTTCATTTGATTTTATTAACTCGCTTTTCCACATTATCGATTCTATTTTTTATTTGGTATACATGATCGAGGATAGTGTGAGAGCTAGAGCAGAAAGGAAGGAAACAGAATGGAAAGGGGGAAACACCAACAGCAGAGTCGAGATGAGAATGAGATGAAGGGGCGGGAGAGAAGGACACGTGGAGGTGAACAAGCTGAATGAAACACAGCAAGAAGAGGAAGAGTGAAAGCAGGGATGAACAAAAAAGGAACAAACCAACCGGCAACGAACAAACAAAAAGAGGTGAGG
>CM068958.1:31056994-31080240 GCA_035128595.1 Eptatretus atami | reverse complement strand
CCACAAGCTCAACCTCAATGTCCCTTACCATTTCTATTTCTCCCTGCATCTCTGTCACCCCCTTTAATTTCTGCGTCTCTTTCACCTCTTTTAATTCCTCCTTTATGATGCTCAATTCCCGGCTCTTTGTCTCTACCTGTCTGAGTTTACAGGTTTCTCTTTTGACTATTGTGGTTTCACTCGTCACCTCGACCTTGCCTGTCGTCATCGCGGTCCGAACACCTTCTACACTCCCCCTCAATTCGGTCATTTCTCCAATTACAGTCCTGATTGCATTTGTAAAATTCCGGTCCAAGTTTTTCATTTTTCCCTTTACCTCTGCCAGCTCTGCCTTCATTTCCTCCTGACCCACCTTCATTTGTGTTTGTATGTTTCTTTCCATGTTTTGCATATTCCAATCCATGCGTTCCATCATTTGTCTCATTTTCTCCATAAACTGGTCCGTGTCCAATGGCTTTGGCAAAGCCGATCTGCTATGATCGGATGTGGATCCGATAGGGATCGCTAGGTCCTCTGCTAGGGAAATTTGAGGCAAGGCGTCCTCAAGCATTGTTGCTGTCGCAGTTGCCCCCAATACCTCTGGGTATGGCTGCAGGGAATGATCTCCCTCAAAACTGTCGTCCTGAGCCACGGATTCCTCTAACATTGTTTCAGAACCCACCTGAACCAGCTCGTCTTGGTCCGCCACGGTCCGTACCGATAATTAACTAAAATTTGAATCCTGTGATTCATACCATAGGTACCAGTTTGAAGAGCATTTTTATACTTATTCTTGTGACTTCTTATTAGTGGGGAGGGGGGGGGGCTATGTAGTTTCGTGTGCAGTTCATGTTAATTTGTGGCAACCACTGTGAATGTATCTTCTTGGTCCCACTAACCGGAAAAATGATGTTGCCATTTTTTCTGTTAACCTATTAGTGACCTTGCCTCAAGGTCAAAGGTCAAGCATCATTACAGTGACCATACTTCATTCAAAGTATATCGACCTTGGTGCCAAAATGTGGCAAAATTCACAAGGACAGTGTATGACATTTGTTTCATCATTTGACCATTCATTTTTTTTGGCAATATGCAAATGAGCCAATTACAGATCAACATATGTATAATTAGCATACATGTGCGTCATTAAACATATATCCAGGCCATATATATATTAATATATATATATATATATATATATATATATTATATATCATAGCCAGCACATCCCGTCTCTAGATAATGTTAATTGTTAGTAGTTCATCACAAATTTGTACTCGGTTTGTACTCGACTTGGCGTTTTGACTTGTAGGAGTACATGATGTTTTGACTAATGACTAGGACATCTCGGTGAACGCTGGCTGAACGTACTGCTGTGTGAATGCTCGTGGCTGGCCTTCACTTGCAGTAGCCAACGGATGAAGGATATTGGGCTTTGGGCACATGCCTTTCTGCATCATCAATTGTCAACTCTCCATCAAATTCCCATGGTTTCTTGACCTCATCAGCTATAGCTTCTCTTAGAATCGAAGCACTATGAAACAGTTGGTGTATTTTACTATCAATATTCTTTGCCATTGCATCTTCTATGGCGGCATCAGCACTGCTGTGGTTAAAAACCAGCTCTGATCCTGCATTCCTCTTGAATGAACATGCTTTGAATATTTTGCTACATCAGCACTTGTGTAGTATTTCAACCAGTGTTTCAAGAATGCTGCAGTACGTGCTGTGCAGTTCCGACATGTTGAGCTCCGTACAATCTGTGAGAAGGCTTTTGACCAGGCTAAGAAACTCAATATTTCTGATGCAATTCACCAACATTTGTGTCTTCTGCTGGCCGTTGCCTGTCCTGGCTGTCTCGTTTGGTGCTCGCTGAACAGCTTCACCCAACATCCAGGTGATACTTCACATCAATAGCAGAGCATCGTCCGCATTGATAGCAGCACTTAGTTGCACTTTCCATGTCTCATTTGCACTCTGTTCAACAGCTTTCCGTATTTGCTCCCCTGCATTGAATGAGGAAACCTCGTGTAATTCTTGACTGTTATCTTCTCGACAAAAGAAGCACAACTCCTTATTGTATGTTGGGTTGCAGACCGTGTGAAACGTATGTCAGTTTGGTTAGAAGCAGCTACTGCTTGTTCGTTTTGATTACTTGCACTAGAGCAGCTAGGGCGACCACGTTTTTTCTGAAGTTGCAGACTTCCTTGCTGTTGACATGCCTTCCCATAAACGCTTTCTAGCAAGTTCAAGGTAACGGTGTGACACGTCTTACTGTAGCATATGCGGTGCCATTTTGCTTTGTTGGCTTCCAAGTATGTGTCTGTAACATTTTCCAATCTGCAGCTAATCTCGGGGAATTCACCATCTCCATACTGCCCACGTTTGTGAACGAAACTCAAAAACCTTGAATATGATTCAGATTCTGGCTCTGTTACAAGTCTATCACTGGCAAGCCTTTGACATACTATGCAGAGTTTGAAATTGGTCTCCTGCCATGGTCTTTTGGCATTGGAAGGACTGTCAGGTCTCTGAAATTCCATCTTCAGCTGATGTCCAGGTATTCACGTTTCTGTAACAAACAAATATTAAAAACCATTATTGGGGCAAGGGCAAATCGATCATATAACTGAAACAAGTCAAATAATTAATGTACAGGGTTCCCATGGCCTGGAAATCCTGGAAAAGTCATGGAATTTCATTTTCAATTTCCAGGCCTGGAAAGTCATGGAAATTGACTGGAAAGTCCCTGAAAAGAACAAACATAATATATGTAATGGGCTTTACATATGGTGAAGACTATATGCTAATTATGCATATTTTTATCTCTAATTAGGTCATTTACATATTAATTTGTATATTGAAAAACATTTGAGGTCAAATGACAAAACAAATGCATATTCAATGTTCCTTGTGAAATTTGGCAGATTTGGTACCAAGGTCGATATACTTTGAATGAAGTATGGTCACTGCAATGATGTGACCTTGACCTTGAGGCAAGGTCACTAAAGGTCAACAGAAAAATGCCACATCGTTTTCTGATTAGTTGGACCCAATAGAATACATTTATGGTGGTTGCGCAAAATTAACATGAACTGCCACACAACTCCAAATCGAGCACATAGCCCCCCCCCCCCCACTATATGCTTATGACGATGATTGTGAGTTGGTCCACCATCCGACACGGTTTCCGAAAATTCTGTCCGGCTCATTCGGCTCGCTATTCCTGTCCGTACACGACCCACGACTCGTCTGGGTCGGTCCGTGTCCCATTTTCTCACGTGCACTCACACATGCCATGTCATTTGCACTTCACTCACGTTCTGACACACACTCCGGCACAATAGCACTGGGGGCTTGGGTTAGCCCAAGAGATCCGGGGCTTCTATCCCCCCAAAGCTAGGCATGTGCTCTTTCGCACCATGCAACCGCTCTACCTCGCATAGCCTTACCGGACTCACCTCATCACGGTCTGCCTCGAGGAGCATATCGTCTCCCCTTGTTCCTGTGGGAGGTTAACCCGATCCTCGCACTGGGTCCCAATTACACTTCATAGTTCACGTGGTGTGGCAGCCATGTTGGAAAAAAGGAAAAACTTTGGACCGATGTATCTCAGAAAACGCTCAACGGAAAAAATTGAAAGTTGGCACATGTCAGGTACTCCCCATGGGAAACAAGTCTGCTTTTTGATGATGACATAGATGGCTTCTTTATGACGTCATAATTGCATATGTCGAACGCTTTATCCGATCAGTATGGAAATTTTTGAGGGTCATCTATGGCTAAATTGTTCAGGGGTTTTTTTCGTTTGTTTTTAACCATATTGTTTTTAACATAAAACCTTCAAAAATATTCTCCGAAATGGCTGAACAGATCAAGGCAAAGCTTTACAAGTATGATCGCCTATCCATGAGGAACAAAAAGTTCTCCACCTACGAGGTCATAGGTCACATCGATTGGCAGCTATGATTTTTTTTGAACATTAAACCTTTAACAATCTTCTTTTCCAGAATGGCTTAACAGATCAAGTGGAAACTTCATCCACGTATTGTCCAAATCTTGGGAATACCAGGATGTTCATGAATAATTAATAAGTCACATGGTCTGGCAGCCATATTGGATTGAACGCAAATCTTAAAAAAATTATTTCACTTGAATTGCTTCATCAATCGACTCGAAACATCACAATTATGATCTCGTAGTCATGTGGAATATATGTTTTAAATTTCAACCTGATCAGACACATGGTCTGACAGCCAGAATTATTTAATGTTTTTGAATCTGGGTTCAGAGATTTAAATCACACTTGGTACAATTATGTACAATGATGCAATAATCTGTGCAGAGGCATATCTGGCGACATCGTGACGTCGAAGATTGCCCTTCTAGTTTGAAAATGTTTGTATTTCTTGTATATATATGAGGATTCCAAGGCTTCCCACCATGAAGTACCACTTAAGTACTGTACCTCTATTTAAGTACTACTTTCGTCAATGATTGTTGGGAGACATCCTGATATTTTGATAAATCCTACTTTTTGGGGAAAATTTAATGATTTATTAATTGTCATACCGGTGCAGTAGTCTGAAATTTGTTGGTTTCTTTGGCCAGAATTTTTTTTGGACTTTCAAATCATTGATTAATTTATCCATGCCTGTCAAGCTGCTCATTACCAACCCTTCTGCCAAGGTGAACTTCGAATATGTTGTTGCTTAGCAACATGGGGTAAAAATATTTTATGTGGGTGCACGTCTGGGCATGCCTTCAAGCTCTCTCAGAAGGTATATAAAAGGGCCTTTCACACCTAAAGCCTTAAACCCTGACTTTGTTAGCCTTGTGCTAAGCATTGATTCCAGGTTTTCTTAGCCCGGTTTCACACCTCCTTTATTCACCCCAGGTTAACGCTTAATCTCAGTTTTCTTTTCACACCTCAGGAGCACTGACCCTGGCTAAGTCTAATGTCATGAATATGCATGATTTATTGAACAAAAAACGCACTCGCACAATATGGATTGAATACATGAAGGTCAAGGGCCACCTATCCCAACATGACACCTTCTCACTGTTTCGTCTTGTCGTAATTCAATTTTTGCTGCAAAGTTGAGGGAAAGACATCAAAGAAATGGACTATAATGTAGGCAGATAGGAACGAATGAGCGGAGGTGAGCAGTGATCCTGGATTTAGGTAGTTTCACCAGAACGGGGATAATGGTGGACCATGTGTGCCCTTCAAACCTGGGTGGGGGGGGGGGGGACAAATACAGAAAGAGCAGAGGGTTGAAGACCAGAAAGGAGGTGGTAGAAGACAGAGAAACCACCAACCTGTCTGCCATGGCGAAGTGATAAGCCCAGAGACAGATTCATCGTGGGAGATTCCACTAATCTTAAAAGCCTTCGTTTCCAAAAAAAAGATTTTTTTTAATGGTCATCTGCCATGACTCAAGATACATTAATAGCATGGATCATTGGCTGATCACGAAATTTTCACCATCAGTGGAATGTTTTAATGTAATTATGACGTCACACACACATATATATATATTAGTGAGTTTTTTATTTAGTATTCTGTTTTGAGGAAGGTAAATCATATTCATGTGATTGATATGCATTACACATGCAAGCAACATAAAGGTTTATTCTCTTTCCCCCTTTCCATCCCCCTCTATATCTCTGTCTTTCTATCTCTTCCATTAACACCATTCAATGGCTGCTCGCAAACCCGTTAACTCAATTGCTCGCAGAGAGTGGAATAACTGCCATGTCCCGGCACGAGGGAGACAGAAGTTGCTCTTACAGAGGTTGTTTCAACCCCTCTTTATGTGCCCGCCCCATTAGTGTGATGTAAATGCGGCATGGCAGAGTGAATGGCAAGCAACCAGCGAGGGGGGGGAGGGTATGAAACCCAGAGCGGGGGCGGAAATCCCAACCAGGGACTCCAGACCTTCGATGCTCTGTTGCAAGAGGAGGCACGAGACACGAGTTTGGACAAGGTCGCTCCAACCGGAACGATCTCGGATGGGCTGAGGGCACAACAAAATCTCTCAAACTATTTCTTATCAAACTCTACATTTTCTTTCCATCTCAACCCAATTTCTCTGTCATTCCTCATTGATCCAGGATTGTAGTTCTGTGTTAGGTGATTGTTTGTAAGTGCTCTGCGGTCGGGTATGATCGGTAGAGGGTAAGGGAAAATGTATATGTGTGTTTAATGTGCTTTATATGTGTTCTAACTCTTGTAATTTCATGTATAATTTTCTGAGGCAACGCCATTTTCTCTCCTTTGCATTTCTCCTCCTCATTCCTTTAATCATTCCTCCCATCACTTTCCGCTCTTTTGATTGCCTTCCTTGCTGTGTAATAAATAATTTAAGTGTTGAATGTGTCCTGATTTATCCTGCTTGGGGTTGATCGGAATAGCGTTCAAGGTGGGCAATTGGTCCGAGTTCCCAATGGTAATGGCAGCCCATGTAAGGCGGCATATGGCATTGGTTTGCTCGACCAAATTAGCGGCCACATAGTCACAGGCATGATTCCCCATTTGCCATGCTTGATTCACTGGTACGGTAAAGCAACTGTGGGCACGAGGATCCGGCCTGAGTTGGGAGGTGCAGTTGGTGTTCATGGTCTCTCAGGACATGTCGCTCTCTTGCAGTTGTCCAGAGGTGACGTCTGTAACAATATACAGAATATAAACCTCTGGGTTCTGTTTGTTTTATATCTACCAGGTATTGTCCTGAGCAATTTTTAATCAGTTTTTGAGCATCAATCTTCATGATATTTAAAGCACATGTCTTTCATTAAAATATATAAAAATTGCTGAAGTTGTTAGGTAGGTTAAAGGAAGCTTTGGTTCAGTGATAATTCCTTTCAGAGAACACTTGATTTTATTCTAATTGCAAGTTTGCAATGCTAAAAGGATCCAGTTTGGAATCATCCTCAAACCATGTCACACCTTTCTAAACATCACACCATCACACCTAGCCGACACAATCACACCTTCACCTCTCTGGTTCCTATTTCAGCAGAACCATTTTCTTGCCTGTCAATTCACTTAGAACGATGGCTAAATTTGCAGTGATGCTAATTTTTTCATTCCACCCTCATGTGTTGGATTTCAAAGTCACAAGCCAGACATGACTTTTTTATTTTTTGTATACATAGTAGAGGCTCATGGAAGAGGTAATACACTGAATGGATCAGGACACAACAGGCCAAAAGGATAATGTCGAGAGAGAGGGGAAAACATCAACAGCGGAGCTGAAGGCCAAGACAGAAGGATGCAGACAAACACAATAGGTGTGGGGAGGAATGGGGGGCAGGAGAGGATGCATGGTGTGGACAAGGTTGATATAGAAGGAAACTCTCAGGAGGGAAACTGGAATTTCGGAAAGAGGAGGTATTGGGATGGGTGGGATTAACGGTGGTAGAAAAGATCATCGTTTTTGATTGGGGATGATCTGAGATGGTGATGAACAGCTGTCTTGAAGACCTGCAGGTAAGAATGAGACTGAAGATGTGAAAGTTGGTTCCACAGGCAGTAAAAAGGTATATATATATATATATATATATATATATATATATATTGTGATGGTAGTAGCCTGGGTTGGAATTTGTGCACCCCCCCCCCCTCTCCCAAGGAATGGAAGCACACCGTACGGCCACGCATCTACGGGCATGCACTAGTTATTATAAAGTGTAAACCAAAGTGTGAGTTGGATATTGAAAGTGTAAATTAGGTGATTGGGAATATGGAAACTGAAAGTGTAAAGGTGTGTGCATATGGATATTTAAAATGTTATTGTTGCTTCGTATGCAGCCTTTGGCTGCATCATTTTTTGGAAGTGCAGCTGTGCCACTGATGCAGTGCCCCTGTTACCAGTCAGCCGGTACTAATTTTGCCGATCTCAGAAGGATGAGATTCTGAGTTAACCAACATGGTGTTATTTCAACGGCATGACAGGGGCTTGACCTCAAGACCCTAAGATCTTAAAGCCAGCCACCTTAACCATTAAGCCAACAAGCAGCTTGATATTTCATTTCAAAGGTGAGTATGGAGATTCAAAGTGTAAAGGCGAGGGAGAGCACTGTGAATATAGATTGTGAGCATTATGGGTGAAATGGGTAAGTGGATTGTGACAGATAATCAGCAGCGAAAGAAATATTTGATTGGACAGTTTGGCAAAGTGGAGGAATGGGTAAAAAGTGTGGACAAAAATTGAAGGTGGATAAGAGGTTTGAGGGTAATTTGAAGGTGGTGCAGAAATTGGAACAGAATCTGGACATGTGTAGAAATAAAAGCATTGTCTGTATCTAAGATTCAAAGAAAAACCTTGAAACCTACAATGCGTATTCATTTATATGATCACACACTGCAGTATATCCAATGCAATTAGTGATCCAAATGAGAAACCAGAGAGCTCAGGGATGTTTCGACACTGCGAAAGAAATTACACGACAAATAAAATTTTCAACCAAAGCAAAACACCATCTTTGACAAAATTAAAATACAAGTTACGTATATATAACACTACGTTTTGCGTCCCGTGTACCAACTATTAGACAGCATATGCTAATTCATTTCAAAGTGCCATTTTTCCCCATTAGTAGGGGGATGATTGTCTTGAGGACAATTTGGCATGAAATTTCAGATAGATATTCTCCTTCTACTTTGCAACTAATGCGTCAAGGCTCTCATTCTCAAAATGACTGATAATCTGTCCAAGTTTTGCAGCATCTATTTATATCAGCGTCTGATTGCCAGGAGATTGCTGCGAGGTCCATGAAAAAGGTGGATGAAGTGTAATCCAACTCTGATTGGCAGCTGTTTTGTGCTCGGATGTCAAAAGAAAGAGAAGCTTTGTCTTTCTGACACAAGCTTATAATGAAAGTGAAGAACTCCAGTACAATGTGAAACTGGCATAGTATCCTAAAAGTATCATGAAGCAACCAAGGAGCATGATCACCAAATATGGAATCAGTCATTTTACTTGGCAAGAGAGGGGATCAAGGAACAGTCTCCAGAAAGAGAAGTTTTCCTGGAAACATGTCCTGCTATTAGTGAGAACAATGGCAGTTGCAGAGAAAAATATTGCATCAGAAGTCATCAAGATAATGAAATTATTATTGTTCACCAGGTAATTAATAGGTGTCCAAAACCATCCTTGACCATGTAGTAGAATGAGGCTGAGGCCCTTGTGCGAATGAGATGAAAAAGGACTCTACTGAAAGTTCCAGTCAACACAAGGTTCAGGATAATATAATTGTGTTCATTATCTTCTATGTTGTCTATTGTGCCACACCAGCAGCAATTGTGCCACACCACTGGCACACTGCATATGATGGAGATTAGAGAATGGCGCAAGTGTAATTTTCTCATGCTTGAGTTGAGAAAAGCTTTCAAACAAATGGAGTCAAAGCTAGCGTTTCTTCCAGGTAAATCGTTTCCCGGGGATTCCTGGCTAATTGCAGGAAATTGAATCAGGATTCCTGCCTTTTCGGTTCGGGCTCGGGAAATTTGGGCTCAAATCATATATAGTGGAAATTGTAGATATACAGTGACCTGCAAAAGTGTTCACCCCTACCAATAATGCCACATTTAGATGAATTATGAGTTATGTAGAAACAATTTTTCCAAATGAACTTTTTTATTCATAACTGCAGCGATCAAATGAAACACTATTATAGTTGAAGGAGGTTAAATGTCAGGAAAACCTGCAAAAAACCTTTTACAAATCAAAATTCACTGGTTAGTACTTGGTGGAAACACCTTTTGCAGCAATGACTGCGATGAGTGTTTTGGGGTAGATCTCTACCAGCTTTGCACAGAGTAGGTGAAATCTTTGCCCATTCTTCACGTGGAAATTGCTCTAGTTCTGCCAAGTTGGATGGGGATCGTCAATGGCCACTTAAGAACATTTATTTTCTTCCTATTCAACCACTCTAGTGTGGCTTTAGCTTTGAGCTTCAGAATATTGTCCTGCTGAAATGTGAATCTCTTACCCAGTTTCAGATTCATGGCTGACTCAAACAGGTTTCCATCAAGGATTTGCACTGTCCATTGTCCCTTCTAGTCTGACAAGCGTGGCAGTCCCTGCTAATGAAAAGCAGCCCATAACATGAAGTTTCTACCACCATGCTTGACAGTAGGAGTGGTGTTGACAGGGTGATGTGCAGTTTTAGGCTTGTGCCAGACATCACGCTTTGAATTTAGACCAAAATATTAATTTTTTTGTCTCGTCTGACCAGAAAAACTTTTTCCACATGCCTTCAGTATCATTAAGACGCTTTTTCGCAAACAACATACAATCTTTTTGATGTTTCTTTTTCAGTAATGGCTTCGTTCTTTCTACCTATCCAATGAGTCCAGATTTCTGAAGGGAACAGGATATTGTTGATTGATGAACACTGACCCAGATCTCAGACATAGAACCTTGCAGATCTTTCAAAGTCATTGTTGGATTTACAGTGACACCCCAAATCAGTTTCCTGTTTGCCCGGCTGCTGAGTTTGGATGGGCGACTTGATCTCGGTAGAGTCTGGGTGGTACAATACGTCTTCCACTTCTTAATGATGGATTTCACCATACTCCAAGGGATAATGAGTGACTTTGAAATCTTCTTATAACCCTCTCATGAACAATGTTTCTCCACCACTTTATGTCTGACTTCTTTAGAAAGCTCCTTGGTCTTTCACGTTTGCCTTGTTGGTTGACCAAGTGAGTTGCACCTTAAAACTCCTTTGATAAGTGGTGGAGCTTCATTTTTAAGTTAACCACGGATTACATACAAGTGAAACCAATTACACTTATTTTGTAACCTTTCAAACAAATAATTTGCTCCTGAAGTGATTTAGGGTTCATTAGGGAAAAGGTTTGAACACCATATTTTCCAGTGTGTAAACTGTGGCTGTGTATGAACCACACCCATGTTTTTCACCCTCCAAAGAAATGAATATATTGATCATTTTATTTTCTGATCTAGATCTAAATACGTTTGAACAGAACAAAGTGACGGAGGTATCAACATGCTTCCTCCCATGTCCGCTTCATTTCATCTAACAGTCTTATTCTCATTTTCAAGAAGCTGAAGACAGAGGAGAGGACACCAAGAAGTTTTTATTTTTCTTTCTTTCAAAAAAAATATTACAAAGAGGATTTCTTTTGTTCCGAGAAAAAGGAAGAAAAGGGATTCATACTGGTGTCAAACATATTTCTTGTGGATTTGTGGCCTGAAAAGGGCCGTTTGGGTTTGATGAAGCTTTTCACCTCAACCCGAGGAAATCTTCGTCAATGCTTTCCTCGTCGAAGATGGCACGTAACTCCTTGTCCGTTATCAGGGAAGAGCAAGTCCACATCGCTGTTCACATCGCTTTCACTGTCATTTCCAGCCTCCTCCTCCCAAATGATGTCGTCCTCTGTGCAGTCCATGTTGATGGAGATGCAGCATTTCAGAAATGCTCGCTTGATGATATCTGACGATATCTCCTTGCACACCTTCACGATCCAGCTGCAAATAATCGGAATGTCGACCTTTCTCATCCTCCCGATGAACGCCGCAATCTTCCAGTCAACATAATGCTCATCAATGTAGTGATGTGTACAATGGTGAAAGTCCAACCAAGATGCATATGGCCAATGCTCCTCGGATCAAAAATCCCGGCACGAAGCATGTCACAAAATGTTGATTTTCAACTGATGCAAATACCAAGTCTGGGAAACAGGAAAGTTGTTCATCTGTGGTGATTCCACCGAGATGCAGCTTATGTTTCTCAAAATCTGTGTCTTATACAAAGGCCTGTGAAGTAAGAAAGTTCATCTGGTCGACATGAGTAATCCATGGGAACCAAGTTAGAAACCACTGATAGAAACTAGGGAAAACAAGGAGAACCAGGAAGGATGAAGAGAACCAAAGGAAGCCAAAAGAACCAAGCAGCACTGGTCCTTCTTAAAGCTTCACCATTCCATGTGGTTCCTCGTTCTCGTGAGATTCTTCCCTTTCCTTTTAAATCCATTTCCTGCCCTCGTATAGTAAAGTACATGGGGTTGATTGGTTGTTCCTAGTTTTAAATCATGTCTCACTATCCAGCATTTCCTAGCACAGTGTCAGCATGTAAGGAACACGCTTGGTGGATTAATTCTGCCTGCATCGGAGGTTCATGTGGAAAGTGATGCATGTAAAAAGATAGTCACCATTACAAGTCCCTTGTCTATCCATCCCTTCTGCTGTGCATGAACAATGACGCCGGCTGGAAACTCGTCTTTGGGCAAGGTCTTCCACTTGAACATGACGTACGAGGGAAGCTTGCCACACAAGCTTATTTGAGAATGCCTGGTGTTGGCTTAATGGTTAGGGTGGTGGGCTTTGGATCCTAGTGTCCTGAGTTCAAATCCCGCTCAGCTGTTGAATGAATACCAGGTGGGGTTAACTCAACCTATCATCCTTCCGAGGTCTGCAAAATGAGTGCCAGCATGCTGGTATACTGTGTCAGAGTGGCGACCCGTCCAGGATTGTGCCCAATAGTCAAGGAGACTGCTAAGGCAGCACCAACGCTCTGCACAGAGTATGGTCCCAATCTCCTCCTCCTCCTTATTTGAGTTGGGTGCTCCATTATTAGTCTCTAGCTATTGTGAATAATTCTTTTTTGATGTAAGACCAGGTGTTCTTCTTCTTATTTTGTGTTTAATGGAGTTTTCAGAGCCGTGAGGCTCTATATACGCCATGCACCTAAACTCCGAATGTCCATTTTTTCTATATTTAATTCCCGCACACGGTTAATAAAGCACTGTACAAACTCCTAACCTGAACCTGAACCGATTTTTATAATATAAATGGCGGAATTGAGCTTGACAGCAGTTCTGACTGCTACAAAACTGTCATTTGGAATATAATTGAAATTCAGCATTGATTGTTTTTAAGACCGATTTTTTTCTATTTTTTTTTCCTATACCCATGTATTAACCGCACCCCAACTAATACCTTTTTTTGCCGATAAAAAAGTGCAGTTTATACACCAGAAAATACAGTACTTCTGTCACTGAGAATCACCTGATTTTCTCTGTTAATCAAACTTAATCACATTTTATCTGAATTTTTTAGCTTTATCACTTTTGACTAGTTTATGAAGACTCTATGTGTTAAGTTTGATTTGAAAGCATCATGGAATAAACTCAGGTGGCATCAAAATGTGAGAACTTTGGAGTGGGGTGAATATTTTTGCATGCTATGGAACTTGCACTTATGCAGTGTGCTCTGTGCCCCTTGTTTCCCAACACGAAGGAAAGACTCATCAACTTGTATTTTATGGCCGTCAAAGACATTCCACAAAAAATAAATGTGTGCAATGTTAAAAGTTCACTCAAAGTCATATAATGATTGGATGGAAAATGTGGTCAGCATTCCAACAAGCTCAAATGAGCTAAGATCCTCGTCCTCTTAATGATGACGTCATAAAAACGAATATGACGTCATTGTGATGTATCAGGTTTGCGATAAATTATCTGTGCTAATGCCCGGCTTGATTCCCGCAAACAAAATTCAAACAGCTTGCCTAGTTTTGGAGATAATGGTATTGGCGATTTCCATTAGCGGCGATATTATGACATCAACTTTTTTTTTCTAGGAAGAATTTCCAAAATCGGAGATGGTTACTGCCTGCACGTGGGCTTTCTGCATATACATGGCAAGTTTCACGAAGATCCGATGAAAACTCTGGGTTGTGAAACAAAAAATGTCAAAAAATAGGAATGACGTCATAAAAATTGATATGACGTCATAGTGATGTATCATATGTGCGGTAATTCATCTCTGCTCATGCCCTGTTCGATTCCCGCAAACAGAATTCAAAAAGCTTGCCTAGTTTCGGAGAATTTTTTTTTAGGTGATTTCCATTAGCGGAGATATTTTGACGTCATAACTTTTTTTATAGGAGGAATGTTCAAAATCGGAGATGGTTACTGTCTGCGCAGGGTATTTTTACATATATACGCCAAGTTTCAGGAAGTTTCGATGAAAACTGTAGGCTGTGAAACAAAAAAATTCCACAAGAAGAAGATGAAGAACAACAATGTGAGTAACACTTAGAGATCCTCCACGAGGATCTAAAAAATCCATTTAGCAGTTATGGGTTGCAGTGTTTTTTTTTATTGCGTCGCAGGAATAGATGACCTTGCTTTGCTCAGCTGAATAACTCCCATAATCGTCAGCGAACACTCTGCATCTGCACTGCATTGTGTGAAAACTCTGTTGAGATCAGTGATGGCACAGCAATGACTCGACATTGAGTGCTTTGCTATTAACGAGTGCACATTGGATTGGGATTCAATTCTGATTCCAGTCCACTAGTTGAATCATTTACTGAGGCAGGCTGTGCCACTGGTGGGGTGCACCTGTGCATGAATCAGGAACTTATTCAGGGTGCTGGTGATATGTTACCTCCTCTTTATGAAGAACACCTTGGAATCATTGAGGTCCACCAACTAATGCCAGCAGAAGAGACATTCAGTTTAAGTTCTATCTGAGGGATGGCACACACATTGATGCCCTGACCTGCCTGCAAAACTCCAGGGGGACAGCTTACAGCTGGGATGAAATTTGAACCCAGGCTAGAGAGATCAGATGCAAGTGCACACACTTCTAGGCTATCCTGCCAGCTATTGTACACCATTGCATGCACACAAGGAACTTATAGATCCCATGCAGTTGATGGACAATGCAAATGTGGTGGTCAGTATTGAAAACAGGCAATGCAACTTTCGACACTTTTCCCAGAAAGATCTGGTGTAAATTGTCTGCAACACTCACAGTTGTTGAATTATAGGTTACAGTGTAGACTTTCTCATACACATCGGAATACATTTTGCTTGGACTTGGTATGGAGTGGGAAGTGCAAAACAACATCCTTGCCAAGGTAGAGTTCTTCTCCATCAGACCGAATTAAATTAAGTCATGGATGTTGAATCTATAAATAAACAATGGATGTATCAGGACCTGCTTCATTCAGTGATTGCTTTGTTTGACAATCGACTGATACAACAATGAGAGAATGCCATTCACAATTTGTTTATTCATTCTGTTTTTTTACTATATTTCCAGTACGCAGTCATTTCCTTCCCAAAATGTAAATTCGTTAACGTCACAGTCAAATTATATCATAAACTGTGAATATATATATTGAATCAATTGGCCATTAAAAGCCTCGTATTTCTTGCCGCTGGCACGAGGAAACAAAGAAGAAGCGCCCGGTTTCTCAGCGATGCTTGTTTATGAAGTGAGGGTGCCCTAACGGAGTAAACAGGTGCTGTACATGGAGCGCATTTTACTGGATTATTTATTTATTGAAGAAAAATTGTTCCAAAAATAATTTATTATATATATTCTTCATAATTTCAAACAATATTTCAAATCGTTTCGTTCTCACTCATCTAATAATCTTTTAATTATATTATATTCTTTCCTCTACAATCAAATTTCTTTAATATCATATTATTATCTTATACTCACATTCTCTATCTATTTAAAAATATATTCTACATCGATCACATTTCAAAAATTTTTTATCCTAAGAAATAGGTTATACATCTTCCTATAAAATCAATTTATATATCCTATTCTATAACAATAATAAATCATTAATTAATTTGCAAATATATCATTAATTAAAGTATAAATATAATATCATCAATCAATAATCATAACAAAAAATTCATAATTTTCTAAATGAAAAAAAAATCAATATAAAAAAATTCCATCAGTATTAAAATACATATCAAATCATTATATTAAAATCAATCGTTTATTTTTATTATATTCGAGAATCATCAAAAAAAATTATTATTCAATTTCCAATATTATTAAATCATAAAAATAAAAAATATAAAAAAGAATATCAAAAAAATTTCATAATATCATATAATAAAAATATCATCTTCTTAAAATAAATATTCTAAACATCATCATAAAATCATAATAATTTTTATAATTCAATTCAAAAATATATTATCAAAAAAAGTGCTCAACTTTTTTGTTTCCAAGTGTCAAAACGCTGTGGCCTTTGGAAGTGTTAAGGAATTCAGCTCTACTCAACATGCTTGCCTACGAAATACATCTCAATTTGGTGGTAAAAACGATTCACAACGACGGGTTTCCTTACTCATTGCTCTGCAGTCTGCATTCAACCCCTTCATTTGTCATCTCATTGACCTCATTTCATCTATCTATAATTCCAGAAATGTGTGTGTGTGTTGTGTGTGTTTGTGTCTGGTGTCTGTGTGTCTGTGTGTGTGTGTGTGTGTGTGTGTGTGTGTGTGTGTTGTGTGTGTCTGTGGCCTGTGTTTCTGTGTGTCTGTGACCGCTGTTTCCCGACAACCACCGGTCCGATCTAATTGAAACTTGCCAGGTATATTGCTGGAGACCTGAGTATGTGCCTTTTCAAGATTTGATATTAATCGGACAAGTGATTCCCAAGTTATGGCCATTTATTTACCAACCAATGACAGGACACGTTGTGTAGGCGTGGGCGATGCGCCATTTAGTTACCAATCACAGGACACTTTGCTGCGTGGGCGTGGCTGCATAGGCCGGTGCACGGCCGGCCGACGATGACGTCACGTGCCGTGCTGGTTACGATGGGGATCGATCGGTGCCTAGTTACCGTGGGTAGGAGTGCCAATGGTAAATGGCAGCGAATGTCATGGCAAGCAAAGACAGGGAGGTAAACTTGATTTTAATTAACTCTGTGTGTAAGTATCACAGCAGTTGTTACTTCAATGCAAGCGATAATTCGTGGAATGATGTGAACATTCCGTACAGGCACGCACCACTTTTGGATAGTGATGACTTACTGTATTCTAATAATTTCTCGATTTCTTATCCGCATTTATAGATAAACACAATGCCCCAATCCAGTCGTCGTTTATGAGAGCGAAGGAATGGCCTGTGTAGTTGTTTGAAAGTTGTTTTTTTTTTGCATGTACGGCCACGCACATATGGGCACACGAGCGAAGGAACGGCCTGTGTGGTTGTTGTTTCTGGCACGCGGTTTGAAGTTTTTTTTATTTTTTGTATGTTATGGCCACCACGTATGGGCACGCACGTACGGCCATGCACGTATGGCCATGCACATGCGGACACGCACGTACGGCCACGCGAGAGCGAAGGAACGGCCTGTGTGGTTGTTTCTGGCAAGCAGTTTTTAAAGTATATATATATTTTTTTTTTTATTTATTTTTTTTTTTTTGCACGTACAGCCACGCACGTACGGGCACGTGAAAGCGAAGGAACGGCTTGTGTGTTGTTGTTTCTGGCACGCGGTCTGAGTTTTTTTGCGGGGGGGGGGGGTGGGGGGGGTTTGCACTGCGTAGCCGTGGTCGATGGGGAAGAGAAACTCAGCCGCGTTCGCCATTACGGGTTTTTTCTCTCCTCTTCTCTCCTCTTCTCTTCTCTTCTCTTCTCTTCTCTTCGTGTTTTTCCTTGCGAAAAGGCAAAATACGTTGGCGCTATGTAGATGTGTGTGTGTGTGTGTGTGTGTGTGTGCTGTGTGTGTGTGTGTGTGTGTGTGTGTGTGTGTGTGTGTGTGTGTGTGTGTGTGTGTGTGTCCGTGTGTGTGTGTGTGTGTGTCGGTCCGTGACCGCTGTTTCTCGACAACCGCTGGTCCGATCTAATTGAAACTTGCCAGGTATATTGCTGAGGACGTGAGGATGTACCTTTTCAAGTTTGATATTAATCGGACAAGTGCTTCCCAAGTTATGGCCATTTATTTACCAACAATGACAGGAACCGTTGCTGCGGCCATTTTTTATCAACAATGACGAAGGCGTTGCAGCATCAGTTCCTTTCTCAAACACACCCACCCCAACATGTCGCGCAGAGCGTGGGTTATGCTAGTTGGAATATAAAGTCCAGTGATGAGCCTGTGGGCACTGAAACCATGAATCAGCCACCCTAAGTCCATGACTTCTTGCAAAGTCAAGGAACTTATTGCTGTTCTGGTTCACAGTTCCAGACCTATGAGGACCAACACGCATCTCATAACCATCACTATCAGTTCCAGTCGATGGCTTGAAATCCCCCAAGACTGGAAGAGTATCTCGCCTGGGGCACTTATCAACCACAGACTCGAGCGTGGCACAGAATGCATCCTTCACGGTGAGGTCACTCACCTCAATCGGAGCATATACAGAGACCAGGGAAACAACCCCCAAGGAGTGACGAATCTTGAGACTCATAATACGCTCATTGACCGGTGTTACCTCAATTATCATTGGAGTCAGATTTGTAGCCACAGCTACAGAAACTCCTTGGGCATAGTAACCATCTTAGTGACCAGACCAATAGTAGGTGTGACCACCCGCCATGATCTCAATACTATCCGGTCTCCGAACCTCAGAGAGTGCTGCAATACCTATGTTCAAACTCTTGAGCTCAGATGATAACAGAGACAGGTGATCATCCTCTCTTCGATAAAGGACATTCCAGACATGCACCCGAAGGGACCCACCTCAGTTTAACCCAAGGAGACCGCCGCCTGGTGGATGACACCTCAGCACCACCCCGCCAAATACCACCGCAATCTGACCCTGGTGGTTTACCCCATGGTTTTCCTCCTATTATCAAGGAATGGGGTCCCGAATCCCGTCATCCGGTGAGCTGCCCTGTGGAAGGCCGAAGCACAGGAGGTACTCCCACGGAGTGGGTTTTCAGATTCCTTGCATTTGTTGGTTTTGCGGCATGAAGTGTTTTATGGTGGCCAGAGTGTAAATGCTGTCACCAACCTCCTTAAAAAAAAAAAAGTAACACGACTGCAGGAGGACATCCGCAAACACAGTTGGGCACTAGAAATGGATGGCCATTGTCTCACATGGAGCTGCTCTGCCCTTTGACAGGTTTTGTTTTTAATGCTGCTGGGTGTCCGTGTCCATACACCATCCTCATCAGGAAACCTGGTGGGGGAGACGGTTTAGTTGCTGACAACCCGACCGTGAAACAGGTTAGTACAGGTTTACATGGTACCTGTAACAAGTCCCAGATCTAATCTGGCTAGACCTGACATGACATGATCTAATCTGGCTTGATCTAGTGGTGATGGGGAATATTGTTATTTTTTATTTCAACCTGATCGGCTGCAGGGTCTGGCAGCCAGAATTATTAATTTATTTGATCTGGATTCTTCCTCTTTTTTTTGACGAAGGTTCACTTGGCTACGCTTGGATGGGTTTGAGGGTAGAGTAGCAGCAGCTGAATCTGAATCCTATCCAGCTTCCTCCTGGTGACTGCATCTTTGCTTTTTGCTTGTTCGGGTTCCTTCTGATGACTCCATTGCAGGACTGTACTTATTTGATCTTCCATTTGATTCGAATTGAATTTATTTTAATACTATTCTGAATTCAGTTGAGTAACAATAAATGTCATGGGTCAGGGTCAAGTGTCTAATCAAAGCGGGATGTCTTGATACCCGGTCATCACTGCCAACAGTTACAAAGCAGCAGTTCTAGTTTTGTCTGGTATTAATTACATAACACACCAGTAAACAAACACCGCACAAAGTAAACTACACAAAAATACACAAACACCATGCAAAACAGGTCTTGGCAATGCAATCTCTGATTGCTCTTTTTCTTGTTCCAATTGCATCCACCCTCCCCCCAAAGGAACAAAATACCAAGATAGGTGAAAAAAAATTTTGTTTTTCAAAACTTCATGGAATCAAGTGAAACTTGTACATGAACAACTTCAGTGTGCCCTCGTTAATCCCTGAAAGTTTCCTCCTCCTTGGTCAAGTCCTTTCGGAGAAATAGATCATACATCCTTACATACATATATGCACATGCTCCATTATACGTAGATTCACCTTTTTGGGATCATTCTAACAAGTTACAATCCCACAGAGGCCAAGATGCCCCCCAACCACCTCTGACAAAATAGATAAGAACAGGACAACTTCACTCTATTAGTTCCTTAGTTACAGCAAAATTTCTAACCTACGTGAACATACCGACCATGCTAATTTAACATGCTACCTACTTCATACCCCCCTCCAATGTAACAGTATGGTAGCTACCGAAAAGGCAATTGTGAGTCTTGTAAGAGAAAGCACCAGCATTGGAAGTTTAAATGCAAGTGTGAGTATAGATGTTGAACTGTAAAGGTGAGTGTGAGTGTAAACATTGAAAGTGTATGAGTGTAAGTATATACTGTATTGAAAATGAAAGTGTAAATGTGAGTGAGTATGGAAATTGAAAGTGCAAGCGTGATTATGAGATGGATATTGAAAATGTAAAGGCGAGTGTAAGTATGTGTATTGAAAGTGTAAAGGTGAGTATGAGATGGATAATGAAAATGTAAAGGTGAGTATGAGATGGATATTGAAAATGTTAAGGTGAGTATGAGATGGATATTGAAAATGTAAAGGTGAGTATGAGATGGATATTGAAAATGTAAAGGTGAGTATGAGATGGATATTGAAAATGTTAAGGTGAGTATGAGATGGATAATGAAAATGTAAAGGTGAGTATGAGATGGATAATGAAAATGTAAAGGTGAGCAGGAGATGGATATTGAAAATGTTAAGGTGAGTATGAGATGGATAATGAAAATGTAAAGGTGAGTAGGAGATGGATATTGGATATTGAAAATGTAAAGGTGATTATGACTATGGACAGTAAAAGGAAGGTCAGAGACAGATTTTACCCAACCTTGGTGGTGTAATGGTTAGAGTATATGCTCTGTGTTGGAGAGGTTAGTGGTTCAAACCTTGTCTGAATCATTCCAGACTTTAAAAATGGTATGTGCTGATTCCTTGCTTTATGCTCAGCATTTAAAAAGGACAGAGCATGACAAACTACCATAGGTTGGCAATAATAGTGCAGGCCTTGTAAGGGAACTTGTATTTTCATATTGTGATTATCTATCTATAATTCCAGCAATCTCTGTGTGTGTGTGTGTGTGTGTGTCAGTAACGTGATATTCGGCTTACATTATCTCAAGGACCATATGAGGTGCATGGTACAAAAAAAAAGTAAATAAAATGGTTCTGAAACAGTGAAATCGTATTCCACTTACTGCATTAAAGTAAAATTACTACTGATACTCTACATGAACAGCGCTATTGGGAAACACATTTTCCATTCTATTAAAATATTAACTCGACACCTCTCATCCATGTCAGCCTTCGCCACGGTTATTTCAAAACGAGCTGATTCGTCACACGGTTACATATGTTTATCCCCAATATGTGGCTGTTCAAAAATTACATAACGCTATTTTTATGGAGGTGCATATGAGCTTGATTAAGCCTTACCAATAATTTTTATTCATGTCCCAGAGGGTGGGGACTTCGGATCCACAGGAGTCAAAACAGAAGATTTTTTTTAAACTCGGAATTTGATATTGGGTCACTCCTGGTGGAACCTTTTGCATCTTTCAACTTTGTTTTAGGTGGTAAGCACGTTAGTTTCCATATTCATTGCTATATTGAAGGACTGCACCCTTACGTCATTAACTTCGCTCTATTGTGAAACGGTTAAAGGTTGGCTGTTGCTTCACCGGGTGTGAGCCACTGGAGACTGCAATTATTGCCGGTTTGGAAGAGCATCTTTTGTCAAACATGTCATGGTGCTTGCATGCGTAGGTAGCCGTCTTGGGGGAACGAGGGCTTTGCAGGGATCCCTTTGCCTCTGTAAACCTTTGGGTAGTCGGAGTCTGTCCTTTAAGCTAGTTTTAACCCATAGCTGCAGAAAAGCATGCTGAGTACTCTGATACTCCAGCTCTCTCTCATCTTCAATTTTGGCCTCTCACCAAGGTCTCAAGCTCAGAAGAGCCACTGAAAATTGGAACCACTCTCTGTATCTCCACGTTTTTTTTTTTTCGTGTTTCATTTGTGTTTGAAGTTTCAAGACAATTTTCAGCTTAGAAACATACTTACACTTTAAGCTTTGCTGTTTTTTTACCCCCGGGCAAGTTTGGACAATTAACCGAGGTGTTTCAGCTTGCCTTAAATTGAATAATTTCCTCCTAATTATTTTTGCATTGCATTGAACGTTGATTTTGATGTACAATTCCCACTGTTACTTTGCCTGAGGTGTTGGTTTCGTTGGCATGTTTATAACTTTGATGTCTATGTATCTTGTTTATGCATCTACCAAATGTTTTGCAAAACTTTTCTCTTCTTGGTTTGTTTGACTCGTTCATCCCCGCATGACTTTACAGTTTATCACCTCAACTGAGTTATAAACCAGTTTGCTAAATTTCATGGCACCTTATGTTGTTCGAGGCATTGCGCTCGACTGGTTGGTGACTGGTTTGCAGCGAGCCGGCTCTTTGGACCATGGTGACAAATTGTTGATCATTGTGAAAAATCTGAATCTTCACATCACTGTGACAAATGCTGTTTACCACCTTGTTTTTTGTGGTTTTATTTTTTTTACTGCCTCTATAATCTAGCTTCCTATAAGCTCTCTCAGCCCTCTGATGCATTCCATCATCTCCAGGATGCACGGATTCTACCAGTAACCAAATCTGGGTAAACTCCCAAAATACAGGTGTACTGCATACCTCCACTCTTTTGTTCATCTTTCTTTCTTTTTTTCTTCTGTTTGTGGACCTGCCTTTGTAAGGCTGTTCAATCCAACTCTTCCCTCATGGGCTTCAAGCAGGCATTGCACTACCTTCTTGTGTACACCATGCATCACTACTACATACAATATTTTGATTTTGGTATTTCCACTCCTCGCTTTCCTTTTTACCTCCGCCACCGAAGGTGAATGGAGGTTATGTTTTCACTCCTGTTTGTCTGTCTGTTGTTTGGCTGTTTGTTTGTGAACAGAATATCTCAAAAAGTTGCAAACGGATTCAGATGAGATTGGGTGGAGAGCTTGGGTATGTAAAAAGTGAGAATTGATTTGATTTTGGTGAAGATCTGAATCCGGATCCGATAATTTTTGTAAGTGATTCTTCACCAATCAGTGATAGGACTAAAACGATATGTAGCATGATATCTGAAAAAGTTATGGACGGATTCAAACGAAACTTGGTGGATGAGTTGGTTGGGTGACCAGGACATGCTGATTAAATTTTATTTCAGGTCCGGGTCTAGATCCGGCCTATCAGTAGGATACAAAACGTAAACTAATCAGCCTGGTGGAGGTATGCGCTCTACTGAGTGGCCGTTCTAGTTTCCTTTTTGTTCATTTGCCTGTTTCTTGTGTTCATCTGTTGCTAAAGCCTGGTGTTGGCTCAGTGGTTAGGGTGGCGGCTTGGGATCCTAGGGTCCTGAGT
>CM068958.1:31032013-31049320 GCA_035128595.1 Eptatretus atami | reverse complement strand
TTAAAGAAATGATGAGTCTTATAACTAAGCCTACATACCTATTTACTTTAAGGAAACAAAGCGATGTTCCCTCCTTCTCCATATAATATGTACACAAGAAAATGTGAAATTTCCAAAGCATTAAACTTATATATTTTCTACTCTTTGGAGAATTGTACTGATTCAACAAAACACTTAGGAATGTGCCAAAATTAACCAGCTTCATTGAGCTATATGATTTAATGCATTCACTGATTGACCTCACGCCTTGTCCCCCAGAGGACCTGCTTGTCCATAGTATCTGCCAGATCTGTGTCTATATTTTGGATGTTTTGTTAGGTGCTCTACAAGGAACCACAGCAAATCTGGTGAAAATTCGTACCTCTAGTCCATTCTGCCATCCCAAACTTGTGGTCCTGGTATCTTATCTCCTGTAAATTAACGTGCACATAACATGTAATAAAACATGTAGAAGGGCATTTGGTAGAGTGCATACCTCCACCACGCAATGCCTGATCCATGAGAACATATCGGACCCAAAACATTTTTGAAATATCATGCTGTCCAGTACTATATCGTTTTTTTTGAAGAATTTGAAGGGAATTTGAAGGAGGTCGGTTTGGGGTGGATTAACGGGGGTAGAAAAGATCGAGGTTTTGGATGGGGGAAGATAAGAGAGGCCCATTCAGCTGTAATGCTTTAAACATTCAGAGAGTTGTATTTGCACATTATTTGATACTCCGGACCTGTCTGGACGATGGTTATCTCCGGATGGTGGTTATCTCCAGACATGTGCGGACGGTGTTTGGCTCCAGATGGTGGTTATCTCCAGATATGTGCGGACGATGTTTGTCCCCAGACATGTCTGGATGGTGTTTGGCCCGGACATGTCTGCACAGTCTTTGTCCCCGGATGTGTCTGGATGGTGTTTGTTCTGGACATGTCCAGGCAGAGGTTATGTCCGATCGGTGTTTGTCTCTGGAAGTGTCCGGATGGTGTTTGCTCCAGACGTGTCCCGGTGGTTTTTGTCTCCCGATGTGTCTGGGCGGTGTTTGTCCATGGATGGTGTTTTTCGCTGGACGTGTCTCCTCATGCTACCTTCCCCTCCATCCCCTCATGCTGCCTTCCCTTCCCCTCCTAACTCTCTCTATCTCCCACCTCTCTCTCTCCCCCACAGTTTTCAAATTAGGAGCTGGGGGTGATTTCATGCATTACATATGACACAATTTTCCAATATCGAATCTCATGAACAAATTAAAATATATTGTTGCGGCCACGGGTACCGAGACACCAGCTTGTCACTCAGGGGATTAATCCCCGGTTGTCCTCGGTAGAGCCGGACCTGGGGCCACCGCTCACAATTAACGTTGTGGTCGGTGGGTTGTTTTAGAACCACAAACGCCACCCAGTCAACCACGATTTCCAGTGTCGCCGTCTAATTATTCCGTTTAACTAGAGGTCACGTGGTACCTGAGGGGGGAGCCGCCCTCGGCAAAGCACCAATGTTATCTGATTAGATTTAATTAGGGCGGCGAGTTTTTAACCGCGGTGCGTGCCGACTATTTTTGGTCAATCTGTGGTAATTACCTCCTCAGTCTATCTGGTTCACAATCCTAGACAATGGAGGAAAGGACAAACACGACAGGTTGGAATCGACAAATATAATTTATTAAAATAAAATAAATAAATAAAAAACTTTTTATTTCTGAGGTAAATAAAGAATATTTCAAAGCAAAACAATCAAAATGCCAGGAAAGAGACAAAGAGCAGATGCTTATCGGGGGTTGACTTACTTACAGTAAACACAGACAAGGGACCCAGCACATCATTCAGGGGGAGGGAGGGGAGAGAATCTCTCGCTCACCAGAAAGTCTCCGTGAAGCGAAAACATCCTGTAATGCGTGCGTGCTGTCACGTCCGTCGCCAGCACCCAGCTTTGCCTGCACCTCTCGCAACAGCCTCGAACCAGTCGAGTCTGGAGGGCACCGGGATCGTCCTCCGGGTTTAGACCCTGTGTTGTTGGTGATCGACCCGTTCCTCACTTGTTGGCGGCGCTGCTCACACCCACACCCACACCACCTCTCGCTTGCCGAAGCACTGAGAAGGATGAATTGTTTTTTCGGCGCTGGTCAGACACCCGCTTCTTGCTCGCTTCTCTCGTCCTTTCTTTTTCTTTTTCCTCTTTTTCTCCTCACGATTTTCTCTCCTCACAATTTTCTCCTCACGCTTTTCTCCTCACACTTTTTCTCTCAGAACGCTTTTTTTTTTCCTCCTTTCTCTCTTCAGAACGTACCTCTCGCTCGTTTTATGTCTCCGCGGGGTGCCGTCCGCCCCAGCTCACCCCGCCCCACTGGCGCGCGGTACGAGGGGAGGTAAGGGAGTGTAGGATCGGTGTCCGGGAAGAGATGAGGGAGAGCGAGGCCAGACTGATGGGACAGATTGGGAACATGACGGAGGAGGTGGAAGACTGACGATAGCCAGAATGAGTTGAAGGAACAAATGGAGAAGAACACGGGGGCGATAAAGGAGCTAAGAGCCGCCAAGAAGGAGACAACAAGAGAGATGACTGCAATTAAAAACGAATGTAAATGGCACATGAGAAACTGACGAAGAGAGTAGAGGAGGTGACACAGACGATGGAACAAAGGAACGGGAAATGGAACACAAATAGAAACAAAGAAGGTGACGTTGGAGGGGGGAATTACAAGGGGCGCATCGGGAATTAACGAAGGTTAAAAGAGGAGGTGGATGAGGTAAAATCGAGATTATTGAAATTAAAGCAAAACAGGTAAGAACAGGTAGTAGAGTAAAGGAAGAGATTGTTGAATGCATGGACGTGTTTTATTTGAGCGTGACAGAGTGCTCGGAGGACGGGAGGAGGTGAGTATAACGAAGGTGAGTCTTGACGAGACCGGCACGCACATGATGCGATTGGGTGTGTGTCGAGCTTGGGGGGATTGAAGGACCCGGGGTTTCTTGGAATGCCCAATGTGCCGGGTATGTGCGGAGTGCATGTGATATAACATGGATGAGGCAACACGGAAGAGTGGACACGGATCGACCCGGACGGGAGTAGTGGTTCGTGTTGCGGACCGGAGGGGCGAGCCTCCTGAGCGGGACAGAGTTGTTTTGGAAACCACGCCGACTCCACGGGACTTTGCGTACGAGGTACGGGAGTGTGCGCGGTCCGCACTTTGCCAACCGCACAAAGGACGGTGGCGCGATGTGTTAATGGTTTAGAGGGGCCGGCGTGTAAACGTTCCGTGACAGATAAATCACTGGAGCACGGACGGCGAAACAGAACGGATTTGGCTGCAAATTGTTTTCCACGGGGACCAGGTGTGCAATATGCACGGTACCCCGGCATGAGCAATGGGCGCGGTGAGCACGGCTTGGTTCCCCGTGGGAAACCAATTCCCAGTGGCAAGAATTCAAACACAAATTGGCTTGCAACAGACATGTGACTGAGCACCTCTGCGGATGCGGGGGCTTATGTGGGTAGGAGACGGTGACAGTAACCCTCATGTGTGGAGCGCAGTGGTGAAACAGCCCCACACATCCGGGGCAAAGGAGCACTAGTTAGGCCCACATGGGGGTGCCAACGATGGTAGCCTCTATGTGGGTACCAAAGCAGCGATCATGAGGGATGGTTAGGATAAATTTAGGGACCAAGAGCGACAATAGGGACTGTTTAGGTAGAGACATGGAACGTGTAGTGGGGACGTAGCTTAGCGATAGAGTTAAATAGAGCGTGTGTAGTATAAGAGAAGACGAGGGTGCACGAGATCGTTAGGGAAATTAGTTAGGTGATGATGTGTCGGTGAGTGGAAATGTTTTTGTGTGTGATCGGTGAATTATGAGTGCGAGTGCAGGGCAATGGCCGGTATGAGTGTGAGTAATAGAATGCATGGTGTGAAGGATTGAATGGGGGGAGTGGATCCCACCCAAAGAAACCTGGGGTTAGTTTAAAGTTAGGTAGAGGGATTAGGTAAATTTACACATGGATGTCGTTATGCGGTTAGTGCTGATTGTGGAAAGTTTTAAAAACATTTTTTGTGTGTAGGGTGCAAGAGATAATGGACCAGCTGGGGGTATGGCTTGTGAGTGTAGTGTTCGGATGAAGCAGGCACCCCGGGCGCTGGGGGCTCATCGGCCAGGTGAGGCCGTAGGTTGGTCCAGGGGGCAATTAGTGTATTCGTGGATGAGGTACCCGAGGAGAGGGGCCTGGCGTGCCAGTGTAGTGTTCAATGGGACCGGGTGCCCGAGCAGCAGGACCCGGGGCACCAAAATGCCAAATGGGCATCATGAGGGGAGTGCCAGTGAGGGCATCCTCATGTTAGGGTGAGGAGCAGGCAAGCTCGGAGGCAGCTCCAGTGACCCGGGGGGTGCTAATGGTGAGTATACAGGTGGGCAGACCTGCTAGTGGAGCCACACTACCCAGCCACAAATTGTGCAATGGCACAGAAAGAAAATTTGGTGGGCAAGGCCCAAAATTATGAGAGCACCAACACGTAGGCGATGGGAATTTGGGTTTTTAGAACCCCATAGTTTAACAAAGGCCTCTTGGCAGGGTATAACCCGGGAAAGTTTAAAAGTGTAACAATATTAGCATAGTTAGGATTGATGAAGACCCCTTCGCACCATCCACTGTTGGGATGATCGCGGCTGCAGGACTTGCCCTCCTGTCGGACTCGAGAATGAGACTTGTCACGATGTAATGTAAGATAGCATGTAGTTCGGCTCTTCCTTCCCATGGAACCTTGGGGTATTGGGTACGAATTTGGCAATGGGGATAGTGGGATATAGGAGACGAGACGTAGCGACGAATTGTAAAAAGGGGGGCTAGGGTAGTGTTTAGGAAGACGGATGGGTACGGACGAGTAGGGCCAACCTCGAGCTCTCTCTCCCAGCACCACCGTCACTGCCCCAGGTATGTGCACACCAGGGACGACTGACCATGTTGGTCGGACCGGGTGTTTGGCATTACCTGGATTACCTTTTTTTTTCATGCTGTTGCTGTTTGCCTTGCTGTTTTGCTTTGTCTCGCCACTGCGCCAGGACCATCAAGGCTTTTCTACATCAAGGCATCACTCACCTCACTTCACCATTTGCTCCGTGACCCGTGTTCCACCCACACCTCTTCTGTGGACTGCTACTCGCTGCAGCCTAATACCAGATGACACGTTGCAGTTATCATGGTGGTTTTGATTGTTTTATTTTGTTGAACTGCATTTACTGTAGCAGCATGCCACCACACTTATGGAATTCCCCTTTTTGCAGCCGCTTTGCACACCTCATTCCAGCTTTATACCAACTCATAACAGCTCATTCCAGCCACATACAAGGCTCATGCCAGTTTGCTTCACTTGTTTTGCCGTGCATCACCATGGCCATGAACTGCACAAAGCAGCTCTGTGAAGGAAGTGGCTCAATTCTTGTTGCTGATTCTTGACCATTTTTGTTGAGAAGGCCACAACGTTTATGGCCTGTATGTCGGTCACTGGCCTGCCGGTTTATTTTGTTAGGTGTGCTGGTGAAGAGCATGAAGGTGGCAAGAATCGGCAGGTGTTCTTCCCCCTCTCCACAATTTTTCTTCTGCATTTCTCCAGGTCCGTGTCAGAAATTGTATATAGTTGTATGTTGTGTCAATTACCAAAGTCCACCGGTTATGTGTTTAGTTTCAAAAATCCGGCAATTTCGGTGTCGCATAAGGTTGCTGTGTGAGTCGGTTAGGTAGGTCCCAACGCATCAGGTGGGACATATCCCGGACATCCAGTTTAAATTTCGCACACACTGAAGGGTGAGTTAAAACGTACTAGGTTGGGAGTAACTTCACCTGCATGTCACACGGTAGTGCTAATTGCAATGTTGTAATTTTTTTTTTTTAACTATGTCACCAGCTGTTGCAGACTCGGGACGAGTCTGGGATAGGGAAAGTAGTGTTACGGATTTCAGAATCCGGTCTGATGAATGTATCCACACATCAGGTCCTCAGACAGTTATTTCCTTAAATGCATGTTCAGATAGCCCCATCCCCATGTCTAATGGGTCTTAAATGTGATGCTTGAGAAGGGTAAAGGATAGATCCCTCTCTTATGGGAAGTTTTTTCTTTACGACGGACACGTTCACACACAATTCTTTCACGAGCTCTGAAGCTCGCCCCCATTTTTCCTCAGCAACATTCTTTCGCGAGCTCCGACGCCCACCTTTTTTGGGAGCGCACGGGTCGTCATGGTAACCGCGTGCCAGTGGGGCGGGGTGAGTTAGGGCGGATGGCACCCCACGGAGACGGCCCGGGATATAAAAATGAGTGAGAGGTACGTTCTGAGAGACAAAGCGGGAGGAGAAAGAGGGAGAAAAGGTGTGAAGACAAAAGCGTGAGGAGAAAATCGTGAGGAGAGAAAATCATGAGGAGAAAAAGCGAAAGAGGAAAAGAAAAAGTGAAAGGAGAGAGGAAAAAGCAAAGGGCGAGAGAAGCGAGCAAGAAGCGGGTGTCTGACCAGCGCCGACGAAATATTGGCAATGGGGATACTGTACGGACGGTACAAAAAATGAATCGTCAATAAAGTGTTATCACAATGTTCTTTCGGGATACTCTTCAAGGTCTTCCTCATCAGATTCTGCCTTGAACACCTTCTGTATCAGTATTTTCACAGCAACTGTCCCCTGATGCGTGGCATATATCTGCACAGGGCAGGTTCTTTGTCCCTGGACTGTTGCACTTGAGTCAAATGATAACAGATGGTGAAGCACCTGTGGGCGGTGGTATTTGGCTCCAGTCGTTGTGCTCCCATTTCTAACAGAACCGTCCACTCTTCACATCGGACTGTCGCATGTGCGAAAGAAGAAAATGTCGCCATGTGTACGTCTGCACTAAGGCTCTTAGTAGATGCTGCCTCAAGGTCCCTCAGCTATCTTCTTGGTGAACAGATGGCAACAAGCTGCCTGGAGTGTATGAATACCTTAAGCGTTGCTTGAAGCCTCAAATTTTAAAACAGATCGAATTGCCGAGTTTGACAGCTGTGGTGTTTACCCAAACTCTTAAAACCCCCTGAGCAATGTCATTATCATCCAGTGTCTAATGTCAGATATATATTCCACCATGTCCTTTTTCCTTGTCCAGAAGGTTTCCCAGTGGTATCACAGGCCAGTTAAAACATGCCAGCCCAACAATCCTGCTGCTTTCTCGTGTCCAGTGTAACTCGACATCAAAGCAATGTCATACATCTTATCCTGCCAAGCTAAAAATCTGTGTGCAACAAGAGATGGGCTGCGGTATAACTGGAGTAGTACATCGGTATCTGGGCTCTATATGTGAATTGTATCTTGAGATGATGCGTGATTTGCAAAGTGGATGGATGACATGTGTAATCAGCATTGTATCAGCTTCATCATGATTCATCATCAAGGCCATCACTGACTCGATTTCTCATTCAGTGTTTGTATGCGTGGCACTGGTATAAACATCGTTGTCTGCGAAGACTGCGACGAAAGTTTTCATCTGATCTTTGAAGGTCTCTATAAATGCATCTGCAAGGAACTTTCCAACCTCCTACGTTGTCTTCACATGATTGAGGAAATGACCCGTTGTAATGTTGGCAAGATTTGTAGATCAATTCACTGTGTAGTGAGTTACTGCGACATCATTGTTTCTCTTTACCCCAGTGCAGCAGGGTTTTGTAAAGAACTGTGCAACGGGAGATGGTGTTGCACTTGCTTGTGTGTGTGTGTGTGTGTCTGACTGTCTGTAACGTTTTTACCATTTGCACTTTTGTCATCAAAATTTCAACAAACCTTCATTAAGAGAATATGGAGAAAATTTTAAAAAATAAATGTCAGTGAGTGTGTGTGAGTGTGTGTGTGTTTCCTCCACGACGCCAAAACCATGAAACCTAGCGACCCCAAACTTAGTATGCTGACAAAGGGAAGTCCAAGGTAGTGCATGAATGAAAATTAGGTGTTTGGGTTAATTGAAATGAATGCAATTTTAGCAGTTGGAACTGCTGCTGAGGTCAATTCCACATTTTAAAATTTGGAATTTGGTTCATGTGAAAAGATTCTAGAGCTTGCGTGCCAGATATTCTGTTTGTATCTGCTTTAAATGGAGATATTATATTTGGAAAAAGGGACTTTTGCATATTAGAGTGAAATAACTGAAAAAGTCAACTATCAAGCTTGTTCTTCTGTGGATTAAGTGATGCTTCTCCTAAAATGGATCCTCATTGTATACAAATAATAATAAATGACAAGTCATATAAAAATGGCTGCCATACACATGCACATGTTAAATGATAAGTAAACTCTACTCCTGGTGATGTGGATGAAGCTTACAAAGTTATTTATTTCATACAATATTTGTGAATGATTGGAGCTATCGCTGTATTGATCCCAACATGGTGTAGCATTTCATCAGTAAAAGTAAATGTCACACGTTTCAGTTTACAACAACAGACCATTTTCATACTTGTCACATTTTCGTCACCCACCCTGTAGTAACCTGGCCCACATGCAGCGATAACAATATAAGTTGTGCTAAGGTTGGACCTTCTTTACCCAGGGGCAGAATTTGTTCCAGTATATGTTTTTGAGGTTTTGAATTCCTTGTCCTGATTTGCTCATGAAGTTATGATTTCTGCACCAAAGTTCTCCTTCTGAGCTGTCAAATATGCCAAAGAGTTACACAATGAAGAAAGGAAATGGAAAGTTAAAAAAAGGATCTTCACACCTTCCGACAGGAAGCTATAATGAGCTGGAAAATAGATAATGACAATGACAGACATAGAGGAGCTGTTCATACAAAACACATCCAATAAAGGTCACAGGAAAGAGAAAACATGGGATAATATAACCTTGAAGCTCTTTTTTTTAAAAAAATGGGAAACACCGGAGCGGCGTTCGCAAGTAAAGAAACAAGCATCTATAAATCTCCATGAAAACCCCTTTTAGTTAACGTGTAAATTCAAGTTATGGACTCCTGTAATTATGTTTAAAGGGGAAGCATCGGGTACTTTATCCGTTGGAATGAAGGAATTACATTATTTGGCATTTACAAGGCATTTAAGAAATGGAATTCTCGGAGACACTTTGCCATTGGCACAGACAAACGGATTCTTTGCTGTTGTTGTTTCGCTGTGTTGTGAAAAATGATTTTTATCGTGATGAAATGCCCACGGCACAGGAGGCACGCACAATACATGAAAGGCAAGGAAGGGCACATGAGTACGTGTCAGTGTACCTTCACATGAAGCGCAACGATGGATATTAGTTGGCAATTATCTAGTCAACATGGAATATGGGATTTTGGGGATTTTGGGGGATTTTTCGGGATTTTAGAATCAGGAACTGTGCTAATTTGGGGAAAATCCAAACAAACAGACCAACCCCAAAACACCAATGATGATAGGAATTGATGTATGGAATCAAGAATCTGAATGCAGGAGATGGAGCAAAGCTTTGCTGCTAAGTTCGAACAAAACAGCTATCGACCCAGGGGTCTTGCACGGAAATGTAACTATCCTATAAAGAAGGATAGTTGATTCAAGATTCACAGTGACTCAGAAGGGCCTTGTAAGGGAAGTAATGACCATTTAGGCATCACCTGAAGGATCATACCTGGGTTGTGACTTGTGCATGTTCAAAGGTTGTTCATTTAAAATTAGTGTTGTAAATACCATCGGTCTGGAACCTTCGTCGGGCGCCTTGTAGGCTAAACTTTTTGCCTGGATCTTGACCGTTGTGGACATAAACACCTGTGGCCAAAACACGAACATATCGATGGTGAGCTTCACTGAATGTGGTTGCCAATGTTGCAATCATTACCTGATGTGTGTGAGGGAATTATCAATGATCAGAGGAGATAACCTGTGCTATCAGGCTGAAACTGGTTACAGGCTATAACCCACAGTATGCTACCATTTTTGTACGGCAGAAACAGTGACCAAGTAATACAAATTTTATTGCAGTGATTATATCGGGCTATATAGAGTAGTCACAACAATAGGAAGTGGTTCTATAAAAACTTCAATGTGCTTGCCCCTGTGTGATGAAAGTCCCCAGATGGCATACAAAAGTCGACTGGGATTTTTGCTTTTCAACCAATACAACAACGGCAGCATAATGTAGATATCTGTATGACTGAGGCTCATTCAGGACTTTATTTTCAGAATTTCATTTATAAATGTCTTGAAAACATTGCCTTAACGAGAATGGCACTACCCCTTCTCCTTCGTATGCAACACAAGGCTGCAGGTAGCATCATTGGCTGAGGGCACCACTGTGCTGCTGATGCAATGCCCCTATTGCAAGTACACTGGTCCTCATTTCACTGACCTCAGAAGGATGGCAGGCTGAGTCAACCCCACCTTGTGTTAATTCAGCGGCTGATGTGGCTCGAACTCAGGACCCCAGAATCCCAAGCCAGCTACCTCAACCACTAAGCCAACACCAAGCTGTGAGAATGGCACTCGAGAGAGCACATATCTCCACCAGGCTGAACGGTTTACATTTTGTAGCCCACTGATAAGCTGGATCTGAATCCATACCTGAACCAAAATCAAATCGACTTGTTCTTATTACCAATCAAACTCCTCCACCAAGTTTCATCCAAATCCGTGCACAACTTTTTGAGATATCGTGCTATATATCGTTTTTGACCCTATCTCTCAATGGTGACAAATCACTCAAAAAATTCTCATAGTCGGATCCAGATCTTCACCAAAATCTAATCAGTTCGTCCATGTCACACACCGAACCTGTCCACCAAGATTTGTCCGAATCCGTCCATTACTTTTTGAGATATCCTGCTGACAGCCAGACAGACAGACAACCTGGGGTGAAAACATAACCTCTGTCCACCTTCTGTGGCAGAGGCGACTATGGACCGGCATATAAAGACCTCGCATTTCAGCCTGTAGCTCATGATGCTGAATCCCAGATTCAACACCCATATTCAATGTTGCTTTGTCCCTGGTCCTTCACAAGGTATAGAGGTCAACTATAAGCCTTATATAAACTGTAAAGATATCTAGTATTTTGAAGGTATTAGTTCATCACACCATTTTTAACTGCGGCACCTTGGCCTTGCTGAACAGCACACTCCAGAAGCCTACAGACATTCCTCCACACAAACGCTTGACCTGTGAATGGAGGGCACTGGGCCTTGATTTAGCGTTTGAATGAGTTTGTAAACAATTTCCTTCCCCTGGCGAACCTGTAATTATTTCAGCAAGCCAGACAAATGATATAATACGAAGACCACAAGTTCGGGCAGCTTGTTTCACAGTGACAATAAATAATCTTTGATTCACTTGTTATTGTTAAATGTGTTGTGGAAGTAGCATTTCCCAATGACATATACAAGCAATTGAAAATGTCTCTATATCTTGCGCATATTATTTAATCCAGATAAGTTTCACATTCTTACACTGTCTTTCATGAAATACATTTTCTTAGGAAACCCATTTATCTCTTCTTGCAACCATTCTACCAGAAAAACTGCAGTACAGTATTGTGAACCCTTTAGCCTCATCATTCATAACAAAACCCATCCTGGGCCGACTACCTATCCAACAATAGCTTTTCAAACTTTGTGCTAGCTGGACAAACAATACAAGACTAACTTCTTATTTGGCACATCCTTATAGATTCCCATCATGTAACAATGTGGACTTTCCTCCATGACATGGGACTCCAAGATCCCACCTTGTTATCCTTCCTGAATAAAATGGATGCTGCATCCTTTTTGAGCAAACTGGTTTTACAAAGCTTGTTCTAACCCAGTGGTCCTCAACCTTTTGATCCCACGGGCCGCATTCACTACTCCCAAGGATGTTGGGAGCCAGAAAAAAATTGATTCCTTTTATTGATGCATTTTATTGATGCAAATTGATTTGATTCCTCCCGGCGGTAAGCGGCAGTGGCCGGCAGCGGCATTATGTAAGGCTTTTCAGGTCACGGCGCCGGCCGGCAGTGGCATTGTGTAATCCCCTTTAAAATTGCTACATGGAAATGTGTTTTGATTGGAAAGTCCTCGTGGGCCGCAGTATAGGGCTCCATGGGCCACATGCGGCCCGCGGGCCGCAGGTTGGGGACCAATGTTCTAACCACACAAACAGTATAACATCAGCAGGACTTCAAAGTAACATGATTTTAAAAAAAAAATAAAAAATGCAATGGAGTTTGGTTTTACTGGATCTGGATCATGAAGTTCAGCTGGATAATGTGGATCAGATGGGATGTCACTTATCCGCTATTATCATCCATCAAGACTGTACGTGACTAAACACAGCAAATTAACCAATGAAAATCGACTAGGTCAACGTCATGACGTTGCTGTATTTCAAATGGACATCAAAAAGAAATCTTACTTTATATGTTTGTATGGTGCAGGAAAAAATAATTGAAGAGGCAGGAAACATCAATTGCAGCTTTTTTCAAAAAAAAACGAGAAGAACCAACCCAAAGATTCACCTGGCGAGTTACCTGCTGAGCAAAAAACAATCTTGAAAAAAAAATAAATGGGGGATACCCTGAAACAACTGGTCACCACAATTGGGGTAATTTCTGTGTCCATTGCTGAATGTGAATGTGGCTTTAGTGTGACGAACCTCATTCTGACTGATCAGAGAAGCCGAATGCATGTCGGCACACCCAACAGCATGCTGTTTATTTCAATCCACCTGTCCTTTTCTTTTCTTTTGACACTTTTCAAGCTGAGACGTATGCAGAATTGTAGGTTAAAGAGGGACTCCGCACAGCTGAGGACAACCCTACAGGAAAGAAGTGGACGGAGGAAACCCGTCTCCCACCCATACCAAACTGTTCCGCAACAATGATCCGGCCTTTCGGTGAAATCGGTAGGTTTCTCAATTTTAATATTTACCACTGTCACCGAAGGTTGACCGAAGTTATGTTGTCATCCCTGTCTGTCTGTCTGTCTCTGTTTGTCTGTCTGTGAGCACGATATCTCAAAAGGTTTTGGCCAAAACTCGGTGGACAGGTTGATAGGTGTGTCACAAGGACGAATTGATTCGATTTTGGTGAAGATCCGGATAGTATAATTTTTTTTAACGATTCTTCACAACTCAGAGATCGGCCAAAAACGATATACAGTATAACAAGAAATTTCAAAAAGTTGTGGACGAGTTTTCACTAAACTTGGTGGACGAGTTGAGTAGGTGAGAAGAACAAGCCGATTAGATTTTGGTTCAGGTCCGGATTCAGATGCAGCCTATCAGTGGGATACAAAACGTGAACTGTTCATCCTGGCGGAGGTATGCGCTCTACCGAGTGCTGTTCTAGTTTTCAAGTATGGATTAGGTGGCCTACCAATATAATTGCATTGATATAATCTGTCCCTCCGCACTCTTTTGTTGAAGTGTGATCGTCTTGGGATAATTCTTATAGCTTACCCTATAAAACATTTTGTACAGTGACCCAAAAACGTGACAAGTTTTTCCGGCAAAGGTCTAACACTGCTGCACAGCCCCCCCCCCTGTTTGCCATTCAAATGATATCCTTTCCTCCCAGTCTCCTTTCCATTTTCTCCACCATTCTTCCCAACCCCTCACACTCATTTTTGTCCTGTAGTCTTCCCATTTTCCTTCCGATCATTAAATTCACTCTCCTTGCTACCCGTCCAACCACGCGTCCCCTTTACCTTGTGGATGGTCCCTAACAGCTTCTCTTCTTTGTTGATCTGGGATTACTTAGCCTCAGATTGTCAAAAACCCAATGATGCAAGAAACCATTTTTTTTTTTTCCTTTTCATCGACTGCATCAAAATTAGACACGGTCCTAAAATTGCGAGCACCCAAACTAGCCATCTTCGAGGTAAATGGCTCCAGGGTGTACTATTTCCTTCCAGCATCACTTGTGCTTTAGCTGAGAGGGTTGGGGGCGAGGGGGGGCATTCACACTATACCATTAATTCCATCCTTTCATTATTTTTCTGTAAATATATCCTTTTACATTGATCTCTTGAATATGTGATAATATGCATAAAGTATGAATGATTCAGACAATCTGTATATACATAGGTCAGGGTCAGGGTCAGGTGTCCAAACAAAGTGTGGTTGCATCAAAGCAGGATGTCTTGGTACTTGCTACCCGTTCATCACTGCCAGCAATTATAAAGTGGCAGTCTAGTTATGTCTATTTTTAATTACGCAACACCCCAGTGCACAAATACCACACAAAATAAGTCCTGCGAGGGTCTGCAATCTCTCATTGCTCTTTTTCTTGTTGCTTTTGCATTGATGAAGGTGCTTGTGTGTGTCCCATTACCAATCAGCTTGCTATCACTTGCCAAGCCAGCCATTCCTTATCAACCGTTTTGTTGCAGTGCTTGCTTGAGTGCTTAAGCCACTTGGCGAGCGCTCTACAAGCTGCTTGGTAATGGAACACACCCCTGTTTCACCATTCCCTTACCTTTCCATTTGCTTTGTTTGTCTTTTTGCTTAAATATATGTCATGACTTTGTTGCTCAACTTTGAGTGAAATTCTTTGATATTTGTTTGTTTGCAAGCCATGGTGATATCGTCGACAGCGGTGAAATTGATGTTTCTTATCACAGCGGTTGTCATTTTGTGAAAATCAAATTACAAGTTGGCATTCAAGGCAATGTTGAGGTGATAAAGTAAACAATGTGTTCTCCATATTTACACAAGAAAATACAAATATAATCATGTGTTCCATAGTCTGAGTTAAATCTTCGGTAAAACTCGCCATATCTTCACAAAAGATACTGCGGAATATTTCACGTCCACCAACAACCAGGATGGAGGACAGGTCTTCCAGCTTAACGTCCTTCTGATGGAAGGCCGACATATCGATTCCTTGCCCTGCTTGCGAAACACCAGGATAACAGTTTATAGTTGGATCGGGATTCAAACCCAGGCTAGACCTCTCAGAGGCGAATGTGCATACTTCACGGGATCTAAATTGAGCAGCAATTTCTGATTCCATTTTATCGAATTAATTGTCGTTTCACTGAATGTGCATATGATTCATGAATATATTATAAAATTCACCATGTATATGTCTCTACATGCTAGCAGCACAGCTACAGCAGCAGAGCTGCTCAGTTGAGCTTTTGGCAGGGCATAAATTGAAGGTGACCATTTATAGCTTGGCTGTGAGCCTTCGTGTTTTTCCTTCCCACTTTAAACTAATGCACTCCATTAAAAAGGCCACATTTCAAAACCTGGGACTACATCCCCACTTTCCTGCTCGTACGTTATCCACCCCCATGCCCATACATACACACCCTTCGCTCACGTGACCTCTCTAATCACACCCCTACCCTTCTGTCACTCTAAAATTGTTTCCATCTCATTCTGACATGTCACAGACTTCCATATCTTCCCTGCTTCATTCATTTCCCCCTTTTTCCTTGACATCTATTTATTACTTGCACCAATATCATGGATTGTGAAAGAGCTTTATATTAAATAGCACGAGGTTACAATGATATGCAAACCAAAAGTCAAACTAAAAAATGTTGCATATTCATAATTAACTTCATCAAATAATGACCAAAAATGGCAGATCATGTGAAACAAAATGCAATATCATTAACTATGTAATATTTAAAATGTGCTATTGTTACTCCAAGTACTTCGTAACAATTATTTAGTAATTATAAATATTTAAAACATATCAATACTAAAGCATTTCATAGATCAGAGACATAGTAGACATTACAAGGAATCACTTGTAATTGCTTCCCTTATAATGTATAAAGTCCGGTCTCCTTCGACTGTTTCAAAAACGCATCAATTGTGCTTGGATTCTGCAAACTCAATAACTCAATTAAATCAAGAATTAGTGATGAGAAAGAACTCTTTATTTAAAAGTTTACAGCTACAGTAATTTTTAATGTAAATACGGCAAATGTTATAAAATATGAGACAGAAGAGGCAGTTGTCACCATTGCCTAGCAAACATTTCCTGTGTCAGCTCCATTATCTTATGCCACGTGACCCCCCAGTGAGCAGGCTGAGGCTGCACTGGCAGACGTATATTCCTGGATATTTTCGTTTTGCCGACTTTTGTGATTTATTCTGGAATATTGGCTTTGAGTTGCATCAATATGCAAAATTTCAGCTTTCTACCCCACATAGAAGGTACTAAGCATTTATATAATTAAGTGAGTGGTTACAAGAGCTCCAGATACTGTATTACAGTGGCCTGCAAAAGTATTCACCCCCTACCAATAATGCTATACAAAGACGAATTACGAATAATGGAGAAACAATTTTTCTAAATGAACTTTTTTATTCATAACTGAAGAGATCAAACTAAACACTGTTATAGTTGAAGGTTATATGTTAGGAATACCTGCAAAAAAACATCCACAAATCAAAATTCACTGGTTGTAAAACTATTCATCCCCTTAGGGCAGTTATTGGTGGAAGCACCTTTTTCAGCAATGTCTGCTATGAGTGTTTTGGGGTAGGTCTCTACCAGCTGTGCACAGTGAGATGGTGAAATCTTTGTCCATTCTTCAGGTGAAAATTGCTCTAGTTCTGCCAAGTTTGAGGGGGTTTGTCGATGGACTGCAATCTTCAAGTCTCGCCATAAATGTTCATTTGGTTTCAACTCAAGACTTTGAATGAACCACTCAAGAACATTTATTTACTTCTTATTCAGCCACTCCAGTGTGGCTTTAGCTTTGTGCTTCAGATCATTGTCCTGCTGAAATGTGAATACTGAATCTACTACCATGTTCCAGATTCATGGCTGACTCAAGCAGGTTTTCATCAAGGATTCTCCTGTACTTTGCACTCTCCATTGTCCCTTCTATTCTGACAAGCTTGCCAGTCTCTGCTGATGAAAAGCAGCTCCATAAAATGATGTTACCACCACCATGCTTGACAGTAGGGATGGTGTTGAATGGGCGGTGCGCAGTGTTCAGCTTTCGCCAGACATAACGCTTTGAATTCAGACCAAAAAGCTCATTTTTTGTCTCATCTGACCACAAAACTTTTCTCCACATGCCTGCAGTATCATTTAAGATGCTTTTTCACAAACTCCATCCAAGCTTTTAGATGTGTCTTTTTCAGTCATGGCTTCTTTCTTGCCACCTGTCCATAAAAACCAGCTTTGTGAAGGGGATGGGATATTGTCGATTGATGAACACTGACCCCCATCTCAGACAAAGAGCCTTGCAGATCTTTCAAAGTCATTGTTGGATTTATAGTGACATCCCAAACCAGTTTCCTGCTTGCCCGGCTGCTGAGTTTTGATGGGCGACCTGATCTCGGTAGAGTCTGTGTGGAATGATACGTCTTCCCCTTCTTAATGATGGATTTCACCATACTCAAAGG
>CM068958.1:31004281-31026486 GCA_035128595.1 Eptatretus atami | reverse complement strand
ATATATATATATATATACTATTCCTGAGTATTTGCTGCAATTGCAATGGTTGCATTATAAATGTTCGCTCTCATATTGGGTTGTACTTAAATATTAAATTTGTGTTGACTAATAAACAATGAATGTAAAGGCTGCTCCAACATTTTCTAATTCAGGCCTAAGTATATTAATTCGGTTTAATAATGCTCGTGCTTCAAAGGCAGAGATGGCCGTTCACATGTGATATAAAACCACCTGTGTGCATTAAATTATTTATCGTGTGGGAGTTGCTACCTGCACAGCAATTACACTGGAAATAGGGGTTTCGGTGGGGGGAAGATGGGGTCCCACATCGTTTGTCAAGAGCATAGATCCCTATACATTAAAAGGTGGATTGGGCAAAACGTCTATTTATAGACATTACACTGTCTGTTCTTAATAGGAGGAGGACAAAGCCTGATGTCTACATGGCTTTGGTTGAACTGCTGCTCTGAGATAGCAATTGCATTGTAACCTGATATCAAGGAATATATAAAATATCAAACCACTCTCTACCTGCCGTTCAGGCAGGAATTTGGAACATATTCAGGGTGCCAACAACACTTTACTTACTCTTCCTTGACGACACCATCACCACCGACTAATGCTAGTAGATGGGACACCAGGCTTAATATCCATTAGAGTGACGGCGTGCATTGCCTGCGCAGAGACAATCTGACAGTTATATAGTTGAGTCAGGAATCGTAACGAGACAAGATTGTTCAAAGGCAGTGCACTCCCACTGCACAATCTTGCATAGCAGACAATACTGTATGTATTATACTTGTATAGTAACAGCCTTACTTGCAGAACCCAATGATTTTAATTTTGCAACAATTGCTTCACAAAGTACTATGGTTCAGTATATTTTCAACAAGGTTGGCCTGTTTAGCTTTCTTATCTGAATACATGGCCAACTAGAATGGCACTCAGTAGAGCGCATACCTCCGCCCCGCAATGCCTGATCCACTCGGACATATCGGGGCCCAACACATTTTTGAGATATTGTGCTATATATCGTTTTTCACCCTATCTCTCAATGGTGAAGAATCACTTTAAAAATTCTAGTAGTCGGATCCGGATTCGGATCTTAACCAAAATCGAATCAATTTGTTGTGGTCAAATATCCACCAAGTTTCATCCGAATCCGTCCACAACTTTTGGAGATATCAGGAATATTGGTTTAGCACTATCTCTCAATGCTGAAGATTCACTTAAAAAATTATCAGATCTGTATCCAGATCTTCACCAAAATTGAATCAATTCTTCCTTGTCACACACACAAAATGTCCACCAAGTTTAATCCAAATCCGTCTTCAACTTTTTGAGATATCGTGCTATATATCGGTCAGTTTAGCACTATCTTTCAATGGTGAAGAATCACTTAAATAATTATCAGATCTGTATCCGAATCTTCACAAAAATTGAATCAATTATTCCTTGTCACATACCCAACGTGTCCACAAAGTTTCGTCCGAATTCGTCCACAACTTTTTCGATATCCTGTACACAGACAAACAAACAAACAGACAGACAGAAAGGGGTGAAAACATAACCTCCTTCACCTTCGGTGGCGGAGGTAATGAAGCTGACATCACAGGTTCAAATGTATTGCTTACTATGTTCTTCTGATTAATTTTAAGTAAACTAAGGTCTTATAATGCCTTTGTCATACGTGTACAAGCGCCTCTGCGCCTTAGATCAATGATAAAAAACAAAACAACCAGAGCGAAGTCGCTGGCGGGCCCTCGCAAATCCCTTGAAAGATGGCAAAATGTTCCACCAGAAATGACCCAACATCAAATTTTGAGTTAAAATAGTTTTTCCAGTTTTGACCCCTGTGACATGAAGACTCCAACCCCTGAGGCATGAACCGGGGGTCAAATCCCCAAAAATTGTTACATATTTCATACAACCCCAATGTTGATTGCATACACAAAGCTTCATTAAAAAATATTTAACACTGTGCCTGTAATTGCATTTTTGGGTATTTGACCGTTTCATCCCACCCCAGGGGGCGGCATCTTGTTTCCATTTGGTGATCATAACTACCAAGTTTGGTGAATTTCTGCCCAACCGTTTAAGAAGAGATAGTGCAGACAAATGGAACCGATTACCATATCCTCCCATTTTAAAGCGGTGAAGCCACTTCAGTATTTCACTATTGCCATTTGTCTGTCCATCCGTCCAACCGTCTGTCTATCAAAAATGAAGAAGAACATCCTTTCTAACACAGTGTTTCCACAAAAAATTGGACCCTTTGATGCTTTTGGTCCACTGAGACCCTTTTGACCATTGAAGACCCTTAAAACCACAAAGACCCCAAAAGACCCAGATGACCTAAAAGTCCCTGAGGTGCCAAAATACTCAGAAGACCCAAAAAACCCCAAGGATCCAAAAGACATAACATACCCCGAGGACCCAAAACACCCAGAGGACCCAACATTCTCAGAGGACCCCAAAGACCCCAAGGACCCAAAATAACCAAAAGTTCCCAAAGACCCTGAGGATACAAAAGTCCCCAAGGACTGAAAAGACTTACATGATTTGACATTACAGGTGAAATGATTGTAAGAGATTACATGATTAGGCATTGCCAGGTTAAATGATTGGAGAGATTACATGATTTGACATTACCAGGTGAAATGATTGTATAGATACATGATTAGCATTACCAGGTGAAATGATTGGTATAAAGTTACATGAATTTAGGCATTACAGGTGAATGATTGTAGAGATTACATGATAGACATTACAGGTGAAATGATAGAGATTCATGATTTGACATTACCAGGTGAAATGATTGTAAGATTACATGATTAGCATTACAGGTGAAATGATTGTGGAGATTACATGATTAGCATTCCAGGTGAAATGATTGTAGAGATTACATGATGACATTACCAGGTGAAATGATTGTAGAGATTACATGATTTGACATTACCAGGTGAAATGATTGTAGAGATTACATGATTTGACATTACCAGGTGAAATGATTGTAGAGATTAATGATTGACATTACCAGGTGAAATGATTGTAGAGATTACATGATTTGACATTACCAGGTGAAATGATTGTAGAGATTACATGATTTGACATTACCAGTTGAAATGATGAGAGATTACATGATTTGACATTACCAGGTGAAATGATTGTGAGATTACATGATTGACATTACCAGGTGAAATGATTGTGAGATTACATGATTTGACATTCCAGTTGAAATAATGAGAGATTACATGATTGACATTACCAGGTGAAATGATTGTAGAGATTACATGATTTGAAATTACCAGGTGAAAGATTGTAGAGATTACATGATTTGACATTACCAGGTGAAATGATTTAGAGATTACATGATGAACATTCCAGGTGAAATGATTGTAGAGATTACATGATTAGCATTCCAGGTAATGATTGAGAGATACATGATTTGACATTACCAGGTGAAATGATTGTAAGATTACATGATTAGCATTACCAGGTGAAATGATTGTAGGATTACATGATTTAGACATTACCAGGTGAAATGATGAGAGATTCATGATTTACATTACCAGGTGAAATGATTGTAGAGATTACATGATTTGACATTACCAGGTGAAATGATTGTAGAGATTACATGATTTACATTACCAGGTGAAAGATTGTAGAGATACATGATGCATACCAGGTGAATGATTGTGAGTTTACATGATTTAACATTACCAGTGAATGATTGTAGAGTTTACATGATTGAATTCCAGGTAAATGATTGAGAGATTACATGATTTGACATTACCAGGTGAAATGATTGTAAGATTACATGATTAGACATTACCAGGTGAAATGATTGTAGAGATTACATGATTGACATTCCAGGTGAAATGATTGTAGAGATTACATGATTAGCATTCCAGGTAAATGATTGAGAGATCATGATTGACATTACCAGGTGAAATGATTGTAAGATTACATGATTAGCATTACCAGGTGAAATGATTGTGAGATTACATGATTAGACATTACAGGTGAAATGATGAGATTACTGATTGACATTACCAGGTGAAATGATTGTAGAGATTAAATGATTTGACATTACCAGGTGAAATGATTGTAGAGATTACATGATTTGACATTACCAGGTGAAAGATTGTAGAGATACATGATGGCATACCAGGTGATGATTGTGAGATTACATGATTTAACATTACCAGTGAAATGATTGTAGAGTTACATGATTTGCATTACCAGGTAAATGATTGAGAGATTACATGATTTGACATTACCAGGTGAAATGATTGTAAGATTACATGATTAGACATTACCAGTGAAATATTGTAAGATTACATGATTAGCATTACCAGGTGAAATGATTGTAGAGATTACATGATTGGCATTCCAGGTGAAATGATTGTAGAAGTTACATGATGACATTACCAGGTGAAATGATTGTAGAGATTACATGATTTGACATTACCAGGTGAAATGATTGTAGAGATTACATGATTTGACATTACCAGGTGAAATGATTGTAGAGATTACATGATGACATTACCAGGTGAAATGATTGTAGAGATTACATGATTTGACATTACGAGTAAATGATTGTAGAGATTACATGATTACATGATCAGTTGAAATATTGAGATATGTTAGACATTACAGGTGAAAAATGAAGATTACATGATTTAAACATATCAGTTGAAATATTTTAGAGATTAACTGTTAGACATTACCAGGTGAAAAATGAGAGATTACATGATTGACATTACGAGTGAAATATTGTAGAGATTACATGATGACATCACAGGTGAATGATTTGAGAGATTACATGATTGACATTACCAGGTGAAATGATTGAGAGATTACATGTGACATTACCAGGTGAAATGATTGTGAGATTACATGATTTGACATAACCAGGTGAAATGATTGAGAGATTACATGATTTGACATTACCAGGTGAAAGGATTGAGAGATTACATGATTAGACATTACCAGGTGAAATGATGAGAGATTACATGATTAGACATTACCGGTGAAATGATTGTAGATATTACATGATTTGACATTACCAGGTGAAAGGATTGTAGAGATTACATGATTTGACATTACCAGGTGAAATGATTGAAGAGATTACATGATTTGACATTACAGGTGAAATGATTGTAGAGATTACATGATTTGACATTACAGGTGAAATGATTGAGAGATTACATGATTGACATTACCAGGTGAAATGATGAGAGATTACATGATTAGACATTACAGGTGAAATGATTGTAGAGATTACATGATTTGACATTACCAGGTGAAATGATTGTAGAGATTACATGATTTGACATTACCAGGTGAAATGATTGTAGAGATTACATGATGACATTACCAGGTGAAATGATTGTAGAATTACATGATTTGACATTACCAGTTTGAAATGATTGTAGAGATTACATGATTAGACATATCAGTTGAAATATTATAGAGATAACTGTTAGACATTACAGGTGAAAATGAGAGATTACATGATTAACATATAAGTTGAAATATTTAGAGATTACTGTTAGACATTACCAGGTGAAAATGAGAGATTACATGATTGACATTACGAGTGAAATATTGTAGAGATTACATGATGGCATCACAGGTGAATGATTTGAGAGATTACATGATTAGATGACATTACCAGGTGAAATGATGTAGAGATTACATGATGACATTACAGGTGAAATGATTGTAGATTACATGATTTGACATAACCAGGTGAAATGATTGAGAGATTACATGATTTGACATTACCAGGTGAAAGGATTGAGAGATTACATGATTTGACTTACCAGTTGAATGATGAGAGATTACATGATTAGACATTACAGGTGAAATGATTGTAGAGATTAAATGATTTGACATAACCAGGTGAAATGATTGGGAGATTACATGATTTGACATTACCAGGTGAAATGATGAGAGATTACATGATTAGACATTACCAGGTGAAATGATTGTAGAGATTACATGATTTGACATTACCAGGTGAAAGGATTGTAGAGATTACATGATTTGACATTACCAGGTGAAATGATTGAAGAGATTACATGATTTGACATTACCAGGTGAAATGATTGTAGAGATTACATGATTTGACATTACCAGGTGAAATGATGGAGAGATTACATGATTAACATTACCAGGTGAAATGATGGAGAGATTACATGATTAGACATTACAGTGAAATGATTGTAGAGATTACATGATTTGACATAACCAGGTGAAATGATTGAGAGATTACATGATTTGACATTACCAGGTGAAATGATTGTAGAGATTACATGATTTGACATTACCAGGTGAAATGATTGTAGAGATTACATGATTTGACATTACCAGGTGAATGATTGGAGAGATTACATGATTTGACATTACCAGGTGAAAGGATTGAGAGATTCCATGATTAGACATTACCATTGAAATGATGAGAGATTACATGATTAGACATTACAGGTGAAATGATTGTAGAGATTACATGATTTGACATTACCAGGTGAAAGGATTGAAGATTCATGATGACATTACCATTGAAATGATGAGAGATTACATGATTAGACATTACAGGTGAAATGATTGTAGAGATTACATGATTTGACATTACAGGTGAAAGGATTGTAGAGATTACATGATTTGACATTACCAGTTGAAATGATGAGAGATTACATGATTAGACATTACAGGTGAAATGATTGTAGAGATTACATGAATTTGACATACAGGTTGAATGATTGTAGAGATTACATGATTTGACATTACCAGGTGAAATGATTGTAGAGATTACATGATTTGACATTACCAGGTGAAATGATTGTGAGATTACATGATTTGACAATTACCAGGTGAAATGATTGTAGAGATTACATGATTTGACATTACCAGGTGAAATGATTGAGAGATTACATGATTAGACATTACCAGGTGAAATGATTGTAGAGATTACATGATTTGACATTATCAGGTGAAATGATTGTAGAGATTACATGATTTGACATTACCAGGTGAAATGATTGAGAGATTACATGATTTGACATTACCAGGTGAAATGATTGTAGAGATTACATGATTTGACATTACCAGGTGAAATGATTGTAGAGATTACATGATTTGACATTACCAGGTGAAATGATTGTAGAGATTACATGATGACATTACCAGGTGAAATGATTTGAGAAATTACATGATTTGACATTACCAGGTGAAAGATTGAGAGATTCATGATTGACATTACCATTGAAATGATGAGAGATTACATGATTAGACATTACAGGTGAAATGATTGTAGAGATTACATGATTTGACATTACCAGGTGAAAGGATTGAGAGATTCCATGATTAGACATTACGATTTGAAATGATGAGAGATTACATGATTAGACATTATCAGGTGAAATGATTGTAGAGATTACATGATTTGACATTACCAGGTGAAAGGATTGTAGAGATTACATGATTTGACATTACCAGTTGAAATGATGAGAGATTACATGATTAGACATTCCAGGTGAAATGATTGTAGAGATTACATATGATTGACTACCAGGTGAAATGATTGTAGAGATTACATGATTTGACATTACCAGGTGAAAGATTGTAGAGATTACATGATTTGACATTACAGGTGAAATGATTGTAGAGATTACATGATTTGACATTACCAGGTGAATGATTGTAGAGATTACATGATGACATTACCAGGTGAAATGATTGTAGGATTACATGATTTGACATTACCAGGTGAAATGATTGTAGAGATTACATGATTGACATATCAGGTGAAATGATTGTAGAGATTACATGATGACATTACCAGGTGAAAGATTGTAGAGATACATGATGCATACCAGGTGAAATGATTGTAGAGATTACATGATTTAACATTACCAGGTGAAATGATTGTAGAGTTTACATGATTGCATTCCAGGTAAATGATTGGAGATTACATGATTTGACATTACCAGGTGAAATGATTGTAAGATTACATGATTAGACATTACCAGGTGAAATGATTGTAGAGATTACATGATTACATTACCAGGTGAAATGATTGTAGAGATTACATGATTTAGACATATCAGGTGAAATGATTGTAGAGATTACATGATAGACATTACAGGTGAAATGATTGATAGATTACATGATAGACATTACAGGTGAAATGATTTGATTAGATTCAATGAAAATTGACATATCAGGTGAAATGATTGTAGAGATTACATGATTTGACATTACAGGTGAAATGATTGTAGAGATTACATGATGACATTACCAGGTGAAAGATTGTAGATATTACTGATAGACATTACCATTGAAATGAGAGAGATTACAGATTAGACATTACCAGTGAAATGATTGTAGAGATTACATGATTTGACATTACCAGGTGAAAGATTGTAGAGATTACATGATTTGACATTACAGGTGAAAGATTGTAGAGATTAAGATTAGACATTACATTGAAATGATGAGAGATTACTGATTTGACATTACCAGGTGAAATGATTGTAGAGATTACATGATGACATTACCAGGTGAAATGATTGTAGAGATTACATGATTTGACATTACCAGGTGAAATGATTGTAGAGATTACATGATGACATTACCAGGTGAAATGATTGTAGAGATTACATATTTGACATTACCAGGTGAAATGATTGTAGAGATTACATGATTTGATGACATTACCAGTTGAAATGATGAGAGATTACATGATTTGACATTACCAGGTGAAATGATTGTGAGATTACATGATTTGACATTACCAGGTGAAATGATTGTCGAGATTACATGATTTGACATTACCAGTTGAAATGATGAGAGATTACATGATTTGACATTACCAGGTGAAATGATTGTAGAGATTACATGATTTGACATTACCAGGTGAAATGATTGTAGAGATTACATGATGACATTCCAGGTGAAATGATTGTAGAGTTACTGATAGCATTCCAGGTAATGATTGAGAGATACATGATTTGAACTTACCAGGTGAAATGATTGTAAAGATTACATGATTAGATTACCAGGTGAAATGATTGTAGAGATTACATGATTAGCATTACAGGTAAATGATTGTAGAGATTACATGATTTGACATTACCAGGTGAAATGATTGTAAGATTACATGATTACATTACAGGTGAATGATTGTAGAGATTACATGATTGACATTACCAGGTGAAATGATTGTAGAGATTACATGATTGACATTACCAGGTGAAATGATGAGAGATTAATGATTGACATTACCAGGTAAATGATTGTAGAGATTACATGATTTGACATTACCAGGTGAAAGATTGTAGAGATAGATACTGGCATACCAGGTGAATGATTGTGAGATTACATGATTAACATTACCAGGTGAAATGATTGTAGAGATTACATGATTTGACATTACCAGGTGAAAGATTGTAGAGATACATGATCATACCAGGTGAATGATTGTGAGATTACATGATTTACATTACCAGGTGAAATGATTGTAGAGATTACATGATTAGACATTACCAGGTGAAATGATTGTAGAGATTACATGATTAGCATTACCAGGTGAAATGATTGTAGAGTTACATGATTAGACATTACAGGTGAAATGATTGTAAGATTACATGATGACATTACCAGGTGAAATGATTGAGAGATTACATGATTAGACATTACCGGTGAAATGATTAGAGATTACATGATTTGACATTACCAGGTGAAATGATTGTAGAGATTACATGATTTGACATTACCAGGTGAAATGATTGTAGAGATTACATGATTAGACATTACAGGTGAAATGATTGAGAGATTACATGATTAGCATTACCGGTGAAAATATGAGAGATTACATGATTGACATTACAGGTGAATGATTGGGAGATTACATGATTGACATTACCAGGTGAAATGATGAGAGATTACATGATTAGACATTAAGGTGAAATGATGTAGAGATACATGATTGACATTACCGGTGAAGATTGATGAGAGATTACATGATTAGACATTACAGGTGAAATGATTGAGAGATTACATGATTAGACATTACAGGTGAAATTATGAGAGATTACATGATTAGACATTACTGGTGAATATTATGGAGATTACATGATTTGACATTACCAGGTGAAATATTGTAGAGATTCATGATTTGACATTACCAGGTGAAATGATTGTAGATATTACATGATTGACATTACAGGTGAAATGATGTAGAGATTACATGATTAGCATTACCAGGTGAAATGATTGTAGAGATTACATGATTAGACATTACAGGTGAAATGATTGTAGAGATTACATGATTGACATTACCGGTGAAATATTAGGAGATTACATGATTTGACATTACAGTGAAATGATTGTAGAGATTACATGATTTGACATTACCAGGTGAAAGATTGTAGAGATACATGATGCATCACAGGTGAATGATTGTGAGATTACATGATTTACAATTACCAGGTTAAATGATTGTAGAGATTACATGATTAGACATTATCAGGTGAAATGATTGTAAGATTACATTATTGACATATCCAGGTGAAATGATTGAGAGATTCATGATTTAACATTACCAGGTGAAATGATTGTAAGATTACATGATTTAGCATTACCAGGTGAAATGATTGTAGAGATTACATGATTAGACATTACAGGTGAAATGATTGTAGAGATTACATGATTTGACATTACCAGGTGAAATGATTGTGAGATTACATGATTAGACATTATCAGGTGAAATGATTGTAAGATTACATGATTAGACATATCAGGTGAAATGATTGTAGAGATTACATGATAGACATTACAGGTGAAATGATTGATAGATTACATGATAGACATTACAGGTGAAATGATTGTAGATTACATGATTAGACATATCAGGTGAAATGATTGTAGAGATTACATGATTGACATTACCAGGTGAAATGATTGTAAGATTACATGATTAGACATATCAGGTGAAATGATTGTAGAGATTACATGATAGACATTACAGGTGAAATGATTGATAGATTACATGATAGACATTACAGGTGAAATGATTGTAAGATTACATGATTGACATATCAGGTGAAATGATTGTAGAGATTACATGATTAGACATATCAGGTGAAATGATTGTAGAGATTACATGATAGACATTATCAGGTGAAATGATTGTAAGATTACATGATTAGACATAATCAGGTGAAATGATTGTAGAGATTACATGATTAGACATTACCAGGTGAAATGATTGTAGAGATTACATGATTTGACATTACCAGGTGAAAGATTGTAGAGATTACATGATTTGACATTACCAGGTGAAAGATTGTAGAGATTACATGATTTGACATTACCAGGTGAAAGATTGTAGAGATTACATGATTTACATTACCAGGTGAAAGATTGTAGAGATTACATGATTTGACATTACCAGGTGAAAGATTGTAGAGATTACATGATTTGACATTACCAGGTGAAAGATTGTAGAGATTACATGATTTGACATTACCAGGTGAAAGATTGTAGAGATTACTGATTAGACATTACCATTGAAATGATGAGAGATTACATGATTGACATTACCAGGTGAAAGATTGTAGAGATACATGATTTGACATTACCAGGTGAAAGATTGTAGAGATACATGACTCGGCATCACAGGTGAATGATTGTAGAGATTACATGATTAGACATTACCAGGTGAAATGATTGTAGAGATTACATGATTGAGACTTTACCAGTTGAAATGATGAGAGATTACATGAAGGTGAAATGATTGTAGAGATTACATGATTTGACATTACCAGTTGAAATGATGAGAGATTACATGATTAGGCATTGCCAGGTTAAATGAGTGGAGAGATGACATGATTTGACTTTACCAGGTGAAATGATTGTATAGATTACATGAATAGGCATTACCAGGTGAAATGATTGTAGAGATTACATGATTAGACATTATCAGGTGAAATGATGAGAGATGATAATGTCAATCATGTAATCTATACAACGCATTTCACCTGGTAATGTCAAATCATGTAATCTCTACAATCATTTCACCTGGTAATGTCAATCATGTAATCTCTACAATCATTTCACTTGGTAATGTCAAATCATGTAATCTCTACAATCATTTCAACCTGGTAATGTCAAATCATGTTAATCTTCTAACAATCATTTCACCTGGTAATTCAATCAGTAATCTCTACAATCATTTCACCTGATAATGTCAAATCAGTTGTAATCTCTACAATCTTTCACCTGGTAATGTCAAATCATGTAATCTTACAATCATTTCACCTGATAATGTCTAATCATGTAATCTCTCATCATTTCAAGGTAATGTCTAATCATGAAATCTCTGCAATCCTTTCACCTGGTAATGTCAAATCATGTAATCTCTACAATCATTTCACCTGTAATGTCTAATCATGTAATCTCTACAATCATTTCACCTGGTAATGTCAAATTCATGTAATCTCTCCCAATCATTTCACCTGGTATGTCAAATCATGTAATCTCTACAATCATTTCACCTGTAATGTCATCATGTAATCTCTCAATCATTTCACACTGGTAATGTAAATCATGTAATCTATCATGTAAATTCTCAATCATTCACCTGGTAATGTCAAATCATGTAATGTCTAATCATGTAATCTCTCATCATTTCCCTGGTAATGTCAAATCATGTAATCTCTACAATCATTTCACTGGTAATGTAATCATGTAATCTCTACAATCATTTCACCTGGTAATGTCAAATCATGTAATCTCTACAATCTTCACTGGTTATGTCAAATCATGTAATCTCTACAATCATTTCACCTGTAATGTCTAATCATGTAATCTCATCACAAATTTCACTGGAAATGTCAATCATGTAATCTCTCCAATCATTTCACCTGGTATGTCAAATCATGTAATCTCTACAATCATTTCACTGATATGTCAAATCATGTAATCTCTACAATCATTTCAACCTGGTAATGTCAAATCATGTAATCTCTGCAATCCTTTCACCTGGTAATGTCAAATCATGTAATCTCTCACAATCATTTCACCTGTTAAGTCAAATCATGTAATCTACAATCATTTCACCTGGTAATGTCATCATGTAATCTCTCATAATTTCACCTGGTAATGTCTAATCATGTAATCTCTACAATCATTTCACCTGGTAATGTCTAATCATGTAATCTTCAATCATTTCACCTGGTAATGTCAAATCATGTAATCTCTCAATCATTTAACCTGGTAATGTCGAATCATGTAACTCTACAATCATTTCACTGGTAATGTTAATCATGTAATCTCAACAACCATTCACCTGGTATGCATCATGTATCTCTACAATCTTTCACCTGGTAATGTCAAATCATTTCACCTGGTAATGTCAATCAGTAATCTCTCATTTCACTGTAATGTCAATCATGTAATTCTACAATCATTTCACCTGGTAATGTCAAATCATGTAATCTCTACAATCATTTCACCTGGTAATGTCAAATCATGAATCTCACAATCATTTCACCTGGTAATGTCATAATAATGTAATCTCTACAATCATTTCACCTGGTAATGTCAAATCATGTAATCTCTACAATCATTTTCACCTGGAATGTCAAATCATGTAATCTCTACAATCTATTTCACCTGGTAATGTCAAATCATGTAATCTCTACAATCATTTCACCTGGTAATGTCAAATCATGTAATCTCTACAATCATTTCACCTGATAATGTCTATCATGTAATCTCTCATCATTTCATCTGGTAATGTCAAATCATGTAATCTCTACAATCTTTCACCTGGTAATGTCAAATCATGTAATCTCTACAATCATTTCACCTGTAATGTCTAATCATGTAATCTCTCAATCATTTCAAGGTAATGTCTAATCATGAATCTCTCAATCATTTCACCTGGTAATGTCAAATCATGTAATCTCTACAATCATTTCACCTGATAATGTCTAATCATGTAATCTCTACATCATTTCACCTGGTAATGTCAAAATCATGTAATCTCTACAATCATTTCACCTGGTAATGTCAAATCATGTAATCTCTACAATCATTTCACCTGAATGTCAAATCATGTAATCTCTCCAATCATTTCACCTGGTAATGTTAAATCATGTAATCTCTACAATCATTTCACCTGTTAATGTCAATCATGTATCTCTCATCATTTCACCTGGTAATGTCAAATCATGTAATCTCTACAATCATTTCACCTGGTAAGTCTAATCATGTAATCTCTCAATCATTTCACCTGGTAATGTCAAATCATGTAATCTCTACAATCATTTCACCTGGTAATGTCAATATCATGTAATCTCTACAATCATTTCACCTGGTAATGTCAAATCATGTAATCTCTACAATCTTTCACCTGGTTATGTCAATCATGTAATCTCTCAATCATTTCACCTGTAATGTCAATCATGTAATCTCTCATCATTTCACCTGGTAATGTCAAATCATGTAATCTCTCAATCATTTCACCTGGTAATGTCAAATCATGTAATCTCTACAATCATTTCACCTGATAATGTCTAATCATGTAATCTCATCATAATTTCACTGGTAATGTCAAATCATGTAATCTCTCAATCTTTCACCTGGTAATGTCAAATCATGTAATCTCTACATCATTTCACCTGGTATGTCAAATCATGTAATCTCTACAATCATTTCACCTGGTAATGTCATCATGTAATCTCTACATATTCACCTGGTAATGTCATCATGTAATCTCTACAATCATTTCACCTGGTAATGTCTAATAATGTAATCTTAAAATCATTTCACCTGGTAATGTCAAATCATGTAATTTCATCCAATCATTTAACTGGTAATGCTAATCAATGTATCTACATCATTTCATCTGTAATGTTAAATCATGTAATCTTCAACAATCATTCACCTGTTGATGCATCATGTCATCTCTACATCTTTCACCTGGTAATGTCAATCATGTAATCTCTACAATCATTTCACCTGGTAATGTCAATCATGTAATCTCTCATCATTTTCACCTGATAATGTCTAATCATGTAATCTCTACAATCATTTCACCTGGTAATGCCTAATCATGTAATCTATACAATCATTTCACCTGGTAATGTCAAATAATGTAATCTCTCCAATCATTTAACCTGGCAATGCCTAATCATGTAATCTCTACAATCATTTCACCTGGAAAATGTCGATCATGTAATCTCTACAATCATTTCACCTGGTAATGTCAAATCATGTAATCTCTACAATCATTTCACCTGTAATGTCAAATCATGTAATCTCTACAATCATTTCACCTGGTAATGTCAAATCATGTAATCTCTACAATCATTTCACCTGGTAATGTCAAATCATGTAATCTCTCATCATTTCAACTGGTAATGTCAAATCATGTAATCTCGACAATCATTTCACCTGGTAATGTCAAATCATGTAATCTCTGACAATCATTTCACCTGGTAATGTCAAATCATGTAATCTCTACAATCATTTCCACCTGGATAATGTCTAATCATGTAATCTCTCATCATTTCAAATGGTAATGTCTAAATCATGAATCTCTCAATCCTTTCACCTGGTAATGTCAAATCATGTTAAATCTCTACAATCATTTCACCCCTGGTAATGTCAAATCATTAATCTCTACAATCATTTAACCTGGTATATGCAATCATGTAAAATCTACAATCAATTTCACCTGGTAATGTCAAATCATGTAATCTCTACATCATTTCACCTGGTAAGCTAAATCATGTAATCCTTACAATCCATTTCACCACCTGGTAATGTTCAAATCATGTTAAACTCTACAATCATTTTCACCTGGTAATGTCTAATCATGTAATCTCTCAATCATTTCACCTGTAATGTCAATTCATGTAATCTCTACAATCATTTCACCTGGTAATGTCAAATCATGTAATCTCTACAATCATTTCAACCTGGTAATGTCGAATCATGTAATCTCTACAATCATTTCACCTGGAAATGTCAAATCATGTAATCTCTACATCATTTCACCTGGAATGTAAATCATGTAATCTCTTACAAATCATTTCACCTGGTAAAATGTCCAAAAATCATGTAATCTCTCATCATTTCATGGTAATGTCAAAATCATGTAAATCTCAACAATCATTTCACCTGGTGAATGTCAAAGTCATGTTTAATCTTCAGCAATCGATTTACCTGGTAAATGGTTCAAATCAATGTTTAATCTCTTTACGAATCATTTCACCTGGTAATCCTGAATCATGTAATCTCTACAAATCAAAATTTCACCTGGTAATGTCAAATCATGTAATCCTTCTTACAAAATCATTTCCCATCCCTGGTAATGCTATCATATAATCTCTTACAATCATTTCACCTGGTTAATGTCAATTCATGTAATCTCTACAAATCATTTCACCTGGTTAATGCCTAATCATGTAATCTCTACAATCTTTTTTCAACCTGGTAATGTCCAAATCATGTAATCCTGTAATCATTTCAACCTGGTTAATGTCAAATCATGTAATCTCTCAATCATTTAACCTGGATATGTCCTAATCATAAAACTCTAACAAATCAATTCATCCTGGTAATGTCTTAAATTCATGTAATCTCAACATCAATTCACCTGGTATGCGAGTCATGTAATCTCTACAATCGTTTTCACCTGGTAATGTCAATCATGGTATCTCTACAATCAAATTTTCACCTGGTAATAGTCAAATCATGTAATCTCTACAATCATTTCACCTGGTAATGTCAAATCATGTAATTCCGTACATAAATCATTTCCACCTGGTAATGTAATCATGTAAATCTTATACATCATTTTTCCCCTTGGTAATGTCAAATCCATGTAATCTACTCCCAATCATTTTACTGGCAATGCCCTCTAATCATGTTAATCCTCTAAAATCAGTTCTCACCTGGTAATGTTCCAACATGCAATCTCTACTTACAATCATATTTCCCAACCTGTTAAAATTGTCAATATCTATAATCAAATCTCTACAATCCATTCAACCTGGTAATGTCAAATCATGTAATCTCTACAATCATTTCACCTGGTAAATGTCAAATCAATGTAATCTCTCAATATTTCACCTGGAAAATGTCAAAATCATGTAATCTCTACAATCATTTCACCTGGTAATGTCAAATCATGTAAATCTCAACAATCATTCAACCCTGGTAATGTCAAAGTCAATGTAATCTCTCTCAATCATTTCACTGGTTAATAATCTCTACATCATTTCACCTGTAATCTCCTCAATCCAATTTCATAATTGTAATTATCTCAACTTGGTATAATGTCAATTCATGTAATCTCACAATCATTTCAACTGGTAATGTCAAATCATGTAATCTCTCATTCATTTCACTGGTAATGTCAAATCATGTAATCTCTACAATCATTTCACCTGGTAATGTCAAATCATGTAATCCTAACAATCATTTCACCTGGTAATGTCAAAATCATGTAATTTCTAGACAATCATTTAACCTGGTATATGTCAATCAATGTAACTCTACAATCATTCACTGGTAAGTCAATCACGTAATCTCTCCATCATTTCACGTAATGTCTAATCATGTAATCTTCAACAAATCATTTCCACCTGGTAATGTCATTAAATATGTATCTGACAATCCAATTTCACCTGTAATGTCAAATCAATGTAATCTCTAAACATTCAAATTTCCCTGGTAATGTCGTATCATGTAAATCTCTTACAATCATTTCACCTGGTATGTTCCCCCAAAATCATGTAATCCTCTAACAATCATTTCACCTGGTAATGTCAAATCAATGTAATCTCTACAAATCATTTTTCACCTTGGTAATGTCCAATCATGTAATCTCTACAATCATTTCACTGGTAATGTCAAATCAGTTAATCTCTCAATCATTTACCTGGTTAATGTCAATCATGTAATCCTACAATCATTTCACCTGGTAATGTAAAATCAATGTAATCTACAATCATTTTCACCTGGTATGTCAAATCAGTAATCTCTCAATCATTTCACCTGGTAAAAGTCCCATCAATGGTAATGTCAATATCATGTAAATCTCTACAATCATTTCAACCTGGTAGATGTCAAATCATGTAATCTTTCTCACAATCATTTTCACCTGGTAATGTTCAAATCATGTAATCTCTACAATCATTTCCCCCTGGTAAAATGTCAAATCTATGTAATCTCTACAAATAAATTTCACCTGGTAATGTCAAATCATGTAATCTCTACATTTTCACCTGGTAATGTCAAATCATGTAATCTCTACAATCATTTCACCTGTAATGTCTAAATCATGTAATCTCTCACAATCATTTCACCTGGTGAATATGTTCCAAATCATGTAATCTCTCCCAATCATTTCACCTGGTTATGTCAAATCAATGTAATCTCTACAATCATTTCAACCTGATAATTCCTAATCATGTAATTCTCTCATCATTTCACTGGTAATGTCAAATCATGTAATCCTTCTGCCAATCCTTTCACCTGGTAATGTCAAATCATGTAATCTCTACAATCATTTCCACCTGGTTAATGTCATCAGTAATCTTACAATCATTTCACCACGTAAAATGTTCCCGATCATGTAAATCTCTTCATTAATTCACCTGGTAATTGTCTAATCAGTGTAATCTCTACAATCATTTTCACCCTGGTAATTTCTTAATCATGTAATCTGTACAATCATTTCAACCGGTAATGTCAAATCATGTAATCTCTCCAATCATTTCAAAACTGGGTAATCGTCGTAATCATGTAACTCTACAATACATTTCACCTGGTAATGTCTAATCATGTAATCCACAATCATTTCACCTGGTAATGCCGAATCATGTAATCTCTACAATCATTTCACCTGGTAATTGTCAAAATCATGGTAAAAACATTTCCTCTCCCTACAATCCAATTTCCACCTGGTAATTGTCCAATCCAGTAATCTCTACAACATTTCAAACTGTGATCAATGTTCTCTAATCAAGTAATTAATCGTGTTCTCTAAACAATCATTTTCAAACCATGGTTAAATGTTCAAAATATCATGTAATCTTCTTACAATTCCAATTTTCACCTGGTTAATGTCAAATCATGAAATCTCTAAATCATTTCAACCTGGTAATGTCAAAATAATGTAATCTCTACAATCATTTCACCTGGTAATGTCCAAATCATGGTAAATCTCTACAATCATTTCACCTGGTATGTCAAATCATGTAATCTCCTACAATCTTTCACCCTGGTAATGTCAAATCATGTAACCTCTACAATCATTTCACCTGATGTCAATCATGTAATCTCTACAATCATTTCACCTGGTAAAATGTCCTATTCCATGTTAATCTCTCCACATTTTCAAATGGTAAAATGGTCAAAATTCATGGTAAATGCTCCTTACAATCCTTCTCAACCTGGAAATGTCATCATGTAATCCTACAATCATTTCAACCTGTAATGTCACTTAATCCAAAATGTATCTCTCCAATCATTTCCAATGGGTAATGGTCCCTAAATCATGATTCCTGCAAATTCCACATTTCACCTGGTAAATGTCAAATCATGTAATCTCCAATCATTGTTTCAACTGTAATAATTTAATGGTTTTAAATCCCATGTATCTTCTCACAATCATTTCACCTGGTAATGTCATCATGTAATCTCTTACAATCATTTCACCTGGTAAATGTCAATCATTGTTTAATCTCTACAATCATTTCACCTTGGCACATTATCTAAATTCAAAATCATGTAATCTCTCAATCATTTCACCTGGTTAATGTTAAATCATGTAATCTCTACACATTTTCACCTGGTAATGTCCAATCATGTAATAATCTTCTACAATCATTTCACCTGGTAATGTCCAAAATCCATGTTAATCTCCTACAATCATTTAACCTGCGTTAAGTCTTAATCATGTAATCTCTACATCATTTCACCCTGGTAATGTCCAAATCCATGTAAAATCTCCCTAACAATCATTTTCAACCGGGTAATGTCAAATCATGTAATCTCTTACAATCATTTCACCTGGTAAATGTTCAATCATGTAATCTCTACAATCCTTTCACCTGGTTAATTGTCAAATCATGTAATCTCTACAATCATTTCACCTGAATAATGTCTAATCATGTTAATCTCTCATCATTTCAATGGTAATGTCAAAATCATGAACTTCTCCAATCTTTCACCTGGTTTAAATGTTCCCCAATCATAATCCTTCTACAAATCATTTTCACCTGTAATGTCTAATCATATGTAATCTATCATAAATTTTCAACTGGTAATGTTCAAATCCATGTAATCTCTGCAATCCTTTCACCTGGTAAAATGGTCAAAATCATGTAAATCTCTAAATCATTAAACCCTGTTTAAATGTCAAAATCATGGTAATCTCTACAACATTTCACCTGGCATATGTCATCATGTAATCTCTCCATCATTCACCTGGTAAGTCTAAATCATGTAATCTCTACAGAATCATTTCACCTGGGTAATGTCCAATATGTAATCTGTAAAAATCATTTCACCTGGTAAATGTTTCCCAATCATGTAATCCTTCTTCCATCATTTTCACCTGGTTAATGTCAATCAGTAAAATCTACAATCATTTCACTGGTAAGGTAAAATCATGTAATCTCAACAATCATTCACTGTGAAATGCATTCAGTCAAATCTCTCATCTTTCAACTGGTAATTGTCAAATCATGTAATCTCTACAATCATTTTCACCTGGTAAAATGTTCAATCAGTAATCTCTCATCATTTCACCTGTAATGTCAAATCATGTTTAATCTTCTACAATTCATTTCACCTGGTAATGTCTAAATCATGTAAATCTACAAATTCATTACCTGGTAAATGTCCAATAATGTAATCTCTCAAATCAATTTTTCAACCTGGGCAATGTCCTTTAAATCATGTAATCTTCCCTACAATCCATCCACCTGTGAAATGGTCCGAATCAAATGTTAATCTCTACCAAATCATTTCACACTGGTAATGGTTCAAAATCAATGTAATCTCATAACAATCATTTCACCTGATAATGTCATAAATGTTTTAAATCCTCACTACAATCCATTTCACCTGGTAATGTCAAATCATGTAATCCTCCCCTATCAATCATTTCACCATGTAAATTGTCTTTTCAAATCATGTAATCTCTCATCATTTCACTGGTAATGTCAAATCATGTAACTCGCACCATCATTTTCCCACCTGGTAATTCAAATCATGTAATTCAACTCATTTTTCACCTGGTAAATGTCAAATCATGTAACTCTACAATCATTTCACCTGATAATGTCTAATTCATGTAATCTCTCATCATTTCAAATGGTAATGTTTCGCCTGAATCCGCATGGATACTCTGAAATCCTTCATCTGGTAATGTCAAAATCATGTTAATCTCTAACAAATCATTTCACCTGGTAATGTCCAAAAATCATGTAATCTCTACAATCTTTACCTGGTAAATCGTAATTCCAATGTAAAACTCTACAATCATTTCACCTGGTTAATGTCAAATCATGTAATCTTCTACAAATCATTTCACCCTGGTTAATGCCTAAATCATGTAACTTTAACAATCATTTTTCCCAACACTGGTAAAAAATTGTCTTCCAAATCATGTAATCTCTCCAATCATTAACCTGGTAAAATCCGAATCATGGTAACTCCTACAAGCATTCACCTTGGTAAATGTCAAATCAGGTAATCTCTACAATCATTTCACCTGGGTCAATGCCTACATGTAAATCTCTACAATCCATTTTTCACCTGGATAATGTTCAATCATGTAATCTCTACAATCATTCCACCTGGAAATGTCGATCAAATGTAATCCTTCACAATCATTTCACCTGGTAATGTCAAATCATGTAATCTCTACAATCATTTCACCTGATAATGTCAAATCATGTAATCTTCTCAAATCATTTCAAAATGGTAAAATGTTCAAATCATGTTAAATCTCCTCAATCATTTCACATGGTAAATGTCAAATCATGTAATCTCGACAATCATTTCACCTGGTAAATGTCCAAATCATGTTTAAATCTCTAAATCATTTCGAACCCTTGGGTAATGTCGATCCAATGTAAACCCTCTAAATCCATTTTCACCTGGTA
>CM068958.1:30981903-30991983 GCA_035128595.1 Eptatretus atami | reverse complement strand
ATTTCAACTGGTAATGTCAAATCATGTAATCTCTCAAATCATTCACCTGGTGATGCCGAGTCATGTAATCTCTACAAGAATTTCACCTGCTAATGTCTAATCATCTAATCTCTCATTGTTTCACTTGGTATAATGTCTAATCATGTAATCTCTCATTGTTTCACCTGGTAATGTCTTCGCAGGTAATGTCGAATAATAATTTCAACTGATCATGTTTAATCATGTATCCTCTCATTATTTCACCTGGTAATGTCAAATCATGTATTCTCAACAATCATTCACCTGGTGATGCTGAGTCATGTAATCTCCACAATCATTTCACCTGATGATGTCTAATCATGTAATCTCTCATCATTTCACCTAGTAGTGTCTCATCATGTAATCTCCATAATCATTTCAACTGGCAATGTTTAATCATGTCATCTCTACAATCATTTAACCTGGCAATGCCTAATCATGTAATCTCTACAATCATTTCACCTGGTAATGTCGATCATGTAATCTCTCAGTATTTCAACTGGTAATGTCAAATCATGTAATCTCTACAATCATTCACCTGGTGATGCCGAGTCATGTCATCTCTACAATCGTTTCACCTGGTAATGTCGAATCATGTCATCTCTACAATCGTTTCACCTGGTAATGTGTAATCATGTAATCTCTACAATCGTTTCACCTGGTAATGCGTAATCATGTAATCTCTACAATCATTTCACCTGGTAATGTCAAATCATGTAATCACCATAATCATTTCACCTGGTAATGTCAATCATGTAATATTGCCAATCATTTCACCTGGTGATGTTTAATCATGTAATCACCATAATCGTTTCACCTGGTAATGTCTAATCATGAAATATTGGCAATCATTTCACCTCGTAATGTCGATGTATTCGATAATAATTTTCACCTGGTTCCATGCAGTGACCTTGAATTGGTGAAAACAGGTGTGAAAGAAGCTCTGGTTCTGATACAAAACAATTTTGTTTTTTTGTATCATTTGCTTTGCTCTGCAAAGGTTGTCAAGGTGCTTTGGACGAGCAGTGCCGCCAATCCGTCAAGAGCATGAGGCCAGGGTGCCTGGTGGGAATGCAGTCGTTTCCGGTTCGAATTCCCATACCTCATCACACATGGCAAAACAAGGAGCTCACATTCTTGGCTTCCACTGTACGGTTCGAGAAATGTCCTCAATGCATCATGATTGTCAATCCGAGAGCCAACCTGGCACAAGCCACCAGGTGGAAATTCTGGGCAGAGAGACCCCATTAGAGGAACTCCATGTGAAACAGCTGAGGATACCCTGTAAGGGCTCCATCTCATGCTTTGAGGGTGTTTCTCTCCTATCTGTTACATGTACAGTGTTAAAGTAGACACCCTTTGATGACTCTAAAAATAGATGTGTTTCTAGTGTCAGCTTTTTTACATGGAATATTTCCCCTCCTACCATTTTACCCACTCTTCCACCACCCTTACCCATTTTCTAAATCGCTGAAAGAAAATGAATTTCCTTATGCATGCAAGTATATCCCCCTCCCAACCCCCCACTACTCTTCTTCTCCCAACAATGAGGCAATACTAATATCCCCAAAATCCCATAATCCACAGTAACAGCCCCCTTCGTGATGTAAATGTAAATCATCTGCCTGTGCTCGTCGTGCTGGATTCCATGTGATCTCACGTGGCTTTATGGACTGTGAGAGAGATTTGCTTGGTCTAATTAGAAGATAACATGGGGAAGCAGGAGCATATTGGGAGGTTTATCCTGGGTGACCACGTGACTAGTTTGACTTCATTTTCATGCACCAACCACCCTTTTGAAAGCACAGCTGCAGTTGCTGTGACCACCACTTGTGTTCAGGACGAATGACTACTGTGATGATCCTAATGGAATTGAAATATTTATTTAATAATTATTCTCGGGGCAAAGAAGGCATTTGATCAGGGAATGTAAAATTGTACGATTGTCCTTTTGTCTTTGTTGTTACAGTCGACCCAGTTTGCTCTTTTTCTTTATATAAGGATACAACAGGCCCTCACATTGGGTTACAGCCAAATAATCAAATCAGGTGATTTGGTTTCTAAAGAGACAATTCCACGACCATCTGTCCTTTCTGCCAAAACTGACACCCCCTTCACTCGGGATGTCTACACTAAGTATACAACCAATTTCCCCCTTTCAGCACAATTTAATTAATGATATGAATTATATTGGGATTCTGACATTACTTGGATAAAAAAATACCATTGTTCCAGAGAGTTCTGAGACATCTGCCATTCTGAAGATAAATCATGAGGATCAAAGAAGAGGAATTGGACATTGAGTTCCAATAAAACAGCTGCAGTCAAATTCTGCGTCGGCACCCCTTTCTTCTAGCAATCTCCAAGCTCCTTACTGTGAGAGCAAGTTACACCGCTGTAAATCTGGTGGGCCAATCCCCCCATTGTCTCACACAGAGGCTTGAAAACTTATCAAGAAGACTACGGGCCTTTTGCTCCTCTTATTCTATTCCGCACAAATATACACACAAGTAACTTCGATGCAAGAGGAGGCAATTTGGCCCATCAAGCCTGCACTATATCAACACCACATTAATTCAATGTATCAATTTATCAACTTAAAGTCACTGGAGGTGGGGGGAAAGGGTGGAGGAATGGGGATAAGAGCAGTGGGGCAGGCACTGCGATCACCAGGGTGTTTTATCTTTACAATTCCACATGTGCGTATCCAGTGCCTTCAGAAAGTGTTCACACCACTCAACTATTTTCACATTTTGTTGTGTTGCAGCTTGAAATTAAAATGATTAAATTTAAATTTTTTGTCACCGATATACACAATATACGTCATGATGACAAAGTGAAAACATTTTTTTAGATTTTTTTTTTACAAATTACTGAAAAATGAAAATCTGAAATGTCTTGTGTCAAGAAGTGTTCAACCCCCTGAGTCAATATTTTGTGGAAGCGCCTTTTCGCAGTGATTACAGCTTCGAGTGAGCTCAGTTTGGAGTGTCATTGCAAAAGGGTTGAATACTTATTAACTCAAGACATTTAAGCTTTTCATTTTTTTATTTATTTGTAGAAATTTCTAAAAACATGTTTTCACTTTGTCATTATGGGGTGCTTTGTGCAGATCAGTGACAATTTTTTTTTAAATTTAATCCATTTTAAATTCAGGCTGCAACACAACAAAATGTGACAAAAGTCGAGGGATGTGAATATTGTCGTGGATCTGGGGTTCGAGGCTTGCCATGAGGGGAAGCACTTGGATCCCTCCCGAACGTCCAGTCCTGAGACAGCCGGGCACAGATAACTCCACGCACTGGCAGGTTGCTAAGCAACCACGAACGCCGAATGGCATGGCCAATCTGGAAAGGGTTACACTAATTTGCGTGATATCTTACCTGCGGACGGCCGGCTAATTGGGCTCAGTGCCCTCAGATTACTGCCGAGTGTTACAGCGAGTGTGCTGACAAAGCAAATTATTTGGGTAGAACATCCCGTCTAACCGAACTTGTGCTCTGCATTGGACCAATAAAGGAAAATACAACCGAGACAGATTGGAAATAGCAACAAACAATTATTTATTACAAACACACAAACAAGAAATCATTTAAAAGCAAGTATTTCTTAGCAAGAAAGAAAAAAGGCACTTAAGAGCAGATTTAACCATAACACATATTCTTCTTCAATCTTACTTAAACAAAAGACTCGGCCATCATTGACTCAGGGGCAAAGAATAAAACAAGAAGGACTTGAAAATAAAATTAAAGTAATGAACGGAGAAAAGGAAAGCAGTCTTTCCTTCTCTCCCTCATCTCACACAAATATACAGAAGAATGTGGAGGAAAGTGGATCGGGAAGATGGGCAGTGGTGATGTGAAGTGATGGGGACACAAAGCCGTTATCCCTGAGATGTTCTTTTCCCACAAAGCTCGACACCATCTGCTAATGAAACTTCCTTCCTTTACCCTCACATGCTTTTGTTCCTTCACTCACGAGAATTCTCAGTCTGTCAATCTTCTGCTCAGGTGAGCTCGTCCCATTCATTTCTCCTTTATGCTTCCCTCAGCCTTCTGTGTCTGCCTTCTGCCCTCTCTTCTGCTGCCTGCCTTTTGCCTTTTCCCTTTCTGCTTTCTGAGCCATCTGCTGAGGAGCGCTCTTTGCCTGTGCTCACGCGAGTTTGTCACGAGTCCTTCTCTTCGCCTCTCTGCTTCTTCTTCACGTCAGCTTTCTTTCCCTCCTCCCACAAAGCCTTCTCCCCATCCCATTGGTCCGCAGCCAATGGGGGTGGTGCATGACATCACTTGTGGAAATTGCCACACCATTCTGAGGGAAATTTCAACGAAGCCTCCGCCCTGCCCTTCACGCGCACAAAGCCGCAACGAGAGCCCCCGCCCTTCCTTTGCACAGAAAATACCCAGTCGAACTGTTTTGCACTGTACCATACCTGCAAGAAGCGCCGTGCTGAGCAGGCCATGTCGAGCACCAAGCGCCACGAACATGCATGCGAGAGCACCCGATGGGTTATCAAGCAATGCGCAGATGGAGAGAACATGGAAAGGAACTCCGCACGACTAAAGGATGACCGAACAGCCGCAGGATTGAAGGTAAGACCGATGCGGGTGAAGGAGGGACTGTTGAAAGGATGTTTGATGGAGGGAACATTGTTTGTTGGACCATTGAAACGGGCCGATGGGGTATTGGAGGGATGATTGAAAGTAAGAGGGATGGAACAGAATGATGGTGTGAAGGTTCGCAATAAAGATTGGAAGTAACATACGGGGAGGGGGGGGGGGGGGGGGGGAGTTTTACATGGGACAAACACAGCCGAGCTAACGCATACCCCCCAAATAGCTCTTTGAGAAGGGACCAAGGATGATCTATACAAAGACAAATGAAATAACTAATCCTCGGGTCACCGACATGTCCATGTATGCTCTATCCTTGGGGTAAGTTTTGCAAAACCATAACAATACTTTCTGAAGGCACTGTATATATCTATACTAATAAATGCCAGTGTGTGTGTCAGTGTGTCTCCTCCATAACTCTAAAACCATGAAACCTATCAGCCTGAAACTTTGCAAGCGTATGAACAAAACTCCAAGGAAGGGCATGACTGAAAATTGGGTTTTTGGGTTAATTAAAACGTGCCTTTTTAAGATGATTAACAGCCTTATTTAATTATATCCTTTGTCAGGCGCATCCTTTGACACACTCGGACACCTCGCTCACACTCAATGTGGGCTCCTAATTCGCAATTTTGTTCGGCCTATTCAAACGTGCCTCGATTTTGAAACATAATCTACTCTCACGGACTAATTGAAGTATATAATCGAAATATTATGTCGGATTTGAGAATCGGATCTGGTGAACAAAATAAGTGTCGAAAATTTTTTTCAATTTTTTTTTGAACAAATTAGCGATTTTTTTTATGACTTGGTGTATTTATTTAAGCAAAGCATTAAACTTAACTTTTTCTACAGTTCGGACGATTATATTGAGTGAAGAAAAGATTATAGAATGTGCAGAAAGTGTAAATTCATTGAGTGAAACGCCATGCTTCATCACCTCCATTTGGAATCCATGAGGTCACAGTCCACATGGGTTCCTTTTATTCGGTAATTAAATACGCAGTCTGCTGTTTCCGTTTTGAGCGATTTGCTAACATTACAAAATATTCATATAAATATACTATTATAGTTCCGCCAATATATTGATAGGTGGTAGTTTCTGCAAGCGAAGAGGAACTTTTTTTGTTGCTGCAAGTGAAGGGGGTTTTTTTTTTGCTTTACACCATTTTGTACGTGCTTTCATTACAAAATATGAATACGTAAATATTGTAATAGTTGCTGCAATATATTAATATGTCATAGTTTCTGCAAGCGAAAAGGTACTTTTTTGTTGCTGCAAGTGTAGAGGATTTTTTTTTTTTTTGCTTTACACCGTTTTGTGTGTGTTTCATCTATATGAAGAAAAGGCAGTGTGTGCATGCGTGCGTGTGTGTACGTGTACGTACGTGCAAGTTACTGTTTTTGCCTGCTGTCTCCACATGTGGGTGGGTTTCCGGAGGTGAAACAGAGACTTCTAGGTGTGTGTGTGTGTGGTGTGTTGTGCGTGCGTGCGTGCGTGAGTGCGTGAGTGCGTGCGTGTCGTTGATTGGTAGCTACATAATGTGGGTTTCAGAATGTGGAATGGAGTCCTCCCAGGGTGGGCTCAAAGCATCCACCTTCATTTCGGTAAGGGGTCACGATTCATGGACCAAGCTGTGAAGTTTTCTGTTCTCAAAGCTTTGGTCGACGAGAGGGCTCTCTACAGGGATCATTACTGAGCCCGGGACGGCTTCCAACTGTAGTTCGTTTGTAGTGATATTCCCAGGGATGGTTTTTTATATATTTCTGTGAGGGTCTTCGTTATCATTCCTGTGAGGTTTATCATCATTACAGGGACAACTTTGGCATTCTTCAGTTTCCAGGATATTTTCACTTCATTCTTGAGGTCTTCGTATTTGGTCATTTTCTTGATTTCTGCATTGTTAGTCCAAAATCACTGCTATTAACACCTCATTTTGCAATACCTGCTTCTCTTTTTTGTACCTAAGTATGATATTTGGTCGCAATGCTTTGTTTTCGATGTTCACGCCCAATGGGATGATTAGGTCGTACGTGAGCGATACTTCAATGTTTTCAGTGATTGTTTTGGCTCATATTCCCACGAATTCCCTGGAACTGGAATATCAAAGTTTTTGTGAATGTGCCTGTGGATTACTTTACAAAATCTGTTGTGTCGTTGTGTGTATAGCTGTCCTGAAATGTTTTTTTTTTTCGTGATCCGTCATTAAGCGTCACATATCGATCTCTTTGCAAACCCCACTCCACCCCTCACCTGGTCTTTTGTTTTTTTTCCCTCCTTCCCTCCCCCCCTTCTCCCCCACTCACTGTCCTCTCCTTGTTCCCCCTTATAAAATGAAGCACTCTCCTCGTTTCTCGCTGTCTCTGCCTGTCGTTCTCTCGCTGTCTCTGCCTGCCTGTGTGTGTGTGTGTGTGTGTGTGTGTGTCTTTTGTCCTCTCTGTCGCTCTCTCACTCTCCCTCCCCCTTCCTAGCACCCCCTTCTTCACCCTCTCCACCCTCCCTTATTTCCCCATCAGCGAAACGACCGGTTGTATTTGCCAGTTACAAAATAATATAAATATACTTATAGTTACTGCAATATATTAAGAGTCAGTATTTTCTGCAAGCGAAGAGGACCTAGACAGCACACATGGACATGGTAGAAATGGGCACAAATGACTGGGGGTGTTTACATGCCTGTTCTTGGTTACATGTGTGCGGCGCGGATTTCGCGGGTGTGTGTATCTGAACTCAAACTAGCCCGCTTGCGTGGTGCACTGTGGAGGAGGTTATGTGGCCCTCTTGCAAACAATTCACTTTTGCAACACCAAAGTCTGGGGAGTGGATATGTGGCATCAAAAGCAACGCAGGATGTGCCCCGTGCAGTGTGGCTGTGGGAAATCTGTGCATGTGTGCAGGTGAAAAGTTGAGTAAGTGGGGGGGGGGACGGGGGACCACAGAGTCATCAGTGGAAAAGTCGGCATCACCAAGACTAAAGAAAGTATGGAAGTCAAAGGTCAAGGTGATGCTCATCGCTTTTTTGACATCAAGGGCATCGTCCACTTCGAGTTTCTACCACAGGGTCAAACAGTGAATCAATACGTGTACAAGGAGATCTCCGGCGCCTCATGAGACCAGTGGCGGGACAAGAGGAGGGATCTGTGGGAGAACAACGCCTGGGCTCACCATGACAATGCCCCTGCTCACAGTGCCCTGGCAGTCGACAGTTTCTGGCGGAGAGGAATGTTCCAACTCTGGAGCAACCCCCGTATTCGCCAGACTGTTCCCTTGTGATTTTTCCTATTCCCCACACTCAAGGGGTGATCAAGAGGACCCGATTTCCTGATGTGGAGGCCATCAAAAGGGCTGTGATGACGGAGCTCCGGAGGATTCCAGAGAAGCCTTATGTTGGTGCATCGAAGCGTGAATAAGAGGATGGACAAGTGTGTGAGACTGGAGGGAAACTATTTTGAAGGGGACAAGCTGTTATTTGAATATAGTTTTTGAATTAAAATTTCGTGTGAAGTCAGTGCGTTACTTTTTGACGGACCTTGTATATATATAATAGATAGGTATATATATATAGTATATGTGTATAATATATATATATATATATATATATAATATATATATAAATCATGCCAAAATGTATGGAGCATGCGTTGACGAAGCACTTCCCCCCAATCTCAAACGGACCGGAGTCCGTACATCTGCCGCACCAAAGCATCGCCTCCAACCCGGAGGCTTTAGCGCGGCCACTCATGGCAAAAGACAGAGATTAAGGTCGTCATTGTTCATCAGCAAACGGAGCCACCTATCCGGATTTCCAGCTCATTTTCCCTCATTGTTATGGCACCTTTTTATGTTAAAAAAAAAGGAAAAAAAAAAACCCAAAATATTTAAACAGCTGGACATTGCACCTCATGCAATGGCAAAACACACAGTCCAACGAGACTGTTGCGTTGGCATACACATGCCCCTCAGCCTGAAGGCTGAAGCACATGGTCAATCAAATGCACACATCCTAACCCTGAAGGGCCAGAATTCATGCTCATACAATTGGACTCCTCCACATGAGTGAGTCCCCATGACTTCAATGGCAAGCCATTCTGAATTCAGGCTTATTTGCCCTCATCAGGATGGCACACCAAAAAACATCTAACCAATGATGACCACAGTCTTTGTTTAAATACTATTAGCACCCGCTGGCTGAAAGGGTGAGCATCAGCCACAGATTATGTCTCAGACCGTAAAACCACATAATCTGCAAAGAACAAAAGCATATCTGCCACCCAGACAATTGTTCCCACCAAAGCAAGCCAAAAAAACACCAGAAGGCAAGTTCTCTCGGGTGGAGATGTAGACCAAAATGTATGGAGCATGATGAAGTACTCCCACGGACGCGAGTCCCGTACATGTGCAGACCAAAGCATCACCTCCAACCCGCAGGCTTCAGCCCAGCCACTCATGTCAAAAGTTAGAGATTAGATACCATTGGTTAAACTTTCAGGTTGTCAAGCCGACCTGCATGTAGTGGGGTAACTTAGCTAAATTATAGCAAACAATGGCATTTGTGAGGAAGCACCAATGGCACACTAGAAGCCTATCATATAGGGAACATCATTTGGATATTGCGGCATCTCAAAGTTCAGCAGCTGATGGCTGTGGCAGCCATTTTCCACTGCCATCAAAAATTTGAGATGCCCAATATCCAAATCTGTTCATATATGATAGGCTTACTAGTGTGCCAAATTTGGTGCTTTCCTCACAAAATGCACAATTGTTATGCTAAGTTGCCCCACTAATGCTGTTGTTCTTCACATATCTTAACTATTGGCGTGTTACTTGGATCCTGCAGTAAGAATGAGATATTTTGCATTTAAAGTGTTTCCGAATAAAATGATTTCAGGCTTCGCCCAAAATCGATAAAATCTGTTCCTTAATGTCATCGAGACTTCATTAATTCCATTTGCTTGCACATTAAATGAAATATTGTTCTTTGTTAATTGGATATTCGTGATTCCAATGTAACAGAAGTTTATCAGAGGTCATTTCCCCTGGTTGTAAACATTACTTGATTGAAACGTGGTTACACTGCCGAACGTGGTTATACTGCAAATTGCAAGAGTGGTTGTGTTTCAGTTCATCCTGATGCACCAAATGTGGATATATTGTGCAAGCTGTGTATACAGAGGCACTGCCATTTTGAGTCTGGTCACTGACTAAACAAGGTTTTACGTTGTTTCGCCAATGTTTTTTCTGTCCTCAATGGGTATGAAAAGGATAATCAGTCTCCAAGTTTTGGTTCTACTAGTTTCTATTATCCGGAGTGATGTGTTTGTCATTATATATGCACTGCTGTGAAAAAGTCTAAGACATTTTACATCTTCATATTCTGATGCATAAGGAAACTAAAGCTCTGAGTTCAATGCAAATACACCTTTGAAAAAAAAAATCTTATTCAACTAAACA
>CM068958.1:30964471-30976805 GCA_035128595.1 Eptatretus atami | reverse complement strand
AGGAGGCTATCCGGCTGCTTGCACCGGGTCACGACACATTCCCCGAGCTCCCCCTCATTGTCCTTCACTAACTCCATGTGTGTGTGCTCGTCTTTCACCCCGTCTTTATCGTGTAGTCCCTCCTCTACTTTTTCTATCTCCCACAAAGAGAGAGATGACGCTTTAAATGCATTGATGGTTATGACACGAAGCGCAAAAACAAATGGCGTTTAAAAAAAAAAGTTTCCATCACTGGTGAAATTTGCAATTAATTCAAAATGTAATCGATGTTTGTGCAAACAAATCAAAAATTCTCTCGTGTTGATTAACGGTAAGGAGCTGGATTTTTAAAAGATCTAGGGTGATTCATACCTGTAGGCGTTGGATAAACAGGAGGTTACTCACCGTTCATCTTCGAGTCGAAAGTGGAGTACCATCGTACGGTAACAGTTGCACTGCATTGCAGCACAGCGCTCTTCAGAGATAATGCAACCACAGCACAGTCGCCTTCCACACAAAACGTCTGAATAGCTGAGAGAGAAATAGCGTTGTCATATTTTCAGTAAACTGTCATTAAATAATCTCATATGTTAATCACTCTAATGGATGAATTCCTCTTTTTGGAAAGGAAAGAGAAGGAGAAGGGGAACAGAGACATAGAACTGGAAAGGAGAGGGATGAGCGGACACGGGGAAACAGGAAGGACATTCGGATTTAGAAGGAAAGCGTGAATTGGAAGAGGTGATGGGGTGATCGCGAAAAGAGGAGGTTGGAGGGAGATAATGACGGGGACAAGCATGAAGATGAAAAGAATTGAACAGGTGAGGGTTTATTCAAAAGTGAAAAATGAGGAAGAAGAGTGAAATTGACATGAGTAATTGTATCAAAGGGATTGTGCGACTTGAGGCGCCTCGGAATATGGGACAAACGAGACGAGCAATGGGGCGAGACATCGAGGTCTTCCAGTTACCGTTGAGTCAAGGGGTTGTTTCCAATCCCCGCAACTGCCAGTCACACCATTCAAATTTTCATACTGTGTTTGCATCTGCCTGGAATTAAATGGACATTGTGTTTAATGATACAGGTAAAGCATTGTGTTTGAAATGATACAGTAAATGGCGTTGTTGATTGAAATGAACAGGTGAAATGCATTATGTGAAGATACAGGTGAAATGACATTTTTGAAATGAACAGATAATGAAGTGTTCAAGATCATACAGTGAAACTGTCGTTGAATAGATACAGTTGAATGACATTGTTGTTGAAATACAAAGGGAAATACATGTTTAAAAGATCAGGTGAAATAATTGTTTTGAAATTTACAAAGGTGAATACATGTTGTTGAAAAACGACAACAGTGAATGACATTGTTGTTGAAATATAACAGTAAATGAATGTTGTTGAAATGAACAGGGAAATGGCGTTGTGTTGAAATGATAGAGGTAAATACACGATGTTGAAATGTAAACATTGAAATGACTGTTGTTTGAAATAAGAGGTGAAATGACAATTGTTGTTATGAGATGATACAAGAGAAATGACATTGTTGTTGAAATGAACAGGTTAAATGACATTGTTGTTGAATTATATCAGGTGAAGGATTTATTGGTGTTGAATTGAACAGGTGAAATGGCATTGTGTTGGATCAGAATAGACGTGAAAAGACAATATGTTGAAAATGATGAGAAACATGTTGTTTGAAATATACAAGTAAATACATTATATACTTGCATGATACAGGTGAAATGGCTGTGTTGAAATGATAGAGGAAATGACATAATTGTTGAAAATACAGTGAAAATCTGTTGTTAAACTACAGTAAATGCATTGGTTGGAAAGATGGGAAATACACTATGTGAATGTATAAGGAGAAATGACATTGTTGTTAAATGATACAGTTAAAATTGTTGGAAATTAATACAGGTAATGCATTGTTGTTAAAATACATTGAAATGCTTGGTGTGAAATGAAGAGGTGAAATGAAATATTGTTGATATGATAAGGTGAAATGACATGGTTGTTGAATGAACAGGTAAAGACATATAATGTACTTGAAATGATACAGTTAAAGGCGTTGTTGTTGAATGATAAGGGTGAAATGACAATTGTATAGAAATGAACAGGTGAAAAGACGTGTTGAAAATAATACGTGAACCATGGTGGGAAATGATTGGAGTGAATATACATATTGTGAAATGAACTAAATGAAAATTTGTGAAATTCAAGTAAATCATTGTTGTTGAAATGACACAGGTGAAATGGCATTGTTGTGAAATGATATGAGGTGAAAGACATTGTTGTGAATATCAGTGAACAGCATTGTGTGAAATGATAGGGAATACACTATTGTTGAATGATAGGAAAATACATTGTTGTTGAATGATACAGTTAAATGATTGTGTTGGTGAATTAACAGTGAAGATTGACATGTTGTTTGAAAGATACAGGTGAATGGCATTTTGTTAAACGAATATGATGGCATTGTTGAAATGATGCAGGTAAATGCAAATTGTTTGTTGAATGGAACAGTAAATGAAATTGTTGTTGATATTCAACAATGAAATACTTGTTGTGAAACTACCAGGGAAATGACAAGTTGTTGAACGACACAGTGAAAGCATATTGTTTGTTGAAATTATGCAGGGAAATGCGTTGTGTGATATATACAGGTGAATATGAAATAGTTGTTGAAATGATGTCATTAAAAGATGTCATGTGACAGATTTGCATCAATGAAAAGTAACATATTGTGTTTGTGTTGTGTGTTTTGTGATTTGTGTGGGGTGTGTTTTTGTGTTGTGGTGTGGTTTGTTTGTGTGTGTTGTCATCCTCATTTCGAACCGTCAGAAGATCGTTGGTAAACACAATGTGTTAAACTTTTGATAAATTAACACTATATATTTTGTGATACATAGGTAACATATTATCCATACAATAACGTGCATGTTGTCATTTTTGTCTTAATTTTAATTATTTTAATTTTAAATTAAGACATTGCGATTTTGACATGATTTGAAAAATGGCTCTTGTTTTGTTGCACTGGTGTTGTGTGTTGGGTTAGAGGCGTTGGGTCAAAATAAAGAATAGCAAAAAAAAACATAACATCAAAAGATCACAGCCCGTTACGAATAAATCCGCTATACGACGGTGGGGAAATCTAAACGAACACTTACTATCGACAAATGATCTAAGAGATATATATTCCGTCGATTCACACCGTAACAGATATTATATATTTAATATAGATATTATATAATATAGTATATAATAATAGGCTTTCGCGCACAATGCAATAATATCTGCATAATACACAGAGGGCATGAATCACGGCACAAGCCACAGCAAGGAGCTACTGTCCCGCACTTCTCTTCAAAGAAAATAAGAAGCTCAATTTACTATGTGATACAAATACTGTAATATCACTAACCATCCATATGGGTTCAAGATCAGCTGCAATGAGATGAGATGAAGATTTAAAACTGTCGTATTTCAGCAAATTAAGATTAACAAATTAATTGAAATGAATATAATATAACTAAGACTGTAAGTTCAAATGTACAGCAAATATGAAACTTGTAAAAAAGTTGCTGAAATGATCAAGTGAGTTAGAAATCTATTAATTTGATTTGACATATCCAGGACCATCAAACTTAATAACAATTTTCTGAGTTCTCAATAAAACATAAAAATACTGTCGCGGTGCTGGGTCCAGGTTAATCCCCAATCCAAATGTGTGACTGGCGGTTAACACCATCAACCCGGATGTCCGGCGTTTTTCCTTATTAGGAGATTTTATTCTCAGCAGATATCTAAGCGCTGGAAGGGCATGGGCATTGCGGCATACGAGGCACAGCGAAGTTACACACGGGGTGTATCTGAACCAACCGACAAAACACCGACACAACAATTAAAATGACACATTAAATAATAGCAAAAGTTACAAGAGGACAAAAATAGAATAATAACAATAACTTGAGTAATAAAGTAATATGAGGCGCCCCGAATCACGATTAAGTAACAGACAAGGGGAAATAAAACAAGAAAAATCACCTTTGTCAAGTGGGCCTTACTGTGTGCCAGAGATGGTCTTGAGGAGCTTTGAATCGAGGTGCTTCGTAGACACAACCAAAATGCACCACTCATTCCTTCACAGGGGACCCGTCATGTCACGTCAGGCAATTGTTAGGGGTTTCACCCAAAGGCTCAGAGAACCAATGCAGTATCATTCGCGATCAGAATACCAACTGTCTCTCGCACCGGCGTTACAACGATGCCACATGATGCGACAATATTCTTAGTCCTCTTTACCAGCACGAGGCAGACGCTCTCTCCCTTCAGAGCTACCACTTCACGGCTAACCGAACGTAAATGCACGTCTTGCTTGCAGCACTGCAACATGAACTGCAGACATTGAAAAAAAACATAATTGTGAGAAAAGCAAGACCTTGTGCCTCTGACAAATGGCAACTTCGTCTGTTCCTTACTAACGTCTCCCGACACTAATTACCCCTCGTTACGTCATCACCACCTACTATGGCTGCTTGGCTGTAAATGAAAAATGTAGAATAGATACAGGGGGCAATTACATACGGAGTAACATATTTAACCCATCAATCACACAGCGCACGTTTCCCCCCCCCCGGTGGTGTGACACGTAACACGTAAGCTCAAGTTTCTCACGAATTACATGAGATGGTCCGCTACACTCAAGACAACAACTCTATCAATCCTAACTTTCCATAATCCAATCTTACCATCCAACCGTAACTATACTGCATTGGAGTTGATAGTCTACAAGTCAAATATGGCTTCGGTTAAATCCCAAGGCTTGTCATCACACTCCAAAAGAAGAATTATTTCACAAACTTACAATTTCCGCTTTTGTAAACTTGTCACAGCACCACAGATTGATGACCTTGCACAAGCCTTTCTCTGAATGTCAATGAGGATGACTGTCAACCATCTTCAAAGTGAAAGCCCTTGTGCTCAGTTTTCCTCCTTTCCGTGATCTGTTTTTTAATTGTATTATGTTTCGATTTTTGAATTCTTCATATATATAGCATTTTTGGTTGAGGTTGATAATGATACAATATTTGCCAATTAAACTGATGATATTGAAAAAAAGTAATTTTCCAGTTGCAGCATGTATTGTTAAACCTTTAATGGAAATGGCATCTCAGAACAACTATTATTACAATTATGGTGCTTGAACATGTATCCATTAATAATTATAGGTGCATTTAAAGACTATCTTTGCTGGCTGAAATGATCAAGATTGCTTATAAATATCTCCTGCTCCCAAAACAAGAGGCTCCAAAAATCTCATTCAGAATAAATAGTAACTTTAATATATTACTAATAGCAAATAAACCATCCGTCGGATGGGTCAATAAAGTGGGGAGGTGCTAAAAGAAGAGAGAGAGAGAGAGAAGAGAGAGATAGGAGAGAGGGAGAAGAGAAGGAGAGAGAGAAAAGAGAGAGAAGACAACACAACGAACACAAACGAGCAACAGAGAGAGGGAAAACAACACCTACCAAACTGCCATACTGCGGAGAGGTGCATGTGTGTGTGTGAGAGAGATGGATGACCACACACACACACAACACACCGAGAGACAACAGAGGTGTAGGAAGACATGCTTGCTTATATGAGGGGGAGCATATGGAGATATAGAGTGTGGGGTGGTGGTACTTGGGGTGTTAGCAATGATTAGTGAGCTAAGTGACGTGGTGCATGAAAGAAAAAAAACATGGTCAAACAGCTTGTACACAAGATGAACACAGCCTAAGTTTGTAAAGTAATGCTGCACATTATTTAAGAACATTGATCCAAGTCCAGAAATTTGTGGGAAAGAATGAACCAAATGCATCACTGAAAACATCTGAAGTTCCGCCACATACGAGCTGTGACCCATCTGGCTGAACATCGAAAACAAGCATTGCGACCAATAGTCATACTTAGGTACAATAAAAAAAGAGAAGAAGCATTGCATTATTGAAGGTGTGATTCAATGATTGGACTGGCGATGTAGAAATAGAAAACCACATATTTCTAACAAGACTCAAGATGAAAAGAATAGATGGAAAATGCCAAAGTTGTGAAGTGGATGTGTAGCTATGGAAGTGATGATTAATACCTCATAGAAATTAAAAACAATCCTGGAATATACTCAAATAAAAAGTTGGAGCTGTCGCGTGGCTCAGTAAGCCTGAAAGAGCCCTCAGCAAAAATGTGGAAAAGAAACACTTCACAGCTTGTCCGATGAATCATGACCTTCGTGAAATGAAGGTGAATCTATTGAGCCACCTGGAGGGACTCGCATCCACAATTCTAAGTCCATATAGGAGATAACCAAACATTACACACACACACAACACACACACACACCAACACACACAGCCCTCTTTATATTATATAGATTAAGGGATTCTTATATAAATAATTATATACTTGGTGATTGAAATCTGGCGTGGAACAAGAGCCTGGTAAATGAATGTGTTGTGTGTAGTTAAGTCTGCGACTCCTATAAACTTCAGTGTCATAATATCCTATATTCTTCAATTAGCGTTCAGATGCGGCTGCACAAGCTGTGAGTGATCTCTTCCTTGAACCCTTCAATATGTCAAGTTGGACCGAGCTTACTGGATGATCACAGATATCGTCTTTCACGAATACTTATATTTAAAATCTAAAGTCTCAATGATATTTGCGAGGCAGAAGAGATGATGTGGCTACGAACATCTGACTTATCTGAAGATATTTATGTGTTTGCATATGTTTTTTTAAATAATTGTACTCAATGTACAGATAGGAATTGAGAATCTTCAACTGTATTGAAATTTTTCCTGCATCATAGGTTTTTCTACAATAAAGCTCATAGGTGGGTCGGTTGTCGGCGTCATACGATATTCGTTACATTTGCTAAAATACTATTTCACAGCTGCCGACAAGCGATATGGAAAATTTTGTACATTTCCATGGGTTTTGCTCCATGCCAATGTCCCTTAAATAAAAAAAAAAAAAAGGGTTTGGAAAAAAAATTGGAAAAGGGTTTGCCCCAAATATTGGTATTTTATTCAAATCTTCCTCTCATACTGCAGACAGATCGCACCGCTCACACCTCCACGAGCATCAGGAGCCTGCCCCAACCTATGTTCCTGCATGCTGTAATCTACACTAGAAAGAAGGGCCACGGAACCTCCCAAATCCATCATTTTCACTAGAATTTTTTCTTCACAACTGCTGATAATATGGAAAAATTTGGTAGATGCATGCAGGACTAGGTAAGTATCAATGATGCCACATCGACCACCTATTTGGAGGGTGAAAAAGGGATGTCCACTCAAATATTTGTTATTTCAATAAAATAATTCTTCTCAGAAACTAAACGATCCAATAACCAAACTGCCATTATGGATTGTAGCATGCTCTAACGATTAAGTTTGCTCCCCATGGCGATCTCCTCTGAAAGGGGGCACGGCCTCCCTGCCCATATATATTCCCATTTTATTAAACAGTATTTTCTGCGCAACTACATGAGATATGACCAAGTTTGTAATGAACACATCAGAAATAGTTCATGGTTCGATCCCAATCCGATCCCCCTCGTAAGAGGTGAAATGGTTCACTCAAATTCAGGTAATGATATTTTTAATCTTTAAAACTGACGCAGATGCAGACAAACTCTTAATGACATAATATCATTTGTTTCACTTAAGTCAGTTAAACTTCATGCAACATAAGACTCCCCAACTGCCACTTCAGGAGGGGGGTTTGGTCATGTCCTTCGCCAACCTATTTTTCACGTCCGCTGTGGGGAATATGTGTCAGTATCTCATAGGGCTATTTTTCTAGTAATTTCACAAGTTCAGATGTCTGTTTGAAAGCTTCTTATGTGTTCCACGTTTTGGTGTGAGATGCATGGCTTATAAAAACTGGCCAGACATATAAGACTCTCTGATGGTTTGTGCTTGTTGACTATCAAGTTAGAGAAGTATTCCTCTGCACGTGTCTGATTATCAACTGGTGAGTGTAAGGTATGTCTATTCCAAACCTTAAGCTTGTAGGAACAATGTCTGTCCATTGGTGATCTGACCAAGCTTTGCGATCAGGTTGGTGCTTTGCAGGTTATCCAGTTCATTGCAAGCAAATGTAGGATGCGTGGCGAGAAGCAAGGACCATGGCTTAGCATGTGATAACCTGTCACTTGATGTGGTCAGTAGCAGTCCGTGTATCGAGGGGATAGGGCAGTGAGAAGCAGCAGTGCAAGAGGTAGCAGAATGAGGTAAACACCTGGAGAAAAAGCCAAACAATAGCAATACAGTAAAAAAATAAAAGCCATACCATTATATACGTGCTAGAAAGTGGAATAAGTTGCCGTAAGTGTGATACAGTAATCGTCAGACATTGTCTTGCAAGGTTATGGTGTAAACAAGATTGACCAATTCTGAGTTGTGTTTGCCATTACATAATTATTACTGTAGTGAAGTGCACCAATCAACTACATCTAATTGAAAGATAGATGTCACTGTGTACATGTATACTGATGAACGTACATTTATAAGACAAGGCTATATTAACAGGAGACTGTAATGGATCCCGGATTCTTGATATCGAGCGTGCTTCTGCTCTCCGCATGGTTCCAATGACTTTGTACATCCACTCTCTGCATAAAATCCCTTCGACACCATGTGAATCATCTTTCCTGTTGTGCTATCTATGAATGTGAAACCTCACAAGCCACGTAGCACATGCTACTCAGCATTCCACTTCCAATTCTGCAAGTCATGTCAATTAGTGCAGCCAAACAACACACATCCAGGGACAGCGCGGCTACGAAGTGGCAGAGATTAGTTAGAAGCGACTGGCCTTGCACACGGAATCACCACCTCTAGCTAGCTCAGATGTAAGCTCTGTGACAGTTCAGGAGTATCGGGCGAGGTGCCGAATGTTATGTTAACGAATTGGCAATGACAAGTGCATGCAGAGTGCCGGTATTTGTATTAGGACGTCAGGAATAATTTTTTTATAAAGATCGAGCGCGGCGTGAATCACCCCAACAATGTGGACTTAACCCCCTCCCCTATACCCCTATTTTCTACGGATTTGTTAAACTCAGGAACGTCCGTGATAAATTGCGAATTCCGCGAATCGCGATTCTCATGCCGTATGGTCCCTAACCCTTTATATTCTTGATTCGGCTAAGTCCTGATCTCGTCATCTATCCTACCCAACCATACGTTCCTTTCGCTGGAGTGGATAGGGAGAGCTAGCTCCATTTCGAGGCCCAATTCAAAGCCTCAGGATGCCCTGGAAGTTCGCGACTACCCAAAGTGGTCCTATTGCCACACCGAAGGATAGGGATGGATTGCGGAGGGTCACTTCCTCCTATCAGCTCCTACCAGTAATGCTAAAACAACGCCGGGTTTCAACAGCGCTCTCCTTAAACTATTGTTCTAAACAAACCCAGATTCCAGGTCGCCTGTGTGGGGGTCCTCGCAATTTGGTGCCAATCCCTCAATTGATTCCTCTGTGCCCTTGCTAGTTCGTGGCTTGACGCGTGGCCTCCTGGAAGCCCTACCCTCGCCGATCTCTACAAAGCACCCCGGCACTAATCTGCCCCGAGCCATACCATCCTAAAAGCACCGGGGAGTGCCTCCCTGGCGACTCCCTGAAAGCTCATGGGCAGGCTGGGCGCCCGGTGCCTCTTCCCTGGTCCCGGGGCATGCACGCCAAGCGGCAATGACCCTCGGGCCCGCATCATGCGGTGCCGCACCCTTTGCCACATACACATCTGGCCTCTGGCATGGCCTTGCTACTCCACGGCCAAGCTAGCCGGTGCCGGTACCCCGTCAAGCGATACATCGTTTCGCGCCACGGCGCTGCCAGCACGTCATAGCTAGGGCTCCTACACCCCTCCCTAAAACATGTTTTTCGCCTACTTCTCCCAACACACAAAACGACTCCCTTTGTGTCAAATTGATAACCCACCTAATCATTGACACTGACCCCTGGTCCCGCGGGAGTCCTCTCCACCAATCAATCGACAATTCTTCCACATAATTCCATAATCCACGACCGGGCCCACGCACTCACAAGCACATTCACTTCACACGCACATCACGCTGATAGATCCTGCATCCTCGCGCGTAAATCCCGAACGACCTCGTGCTCCCACGCGTCCCTTAAAATACAGCACGTTCCATTTAATCACAGTAGCTAGCTACGTCCCTCTACACATCCAAAGTTGTCATGCTCCCAATGATATCCATTTTCAAATCTCCCTCAAATCACTACAATCTCTAATATCCATTCCACTGCTCCATTGAATACCTGCCATAGAAGCCGTCTAGTGTAGCTAAGCTAACCTTCCCCTAATCTAGTCCTCCTTCAGCTGGGGATTCACTGCCCTGCACGGAATCCTTTCACCGAAAGAGGCTGCTTTTTTTTGTTATTTGCGGCAGCACACGCGGCACTCGCAACCTCGCACCAGTGCGGCAATCCCACGTCATTGCGTGACGTCATGGCAGCTGTTCCTGTCCCTCATCCCTCTTGACGTAACCAGTTCGAGGATTCACCCTCTGCCGGATCCAACATACCGCAGCCATGACGTCCCGCGCACTCAAAAAAAAACAAGCCTCGTTCGAGGCTCCCACGCAAACATTGCTTCGCCGTGGAAGCTTAACACAACGCGTCGAGTGAAAACCCGCGTCCAAACGACTCTCTTACCTTTGTCCTCCGCGGATGGAAATCACCGCTGGCGTTCGACGGTTCCTCCGCTAAGCGAGCACGTTGGCCTCGCGCTACCAGCAGCACGGACCTCAGCGCTCGCGACTGTGCAACCCGGCGGTCCCAATGCGCTACGCCGTACTCGGTCCCTTCTTCTCCTGTCGCCGGTCCATCTCTAACCCACACTCTGACTGTCAAACGTCACACTGCATCCATTACAATTCACACTGTAGACTCGCTCGTGCTCTGTTATGCGAACCGTCACTTCCCTACATAGCGCTCTCTACACACCGGTCTCTGCAACTCGATCGCTTCATCGCACTCCGGTGAAACATTCACATCACGGGGCTCATCCACACATCTGGCATCTTGTTTTGTTAGGCGTTGCGGTAATACGCACCCGCTACACTCGTTGACAACACTCACACACGGGGCGCGCTCGACGATACCTGTTCACCCACAACCCGGGACCAACTCGTAACCACACTGGATTTGTGCACGCATTCCGGGGCTTATACCCGAGCTCCGTGCACCGTTCGCGTATCGCCCCCCTCGAACTCGTTTGACCGTACGAACCGACTGCGTGACACTTCAGGGAGAATAGCGTCTCCTCCGTTCCCAAGGAGCCCATACACTTGCTCGGACCGGGTTCTAAATCATCGCTGCAGCCCCCCCTGCCTCCAGCTACCTCTGGTGTGTGTTCTGCCTCACCCGTCCATCATTCTCATCTCGTTTGGCAATACTCATTCTTCTTGCTTGTTACTGTCCTCGTCTCATTTTTATTTGTCTCTTATAGGGCCGCTAAATTGCGTTTCACTCTCGTCGACGAGTGTATTAAGTCCGCCCACTAACGTTCCTCCTTGTGTGATTCACACGTCACTATGTATTGCTACTACCTGCCCTTGAGTCGTCCTCCTCGTAACTTCTGAGTTTCCGTCTCCTTCGAGTTTCATTCGTGGACGCCAATCTCTTCTCCTCGATTGGTAACTTCACCGTTACTTGTTTTCCTCTCAATGTTCTCCCTCTTCATTTCCATCTACTTTCTTTTAATTTGTGCGAATTTCCTTCCTGTGTTTCATCGCTGTCTCTACCTACTCTCTTGTTTCCTTCTCTGTCTTTTCCAGTTGCATGTTCTTATTTGTAATCTCTTTTTCTTGTGATTTGTTTGCTGCTTCTCATTAATCTTCTTGTGTCCTCTCCTCTTCCTCTCCGTTTCGTGTTTCTTCATTTGGTTAATTTCCTTTGTGTTATTCGCTGTTCTTTGTCTATCTCTTCGTCTCCAGCCTCCTTTTCCAATTGTCACCGCTTCATGCCTTTTGTTTTCTATCCCATTGTTTCCTCCTTCCTCTCACCAATCTCGTTGTGTCCTTCAATTACTATTTCCTTCCTCCGTTCATTCGTTCTTCCTTGAACCTTCTTGCAATCCATGTCGCATCTCGATTTCTTTCAACTGACTGATTCTTCTCCTTGTCAATGTTCTTTGATATTTCCTATCCACTGTCTCTTTGTTCCATCTGCAATTGTTATTTCCTTCAGTGCAGACTTTCCTTCTCCGCTCATTTCGTTCTCTTCCATCAGTTAAACTGCTTCTTGCATCTCATCTTTAATCTGCCTATGCTTCACTTC
>CM068958.1:30926790-30942100 GCA_035128595.1 Eptatretus atami | reverse complement strand
GGCCCAAGTCGAGGTGCCGAACTCCGCAGGCGGATCGACAAACGTGTCGGGCCGTGAAGTGAGCAAGTATGGAGGCTCCGCAGCCAGACGCAGGCCGAACCTGTCGACCACCCCCCACATGAGTCGATCGTCGACTCCACGTGCAGGCAGCCTCTCTTACGTTCGCTCGCTTCGAACCACGAGCACCCTCTCAAACGACTGCAGCCTTCCAAGCTCCCCAACTGAACCTGAGCCTGAGGTCCTCGTTTTCTCTCTCTTTTCACGAGCACGCCTCTCTCGGCCAAGCCGACCAAAAGCTCCGCCCCTTCGCGTCACTTCCTCCCTTTTGCCACACCCTCTCTCCAGGCCACACACCCTCAGCCGACTGGGAGGGGCCTATCCCGGGATGGGGTAGGAATAAGAGGGATCTCTCGTCTTCACACCATTTACGAACAAAAAACAGTCTCTTACACCTCCCGACACACGTATAACGTACACTTTCCAAAAACCTAGCTAACAGGCATTTAATGGGGATCTGAGCTAATCCTATATTAGTAGTTCCATAAGGGCCTTTCCGTAACTATTATATATATATATATATATAATTACTATACATATACGAGTTCAGCCCCATCTCTCAATAGTGAAGAATCACTTAAAAAATTATCGGATCCGGATCTTTTACCAAAATCTAATCAGCTCGTCCTTGTCACACACCCAACTTGCCCACCAAATTTCATCCGGATCCGTCCACAACTTTTTGAGATATCCTGTTCATAGACAAGCAGACAGGAGTAAAACCATAACTTGCGATGCGCCCACCTTCGGTGGCAGAGGCAACAAGTAATCCAGTATAATAATCATTATAATGCATCCCGCTAGATATGGGATTTTGAAAAATTGTTGGAGAAGAGCAATGGGGAGGATTGTAGATCCATGTGTCATGTTTAAACTGAACTTCAATGTTCCACGTTTCTATTCAACTACAATCCTTGGCTATATTGATCCTTTCTTTGCTCGTATTGAATGGTATGAGGTCATGTATCTTCGGATTCTTTTCAATTGCTCATTGAATTTCTCATTGCCTAGATTTTTCAGGTATTGGAATTCACCTGTTGTCATTGTGTGCAGCTATTTTGTTGCAGCTTTTGGATTTTTCCGCATTCCTCAATTCAAGCGTTTTAAAAAGCTTCCTCTGTGTCCTTGGTGTTTTCAGTTTCCAATTCAGCTGGCTTCTTCATATATTGCTCTGATGGAATTTTTGTTGTCTTCATTTGTGTGTAGCACACGGCTGTCAGTAACATTGTTTGCTGAGGGCGTGACTGTGCCAATGATGCAATGCCTCCACTGTAGGTCACTGCATGTCGCAGCAGGAATTTGGAATTTAACCAGGGTGTGAGCTCGTCTACTCTTCATGAAGGACACCATGGGATTTTTAATGTCCACCAACTAATGTGCTGACAGATGGGATGCCCGGTTTAACGTCCATCCGAGGAATGGCACACACATTGATGCCTCGTCCTGTCTGTACGACACCAGAATGACAGTTTATAGCGAAATAGAGATTCAAACCCTGACTATAGACAAGAGGTGAGTGTGCATACCTCTAGGGCAGTGATTCTCAGCCAGGGGTAAATTTACCCCCTGGGGGTAAAAATGTACATTGCAGGGGGTAAATATATCATACCTGAAAATTAAGTTATGACTTTTTAGCAACTTCAGACAAAATCAATAACACTGTTGTTGTGATGTGAGACAAACAACACATAATACATTATAACATACAGACTCTCACATTCTATACAAATTATTCCATACAGACTCAAAAATCAATCCTCCCCCCCCCCACCTTCCACTCCCCAACTGCAATTTTCTCTTTTTTGTTTGTTTTCTTTTTTGTCATGAAAAATATTTTTGGGGGTTTTTTTGAGGGTCAGGAATTGATTTTTGGCCTTATTTTTTTGTTTTAAATAAGTTTTTAACCTGTTATTTTTTTTTGCACCTGACCAAAAATAGATAATTTTTCTGCGTTAGTCTTTTGACAAAATTATATTTTTGTCTCTGCCTCTGCTAGTCTTAAGGAAGAATTTGAGAGAGTTGGTTTTGATTTCTGGATGAAACACAGATTCATTCCGACTTCTTACTCGGTGAGCCTTCAAAGTGCTTGTTCCCTTTGTCACCACATATCTATGTGAATCAGGTTTCGCTACTTTAGTAACAATGAAGACAAAGGCAAGGAACCGCCTGAAAGCCAATGACGACATGAGGGTAGCATTGTCATCAACAACTCCTCGAATAAATAAACTGGTTGACTCAATGAATCGGCAGAGTTCCCACTGATAATGCTTCCGGTATTTTTGTTTGATCTTGTTTGATATAAGTGGACTGTATGTTTGTTTGTTTTTTCTTTTATCAAAGTTTATTTTGTGCAAAACCTTAATAATAAAGTTGTTCAATCTTCTTTTTTTCTGTGCTTCGATGCCGGCTATGAATTTTTTTTGCATGGGAAAAAGGGGGTAAATGGCGAAATACATCAAGCCGAGGGGGTAAATAACAGAGGAAGGGTTAAGAATCACTGCTCTAGGGCCTCGGAAATCCTGCCAGGCAAAATTTTTTGTCAGTTTGTGAATGAGCAAGTTCAATTCAGAAATGCCAAATTTGAGAATGTCTTTTTGCTTCTTTCCAAATTTTATTAAATTGGTTTTTGTGTAAACAGATTAAGGTTCATACAAAACAGTGGAGCCACAGTTGGACACAGGCAAGTCAATGAAAGAAGAAAATATGAGAGGAGGGGAGGAAACGCACCAACATGCAAATAAAAGGTTGGGTTAGGTGGGGTACAAAATATTGCGGGTAGTGACAGGGGATGACATGACATGATTTTGCATTGCTTGATTGAAGCCCTGGAAGAAAGAGTGTGATTGAAGAGTCTGCAAAAGGCAGTCCCATAAACGGTTGAAAAAAGAGAGTACTTGACTGAATCGGGAATTGATTTTTTAGAATTTTTTGTTGCTGCCCGATTTGAGCAAAACTTGATACTGCACACCGCAGGAGAATGGTGAGTAAGGTGGCCCTAAAATTTTTGCGCTATCGTGTACCGTTTTGGCTGTATTTCGGGAACATACATACATACATGATGAGAGTTTTTGTTATATATATATATATATATATATATATATATATATAATATTATATAGTCAAATAACTAGAATGGCTCTCAGTAGAGCACATACTGCCGCCAGGCTGAACCGTTTACATTTTGTATCCCACTGATAAGCCGGATCTTGATCTGGACCTGAACCAAAATTGAATCATCCTGTTCTTGTCCACTACCCAACGTGTCCACAAGCGTCATCCGAATCTGTCCACAACGTTTGAGATATCGTGCTCTATATCGTCTTTATCCCAATCTCTCCAATGGTGAAGAATTCTTTTTTTTTTTTTTTTTAATTCTCGTATTCAGATCCTCACAAAAATCGAATCAATTCGTCCTTGTCGCACACCCAGCCTGGCCACCACGTTTCGTCCAAAATCCGTCCATAACGTTTTGCGTTACCATGCTCACAAGACAGCCAAACATTGGTGAATACATAACCTCAGTCCACCTTCGGTGCGTTAAATCCACCTGCGACAAAGGTGCGTTAAATGCCATAGGAAGAAGAGTAAAGCTTATGTTTCGGACAGTAGTTACCCTTCATCAATGATCAATGTATAATTTTCAACTGCAATTCTTTGTTAACGTATTGACTCTAACTCTGATCAAGAGTTAGCACCCAAAACGTCAGAGTTACTTTGCTTTGAACGTGGTTAGCGTCCTGCTCGGAAAGAATAGTGTACCTGGTGATGAAACCTCTTGCCTCAAAAGCACCAGCGCAACATAATTCAGTCAGATCCTATTCCACCAGGAATCAAATTAAGACTGTACAACTCAGAAACAGATATGGTCACAGCTGAGTTGTATAACAGTTTCAATCATCTCCATACCATGCTCAGATCAATTGGGCTACACACATTCTACAATTATTTACTTCGTCATGCAATTTCCTTTATATATCGAGTCGAGGATCATGGAGGAGCTAGAAATGACCATATACTTCTGTGGCTAAAAGATTTACTTTTGTACTGCAAGTCGTCGATTGTTTTGATCCTTGCAATCAAAGGCAGACTTTATTCAAATTCTACTTTAAATTGGATAGCATGTACTGCAATGCAATTTCCTACTTTCACAACACAGGGATGAATATTTATCGTTGGATCCCATTGCCTGGGAAATTGAACCAAAACTATTCAAAGCAGCAATGGTTCTCATTCTCCTAGCTTGAGCTGACTATTTGATTTCATTGTTTTTCTGCGACCCAAGAATCAGAAAAGCCAGTCACTCTAGCCCATGATGGGAGGAAACCTCTTCACATTCACAGTCAGACTTATCAGCCATCTGTCATGAAAACTATCCATAAGCGATGAGCGCACGACAATTGAGCTATCACTTCAATGTTTGTACGTTTACAGGTCGCCACTCGTTAAATATGCACACTTTGAAGTGGAGGGAGGAGTGTGGGTGGAGGTTGGTCAAGGTGGTCAGTACCCCCACTGGAAGTCCAATTATTATATCCATTAATGCAGGACCCAGCAATTAACTCTGAACTAACCCCTCCACCCCACCCCACGACCAACCTTCTTATCTGAAATTTCTTGATGTACGAATGTGTTTTTCTTATTCGGATATTTCTAATTGTATTTCTAGACAAGAATCAAGAAAATGTGAATTAACTAACATATCTGGAAGATGGTTATGCTAGCAATTGAGCTACATTGAAGAGGAACCATTGAGGTTTGATTAAATACTAATAATTTAAACACATTAACAATTGGAGTTGAACAGTTACAAAATAGAACAGCACTGGGAGAGCTCGTACCTCCACCCGGCTGAGCAGTTTGTGTTTTGTATCCCATTGATAGGCTGCATCTGGATCCGGACTTGAACAAAACTCTAATCGGCTTGTTCTTGTCACCTACCTAACTCAAGTGGACTGATCACTGAGATACCTTGTGAAAATGATAATTTTGATAGTGTAGTGGGTTGGGTATGCCTGGAATTGGCTGAATGGTTAGGGTGGTGGGCTTGGGATCTGAAGGTCCGGAATTCAAATCCTTCTTGTCTGTTGAATTAATTCCAGGTGGGGTTGACTCAGCCTGTCATCCTTCTGAGGTTGGTAAAATACATACCAGCTTGCTGGGATAATTGAGCCATTTGAGTATCCTATGTCGGAGTGGCGACCTATCCAGGATTGTGCCCACTTGCTGAGGAGACTGCTTTGGCAGCACCAATGCTCTGTATAGAGTGTGGTCCTGATGGATGGATAGGCCAGTTCTGGATTTCTAATCCCAATCTTAGCTGCTTGTTCTTGTCACCTACTCAACTCATCCACCAAGTTTTGTCATAATCCATCCACTAATTTTTGAGATATCATGCGACATATCATTTTTGGCCCTATCTCTCAATGGTGCAGAATTACTTATTGAATTGTAGTATCCGGATACAGATCTTCATCAAACTCGAATCAATTCGTACTTATCACATATCAAATATGTCCACCAAGTTTCATCCGAATCTGTCCATACCATTTTGAAATATCGTGAAATATATAGTTTTTGGCCCTATCTCTCAATGGTGAAAAATCACTTTAAAAATTCGAGTATCCAGATCTGGAACTTCACCGAAATATAAGCAATTCTTCCTTGTCACACACCCAACCTGTCCACCAGATTTCGTCTGAATCCATCCAAAACTTTTTGAGATATTCTGCTCACAGACAAACAAACAAACTAATAGCGGTGAATACATATCCTCCGTCCACTTTCCCTAGCAGAGATAAATATGTATGAAGCTTTGCATAGATTTGGTTATCATTAAATATAACATTATGTAGAAGTTTTCATAAAAAGTGTTGGAAAAATAGAAGAGAATTTATGTGATGAACTTGAAGGAAGATTTTTTAAATTATTATTATTATTATTTAAAATTATTTGTTATCGCCACGTCTTGGCATTGATCTAATTAACAATACATAAAGCAAGCTTAATTGCTTTCTGGCAATCTTGACTTTAACAAATATTTGAGCATGAACGGGAAACATTCGTACACGTTTGTGATTACATTAAGTTTTCTCGGTAATAAAACTGCCTAGTTGTGTATTTAGGAAACTAGGTAAAGTGATGAATAAATTCTCAACTCTGCATGACTAAGCAATCTTGAGCTGCAAAAAACTGTTTTACCTTTAGCTCTTAAAGCACCACCACCGACACCCAGAATTACAGTCACCTTCCTTTGGTGACAGCGTAAACCTCATTTAAAATGTTTACTTAAGAAAGAAGGACTGATTCCATAAATATGACTATAATGCATAAAATATTCTCCATAGCAACTGGGCTCACATTGATTTCCATTGTGACAATCATGGAATATTAGTTCTGCCATCACTTTTATTCAATGCATAATGGATCGGGATTTGATTGCAAATCAATAAAGTGCTGATGCAGTGCCTCTGCAGATTTGGACAGGAATTTGGAAGTTTTTTTATATTTTTTTCCAGGATATTGACATACAGTGGTCTCCTCTTTTCGAAAGGTACCGTGGGATCTTCGACTTCAATCAGTGAATACTAGCAGATGGGGCACCCGGCTTGATCACGTCCCTCTAAATGACCACCATGGCACTCGTTGATTTAGCGCCACACCTACGAAGCATCCATTGGCAATGTAAGCAGTAAAATAAATCTTTGTTACACTGACAATGCCAAGCTGAAACATCATCATTTACCTGATTAAATCTAAACCCAGACACGTAAGATAGAAAGTCTCAACAGAGACCTCAGATCTATGCTTTTCAAAGTATTATTTGCACTAAGGTATGATAAACCTCTGTTATCAGGGACTCGATGAAGACATATTGTTGAAAACCTCAAACTCCAATATAATTTGGAGAAGGTTTTTTTTTTCTTTTCTCTGTTTGAATGCAATGACTGATCATCGTGATGAAGCAAGACGGTGCAGCAACAGAAGAAACTAGGCTTCCTTTTGAAGAAGTGCGTTAAAATTCATATTTGCGCAAATATCAGTTTGTGACGATGGCAGGAAGAAAGTGTGATATTGCTTTGCGGTTGTTTGTGATGTTCACAGATATTTGTCAAAATTTAATTGGTTCAGTGTGCCTGGATAATGAAAAAAAGGTGATTCCTTTCAAGTTTCTGTGACGAAGTGTTTTTAACAGACTGTACCATGCTAGACAGAAATAAATTGCCACCATTCTGTGACTTCATTATAAAGGAGTTTCAATGATCTACTACTGCAACTACTAATAGTAATTTGTCTGTCCAACACGGGACAGTTTGTTCGGGTTTTCTTATATTTTCAAAATATTTTTTTACTACTATTATTTAACAGCCCCAATGAATCGCACATTCTTGTAGGATCAGACGTACAGTAAGTTGGGCCCAAGTATTTTTGTAAACAGGCTGGCCAACTCAGACATTCGACTGGAGCCGATTTGGGCTGGAATCTGTATTTTGTTCAGGTCTTGCCTTCTCTTCTCAAATGGATCACACAGTGATCCTTGTTATCCACTGAATGAATGCTTGCAGACAAGACACCCCGGCTTGACGTCCATCCGAGGGATAGCTGCACAAAGGACAAATCCAACGGTTCACAGTCGGGTTGGGAATCGAACGCAGACTCGACACCTCAAAGGTAAATAGGCTTCCTTTGCATCATCCTTTTTTTATTTTTTTGTATACCATGTCGAGGCTCGTATGAGAGCTAACACACAACGCACAGCAAGGGGGCATGAGACAAGAGGGGCGGGAGTGGAAGGGACAAAACAGTGGGGAACAGACACATTAGGTGATCTGTGGAAGGAGAGGGATGGGGATGGACGGGGGAACATGGGGAAGAGAAGATGGACATTACAGGACTTTCAGGAAGGAAAGCAGGGGAATTGAAGGAAGTGGGCTTGGGTGGATTATCGGGGGTAGAAAAGATCGAGGATTTGGATGGGGATGATAAGAGGTGTGGTGAACAGCTGTTTTGAAAGTCTGGAGGAAGAATGGGAAAGAATAGAGTGAGGGGTTTATTCCAAAGGCGGGAAAAAAGAGGAATGAAGGAGTGAAGGTGAGCAGTGGTTCGTGATTTTGGTAGTTTTACCAGAAGGGGGTTGTTGGCGGACCTTGAGCGCCCTGTGCAAATGTGGTGGGGACAAATGGCAGAGAGAGCAGGGGGGGCAAGGCTGGGAGGAGTCGGTAGAAAGACAGAAAGACCACCGACCAACCTGCGGTGATTGAGTGAGAGGCCCAAAGACTCAGCTTCATTGCGGGAGATGCCGATGATCCTAAATGCCTGGTTTCGACAGCGTGAAGCCGAGAAAGGTGGGAGGCAGGAGCACCAGCCCAGAGGGGAGAGCAGTACTCCATCAGGCTACGGACAAAAGCTTGTAAGTGGTCAGGAGCTAAAGAGGCCGAGGAAGGACTTTGCACGACGGAGGATTCCAGTCGGCGACTGGTTTTGAGGCGAGGTTGGAAATGTGACTTTCCAGGAAAGGTCATGGCAGATAGTGAGACCCAGAAGCTTGAAAGAAAAAACTTCTTCCAGAGGATTGTTGAGAAAGTGGATGGGGGGGTTTTCTAAACGGTCCTTTCGAAGAGACATAGTGAGAGTGTGAGATTTGTCTGGATTGAAAGACATGTTCCATGTGTTGGACAGTTTGTGATTTTATCCAGATCTGCAGTGAGCGAAGAAGCTGCTGCTTGCCGGTCTGAGGGATGACAGATGGTACGGCAGAGGTGGAGTCATCGGCAAAGAGATATAGAGGATTTTCCAGAGAGTCGGAGAGATCATTGATGAAAACCAGAAAAAGAACAGGGCCCAGAACGCTACCTTGAGGAACTCCAGCCTGCACAGGAAGAGGGGATGAAAGAACTCCATTTAGGGCCACACGTTGACTGCGACAGGAGAGGAAGTCTGCGAGCCATGAGTGGAGATGGCCTTGGATACCATGGGAAGAGAGTTTGGTGAGTAGTGCAGGGTGCCAGACTGTGTCAAAAGCACGTGATATGTCCAGGGATACAGCTCGGTTTTCCTGTCTGGCATTGAGGACCTCCATCCATTGATGGGAGAGCAGAAGCAGCATATCCAGGGTAGAGTGACCTGGTCTGAAACCAAATTGATGATCGGAAATCAAGCCATTGGAGAAGAGGAAGGATTTCATGTCTGAAGCGATGATGGATTCCATAACCTTGCTGATGATTGGGAGAAGGCTGATTGGTCTGTAGTTACAGGGATCTGTTTTTGCACCTTTTTATGCAGGGCAGTGATGTTAGCAGATTTCCAAGCAGATGGCAGATGACCTTGAGCAAATGAGAGGGTGAATAGAACAGAGAGAGGGTGAGCAAGGGCAGAAGAGCAGGCTTTGAGGACACGTGGGCTGATGCCGTCTGGACCGGTTGCAGAATCTGAGTCGAGGTTTGAAAGCAAGCTCTCACCTGTTAGAAGAAAAGGACACAGAGTCCAAGGACAGTTGGGTGCGACTGGTAAGGTGGGTTGAGAAAGTGATGGGTTTAGGACACAAGATTTAGCTGCAACACACGAGTTTAGACATTCAGCTTTATCACGTGCGGTATCAGCAGTGCAGCCATTTGAGGTAAGGGAGGGATGGAGGGGGAACATACACCAGAAACAGATTTGATTAAACGCCACAGGATTTTGAGGAGGGAGAGAGGTTTGAGAGTTCAGACTTGAGATGAGAAAGATGTTGTTTTCTGGCTCTCCTGAGGGTAGATACACACTTGTTCCGAGCTTTGTGGAAGGAACTGAGATTGCCCACAGTTGGGTTTGCTTTCCATGAGGCAAAGGCAAGTTGTTTCAGGACAACTGCCTCGCCACAAGCTTCAGTAAACCAAGGGCGGGAGGAAGGTTAGGACAACTGAAGACGAGAGGGGATAAATCTGTGCATGAGGTAGAGCAAGTTTCTTTGAAAGAATTCCAGGATGAGTTGATGTTTGAGAGTAGTGATAGGAGACCAGTCTGTAAGTTTGATAGCTGCTTGGAGACCCTGCAGTCGGCTTGCGTGAAATGCCAGACTCGACGCGGCGGTGAGGTGGTTCTCTGATAACAGCCAGAAGAGTGTCCACTTTGACAAGGACGTGGTCAGAAGAACCGATTGGAGCGGAGGAAGAGAGCAGATATTGTCAGGGAAGTTTGTCAAAATCAGATCCAGAAGAAATGGAGTACCATTGGTTGAGATCCGGGTAGGGAAGTTGACGCGATTGAGTCAGTCCCAATGAGTCGCAGAAAGCTTTTGCTGAGGTACCATGACAGGTGAGAGAGGTACCCACACCTAGCCAACTGGCGTGATGACAATTGAAGTCACCACATAAGAGGAAGAGAGAGTTTGGATGAGAAGATAGAAGATGGTCCATGTTTTCGGATAGTGAGGTGTAGATGGAGTCATCACTGTTCGGTGGACGGTACAGTACACATATAAACATGAGGTGGGAGTGGAGGGGAAGCCGTAGCCAGAGGTATTCCTGGGGGTGTGGGGGAGTGAGAGCAGTGCAAGGAGAGTGAGGAATAGAGTCTTTGATGAAGAGAGCCACCCACCAGGACGAGGCTCAGGTCTGTCAAACCGAAGGATGGAGTAACCGGGGAGAGATACTTGGGAGTCAGACACGTCATGGGAGAGGAAAGTTTCTGTTAGGCAGATTATGTCTGGTTTGTCAGTGGCAGCCTGTATGGAAAGATCTGAAAGGTTTGAGCGAAGGCCCGCGGATATTTGAGGTCCACACTTTTAATTAAGAGGTAGGGGAGGAGGCTTTGGGTGCAGGGGTGGGGGGGGGGGGAGGGGAGGTAGGACAAGGACGAGGGGGGGAGGTAAGGAGGGTTGTTGAAAGAGTGTGGGGATTGCAGAATAGCTAGAGGAGGGGCCAAATGAGGACGAGAAAAGGCTCTGTGGTGCTGGGGGAGAGGGGGGACAAGAGACAAGGAAGAAGCAGTTGAGGATTTGAGGAGGTGGAGTGAAGAGATGGAGGTGAGAGGGCAGTGAGGGAGGCAGCTTGGTGGATGAGAGGGGGGCAACTTTGAGAGGGATGAGTGAGGGGGATGAAAGGTGGGGAAGGTGAGGGGGGAATTTTTGAGAGAGGTGAGAGGGAGGCTTGGAGGGAGAAGAGTGAGATGGTTGCTTTGAGAGTGAGAGTGAGGGGTGAGGGGGGTGAGTTGGCACTGAAGTTGGAAAAAAAAAATGGTTGATGGAAAGTGAACATCCATTGCAAACTGTGGTTTTTAAAAGTTTTAGGTCGGAGATGCGATTTAACACAATTCTTGATGGATGCAATGAAGGCGAATTCAGAGAATGAGAATTTCTGAGAATCTGAGAAGTTTCATTGGCAAGCTGAGTTTTTCATGGATTAGTTAAAAAATATATAACACCTGGATAGGTACTACACACACACACACACACACACACACACACACACAACACACACACACACACACACACACACACACCACTCTTCTTGCGGCTGCTGATTGAATCATTGATTAGGGACACAACTATGCCACTGATGCAGTCCCCCTTTTGCCAGTATACTGGTGCTCATTTTGCCAACCTCAGAGGGATGACAGGCTGAGTCGACCCCACCTGGTGCTAATTTAGCAGCCAACAGGACTCGAGCTCAGGACCCTAAGATCCCAAGCCAGCCACCCGAACCATGAAGCCATCACCACGCTTGGATAGGCACTCAGACGGGTTTTCTTCTGATGCTACCGCGTTTTGTTTTTCACTCTGCATAATTTCGTAGCATTCTATATCCTTTTAGATGAGCCTATCAATGAGGGCACCTATGATGTCATAAAAAGCAATCACACTCATTCCTGGTGAGGAGTACTTGCCATGGGCCAAGTTTCAATTTTTTCCTTGGTGTGGTTTCAGAGATGCAGAGGTCCAAACTTTTTCCGTTTTTCCAATATGGCTGCCACACCAGATGACCTACGACATCATAATTATCATTAAAAAACATTTTACATGAGTAGTCGCACCAATAGTGAAAGTTTTGTCTCAATCTGACAGGCGGTTGCAGAGAAAAACACAAAAGTTCTGTGCAGACAAACAAACAGACAGACAGACAGACAGACAGACAAACAAACAGACCCAAATGCAATATCCTCTCCTCTGGTGAGGGTAATAATAAGAATAATGAAATACATACAAGAATATTCCAAAACAAAGGCAAACAGGTATTAAGTTTAAAAACAATAAACCAAAACAAACCCACCTACCACTCCATGACAAAGGACAGCTACCTCCAACTAATCAAAGTGTGGGGGGGGGGGGGAAACCTCACCATTATCCCCCACCTCACCATGCCCCTTACCCTGCTGCCCCACTGAAGCAAACAAGAAAGAGACACTTGAAACAAAATGCCACAAGGTCCTTTTTTCCTTTACGTAGAGGAATCCAAAACCAGCTGTTAACCACAGCTGGAAACAGGCACAATGTCCATTGAGGATCTGGTCCACCTCTGGTAAAAAAGCAGAGAAAAGATCAATCAAACCAAAGTAAAATTAAGATCAAACAAAAGGAAACCAAAATGCCCATGAGGGGCTCACCCAGGAGTAAAACATCACCAGGAAGCCACCGGCTCCCCAGGCTCCGCCCCCCTGAAGCATAAGACAACTGACCAAAATCACGGCCTGAAAAGGACCACCTGCCAAAGCACCATCCCATCTATCCATCCATCCATCCATTGGGAGCATACTCTGTGCAGAGCGTTGGTGCTGCTTAAGCCGTCTCCTTGGCGATTGGGCACAATCCTGGACGGGTCACCACTCCAACACAGAATACCAGCAAGCTGGCACTAATTTTGCCGACCTCGGACGGATGACAGGTAGAGTCAACCCCACCTGTTATTAATTCAACAGAAAGTGGGATTTAAACTCAGGATCCGAGGATCCCAAGCCCACCACCCTCACCATAAAGCAAACACCAGGCATATAAAGCACCACCCCCCCCCCCCCCCCCCCCATTCCTTATGGCAAAGCCCAGCTGACCTGACCTCTCTGGGGAGGGCTTTATGGAACATCTGACCCATCATTATTGCCAACACCTTTCCCCACCACCCACAGGCTGTCGCTGAGCCTACATCTTAGCAGGTAGATGCCCCAAATCTTCCCAGAGTCAATGTAACATTTACAGTAGATTCCTCTGGTTCATGCTAACCACAGGACAGTCTTGATGACAACGATTATTCTCCATTCCCACCTACATTTGAGGCAGGGCACTGAGTGTGGATAGAGCCCACAGAACAGAAAGACATCCCATCTGCTCATCACCAGCCAAGAAAGATGGAGCTCAAAGAGGCTAGCCATGAGTGAAGACATTCCTGGCAAGAGGGCAGTCCCAAAGGACATGACGGGCAGTTTTGTCCCCTATACACGAGGGTCAAGGATACTGGATGGAAGTGCAAAGGTTCTTCTGACACAAACACCTAGACTGGAAAACACTTGTGGACAGTCTGCTACAAGACATATTTATGGGCATTGGCCAGACAGGAAGCTGAAACATTCCCCCAAACCTTTTCCATGGTATGTGGCATGAGGGTGTCTTTAAAGGATGCACACTTCTTGCAGCACCACCCTGGGGTGCAGGTGGTCTTGGACCTGTGACAACCGCTGTCATTCAGCCAACTGGTGAGCAGGCCCTGCTCCTGGACAAACCCATCAAACATCCAAAAATGCAATGGGCACGACTCTGAGAAGGGCCACAATAGCGGGCGGAGCAGCCCATCCAACCTTATAATGAGTAGCCCCAATAAAAAATATTAAAAAATCCTGTGCCAATAGGTGACCTGGGTCCTCTGACACAATTAACTCCATAAGAGTACATGCAAACACAAACATAGGACTGTGGACTCCTATCCCACCAAAGGATGGGTTCGTTCAAACAATCCCTCTATTCCTAGGTTCTGCTCGATCGCTGAATACCAGCTTCTCCAGAAGCCATCCGATGCAGGAGAACTGGGGAGACTTGAGCCAAATAAATTAATTTACCTATCAAAACATTATTAATCACGAAATTACGCCTCTCCATGGTAAGACAACATAGCCACCAAGATGTGACCTTCGACTCCATGACCCTGCTGACTTCCAGCCAGTTCTCAGCAGCCACACCACCAGAGTTAAAGCACACCCTGGTATTCTCAAAGCATCCCTTCGCTCCAGGTCGTGGAATGAAGGGGCAGAGCCCGTCCTGTGCCATCCAAAATGCATGACCTCACTCTTCCTCGGGTTGCCATTGGAAGAGGATGGGAAGTTAAAACACTCGCAGTGACCCAGCAACCTGCACATGACAACAGCATCGGAAATGAACACTGACACATCATACATGTACAGGTTCACCTTTAGATGCTCCTCACGGGTTCCAGGTACCCAGAACCCATGGAAGGACAAGTCCTCATGCGGTGCACATGGAAACGGTTTTATACAAAGGCTAAAAAGGACAGGTGATATTGGACAGCCCTACCTAACCCCTGAAGTGACTGAGAAAGCAAAATATCCCCCATCACACCTTGGATACAATCTTATCAAAATTAAGCAAAGTGATTGGAAGCCTGTTGTACCAGTCCTCACGATTCCCCTTTTTGTGCACGATGGCCACCACTTCATGGCACATGTAATCTAGAGGCCTCTAACTCCCACACGACCTGCAGATAATCTTCTTCAAGGACCTGCCAAAGGCAGTGATAAGACTCCCCTCCATGGGTAGACCATTGTCATTCGCTGTTGTGCACATCCAGACCCTGAACAGCGGAGGACAATTCCTCAAGGCTCACTGGTTTGTGAAAGTGACAATAACAACATTATCCATCTCAATTGGACCCTTGTTTTTCTTGGTGGTAACAGCCTCGTTCTTTCCCACAGATGCACGTATCCTGCTCATGTAATCAAGAAGGAAAGATGTGCCCCGATACTCCACAAGGTTGCACCGCACCTCAATAGTCCCAACTCGCCACATGAGGTACAAAACTCTTCCTTAGAGTTAGGGAATTTTAGCAAATTGTATTGACCATCTGTGAAAAAATTGCTTACCAAAAAATTTCTTCACTAACGTATTCATCTAGGTGTCTACTAACACCTATCAATTAGTGCAAACCCAAATTCTTGTGGAAAATTCTGGGGAGCCAATCAAAGTTCGGGTGCTCAGAGGGCCTGCGTGAAAAAAAATCGGAAAAATTAACTTTTGCCAATATTGACTTGTGGGATGTCTAACTAGGGGTTTTTTGGGTTG
>CM068958.1:30901623-30926765 GCA_035128595.1 Eptatretus atami | reverse complement strand
AAAAAGAGAGAAGATGACACAAGGGATCTTTAACATCCACCAACTAATACTAACAGACGGACACGTGGCTTAAACATACCTCAAGGGACGACACACTCAGTGAAGCACACCCCACCTGGAAGTATCAATTTAAACAGTTTATAGTCAGGTGGGACTCAAACCCAGATTAAATAAGCTCAAGGTAAATGCACAACCTGTGCCTCACTCTGTCGAACCTATTGTTGAAGTTGTTGGGTCCCGTCTGCTTGCCTGCCTCGAATCGCGGTGAGCTGTATCAAAGCAGTCATGGTGGCCGACTTGATTTGGTCATCCCGGGCCAGATTACAGCCTGTCCACCACAAACTATGCCTAGTGAGACGACCGAGCCAGTTCGACCGCTCATGCGGTGCCGTAATGCCCAATCTCGAATAATGACCAGAGCGGAGTTATTTGGCTGCATAATGGCGCTAATCGCCTGGATTCAATCTGTCTCTTTAATCACTATCAGAACACCCAAATGCACTCTGAGACCAAAGTGACTTTCAAAGTGCCATTGAAGGAACATGGGGTGGAAACCACAAAATAAAGTAAAGCAGTAATAACAAGAGGGGGAGCACTTGGTAGATGCAAAAACCATCCGCCGCCAATACTGCTTAGGTCACTCAAGTGAATCTGAATATCCTATTCATTCAATTTGACGTCAACAGTGCTCACAGAGTTATAGTTTGGCAACTTTCCCTTTTACTTTTACTTTTACATACTCATTCATTCGTCATAACTGAATTCCTTGAGACAGAAAAATTGATTTTAACTGGGTATATCCACCTGAAAGTTCCAATCAGCCGCAATTATATTTTGGCAATGTTTTTTTGTTGGAAGTCACTTATAACATTAAAATGCAAAAAAAAAAATCGAAATTTCGTTGAAAAAAATTTGCAAAAATTTTTTTTTCTCTAACAATTTTTTTTTTTGGGGGGGGGGGGAGAGGGGGGGGGGGGGGGGGGGGGGGGGGGGTTGGACATCAACTTTAAAACATGTAGAAATGCAAAAAAAGAAATCGAAATTTTGGTTGAAAAAAAGTTGCAAAAAATTTTTTTTTTCTCTAAATTTTTTTTTTGGGGGGGGGGGGGGGTTGGAAATTCACATTAAACATGTAGATGCAAAAAAAAAAATTCAAATTATTTTATTGGCCACCATAGTGCCATTTTGGATTTCTTGGAGGATCAAGTCCAAATCATAATGCATGGATCTTGGACCATACCATAATCCCCCACCAAGTTTCCGTCGAAATCCGTCGAGTTTTTCCGTAATAACTGTCACAAACACAACAAACAAACAAACAGAAAGTGGGTGAAAACAGTAACCTCCCATCCAATCTTCGATGGCGGAGGTTAATTTACCCGCAATCCCATATGTGCCACTGAAGTCAACTACGAATGGGAACCTGAATTATTCAAATTAGCATAAGGCCTCAGACATTCCCTCAGTAGATAGACAAGATAAAGAAAGACCTGATGGAAATACTGCAAACTGCATAGGCTGGACACAGATTGAAGCCAAAGTGGAGATAGGACAGGCAGTGAACAGTTGTGGGTTGTTTTTCATGGCACATTGGGCCCCCTTGATAAGAGTGGAGCCAACAGTTTAATGCCACACGGATATCTGAACATCATTGCAATCAGCTTCCTGGCAGCAGTGTATCCATCTGTGAATGGATTTGCTTCAGCAGGATAATTCCCATGCCACAAGGCTAGAATTATCCAAGAATGGTTCCAGAACATGACAGTGAATTCCAGCTACTTAGTGGCCTGCCCCACAGGCACCAGATCTCAATTCCAATTGAGCAACTGTGGGATCAAGATGTGAATGAAGCTATTTCAGAGTAGAGATCCATGACCAGCCAACTTGATACATTGTGGAACATTGGAATAACATGGGCCAAACTGTGGAATGCCTTTGGACACCTTGTAGAGTGTATCGGCTTCGATGTCCGTCGGCACACAATAAATTACCTGCTTCTCCATTGTCTCAGGTCGTCACGCCTGCTTTTTCTGCCATTTATTTTTCATTTTTTTATATTTCTCATTTATGGATGTCGTCCAACGATTCTATGCTTTTTCCGGTGTACATGCTTTTGATGATTAATTATCAGCCTCGCAAATTTCAGCTTCCTACATCACCCGCAAAGGTACGTCTTTAATAGACTCAGTGAATGAGTGAATGAGTGAGTGAGTCAGTTCATTCAGTGTAAGAATAAGCTATTATATATTAGTATATATATATCAATATGACAAAGATAATAATTAAAGAGCAGGTTTTGGGTGTGAGACTTCCACGATGATTTGAAGGGTTGTAATCACATTAAATAATTAATGTTGGGCAATTATATTTCTTACATTGAAACTCAAAATATGCACAAATAACTTTTAAGTCAAAACTTTTGTCAGTGATCGAAAACAGACCCGGAATTTACGGGAAGAAAACACCTATGACGTCACGTTTCCGAAAACTTGTGAACTTCGAAACAGCGTGTGAACAATGGGAGATGCGAATCAGAGAGTGATTTCAGCGGCCGCGATTAAATTGAGTGTTTTCATTCCGATATTGCCGAGGACGAGTCGAGGAGATGATGGGAATTTATTCTATGGAGTTTCTATCCCCTGAGCATAATATTGAGCCACTTTGCAAGTCGGCAGAAATGGCATATTTCGTGTACAAATGGCAGGACTGACTGCCCGGCAGTTCACACTGACCAGACTCCACCAGACAGATTGGGTTTGTAAGATTTTCATTTTTCTTGTTCGATGCATAAATAATGTAAAGTTTGAATTCGTCCTGTGATTTGTTATAATAATTTTTAACCCTCTAGTCACTCAAAAGTCAGAAATAGAATGAATCAAGTAATGGACCCCAATATATTATAACCATAAGCCTTGGCGCTTGAGTCTTCTTGACAGCTGAAGCTTTGCCCCAGGAAAGTGAAACAGTTAGAATAAACCAACTTTCAAGAGACTGTTGTGCCATAATAAATACCAAACATGTTTAGCCTCATTGGAAATTTCTACCAATTTAGAAAAACCACACTCAAATGAGCTAAGATCCTGTCCTCTAATGATGAACGTCATAAAAACGAATATGATGTCATTTAGTGATGTATCAGGTTTGCGATAATTATCTGTTGTAATGCCCGGCTGAATTCCTGCAAACAAATTATAACAGCTTGCCTAGTTTTTGGAGATATGGTATAGGCGATTTCCATTTAGCGGCGATAATATTATGACCAATTTTTTCTCGGAAGAATTTCCAAAATCCGGAGATGTTACTCTGCCTTGTGCGGGCTTTCTGCATATCATGGCAAGTTTCACGAAGATTTCGAATGAAATCTGGTTGTGAAAAAAAATGTAAAAAAACTAAGGAATGATTGTCAAAAAATTGATATGACGTCATAGTGATGTATCATATGTCGGTAAATGTCATCTCTGCTAATGCCCTGTTCGATTCCGCAAACAGAATTCAAAAGCTTTGCCTAGTTTCGGAGATAATTTTTTAGGCGATTTCCATTAGTAGAGATTATTTTGAAATTTCTAACCTTTTTTTCTAGGAGGAATTTTCAAAAACCGGAGATTGTTATGTCTGCGCAGGGTATTTTTTACATTATATGCCAAGTTTTCAGGAAGTTTCCATGAAACCTGTAGGCTGTGAAACAAAACAAAGTCCACAACAAGAGAATGAAGAACAACAACGTGAGTAAGACTTAGAGATCTCCACGAGGATTAAAAAGTGGAAAATAGATCAATTTTTTAACATATTGAAATGAAATAGCCAATTTCTGATGCTGTTAAAAAAGTAATTTTAATGCACAATAAGCTTGATTTGTTGAGAAATTTTTTCATGCTTGTGTTTTTTTCAGAACGTTATTTATATGTTTTTCCTGTAACTTTTAGAATACATTTCAAGGTTTTTCTCACTTAAACTCAACAATTGATTCTGTGACGGGCAGTACTGAAGAACTTGTAACCAACAACTCATATTCACAGAGTGGTGATCAGATTGTGTTTATGCTTCGTAATCCTCGCTGTGAAATGGTCACACAAATGAAAGTCTATCCAAAGGTCCTCTTTACCCGTTTTCTTATGGGCGAAAATTCCTCTCCTGTTTTGTTTGTACAATCTTATCCATCCTGCTGGCGATGTTTGATTATCTTCGGGAATCGGTGGGAGCGATTACCCGTTTTTCCAGCCAATTTTCGCAAAACATGAGAACAGTACGAGGCATGATGTCAAATATCCAAATAACTTTGCTCTCCAATAATCAAAATAAAAAAGGATAATATTAGACAGTTGCAAGCCTCAAAAAAAGCGAAGAATGGCCGCTGAACTGGACACTTCTTCAATGAGCGGTTGAGCGTCGCTTTTTGTTTTTGGAGAAAGTGACGTCAACATCCATATATGGTACAAACGCAGGATGTTTTTTTTAAACAGCCCTCGAGAAATAAAACTTCGGAGTTAAATTTCATTAACGCTCCTCAATAGTTAGGCACCACATATGTTTGCATGAACTATTTAATCAACATATAATCAAAATTGATAAATTTTCAGAACATGTTTGGTGACCGCAACCTGCTCTTTAAGTTCTCAACCTGAATTAAATGCAGTGACAATACCGTCACAACGATGTCATGACTGCAGCTCCAGCAGGGCTCTTGCAGTGCAAGATGCCAAGATCAAATGCTGTCACCAAGCAGATGAAAGTGAAACCACAACAGTTTCACTCTTTTTAGGCTTGTCAGGAAACACATCGCTGTTCCATCGACTGCCTGACTTTGAAACCTTATGGCTTTATGCTGGTTATTCCTCACAAATCACAGTTAGGGTGCATCTTACACACCCACACATATATATATATATATATATATATTATATATATATATATATATATATTATGATATATATATCAAATAAATCTGTGTGTGTGTCTCTCTCTCCATGACTCCAAAGCCATGAAACCGAGCAGCCTGAAACTTTGCATGCATTCTAAGGGAAATCCAGGCAAGTGCATGACTGAAAATTGGTGTTTGGGTTATTAAGAACACCCTTTTGAAGATAATAACGGCCTTGCGTAATGATATCCTTTTATCAGGCGATCCTCAGCAACCTCGCTCTCATGGGGTCTTCAGGCGTATCTTGGGTGACCTTGCTGGGTCTGAAGCCACCATGTTTTTTGGCCTGCTCATCCATCGCCATGCCTTGACTTGGAACAGGCCACAATAATTTCCTTAACAATAAGTTTGTTTTTCACATTTCCTCACTCATATTATCGAATGCCTGTTCATTATGCCTTGAATCGCTGGGTACATTGGCAATATTATTAATTAAATATTGCTTATAAACATTATGATTCCATATCATAGTGGAAAAAGTTTGATTCCGATTTTATGTAGTTTTACACATGTTTTCATTACTCCTCATGACTGTTTCTAAAGCATTTGGTTTTCGGTTGCTTTACAAAGGTCATATGGTTTCTCTTTGTGAGTTTCAAAGCAAAAATATTTTTGATACCACCCTATTACCAATCCATTTGCATATTAACGTGTTTTTCTAAATTACCGACCCAAATTTTTTTCCACCTGTCACACGCAGCTGTATAAAAAGAATAATGCTTGTGAACATCTCCCTGACACGTCTATATAGATGTTAACGTTGTTTTTCGGTGAAAGCTACTCAAGGTTTCTGGGTTGTATACAGTACGTACTGTAGTCGGTAATCACCCTGACTCAACCTGCCGATTCCTGAAAAATTTCCGATATTGTTGTGTGTGTGTGTGTGTGTGTGTGTTTGTGTTGTAAAGCAATAAGAGTATCTTTCTCTGCTAACTCTCCTATCCCCCACACCTCTCTGTCTTGTCCCATCCTTGCTCTACCTCCTACCAATATCAGTGGCAGCACCTCTCCCACCCTCTTCTCTCTCTCTCTTCTCTCTCTCTCTTCTCTCTCTCTCTCTCTCTCTCTCTCTTCTGTCTCTTCTGTCTCTGGACGTATCCGGACGTAGTTATGTCTGAACAGTGGTTATCTCATTCGTATCTGGACAGTGGTTATATCCAGGCAGGGTTTGTCTCCGGACGCGTCTGGGCAGTGTTTATGTCCCGGTCTGTGTTTATCTCCGGAAATGTCCTCGGTGTGTTTGTCTCTGGGCTGTATTTATAGTATGACCAGTAGAAATGGATTACCATACATTATTTCTATCTATTATCTATGTATGTCATGCATATTAGATGAGACTGTACAAATCATAATTATGCTCCACCACTCTGCCTTCATTCCTCTCACTGCCTTCCCTTTCTTCACCCTCCTCACTCTCCTCCCTCATCATCCCACATCCCTCTCACTCTCCTTCCTCCTTGCTCACCCACCTCTCCTCGCTCCCCCTATCCTCCTCTCTCTTTCCCTCTCCATGTCCTATTGTCCCTGACCACTCTCTCTCTCTCTCTCCTGCCTCTTGTTTTCCCCCCTCTCACTGTTCCTATCAGTGAAGTGATGAGTGGTATTTGCTCGTGTTATATATATATATTATATCTTTTCTTCTTCTTTCGGCTGCTCCCGTTAGGGGTCGACCACAGCGGATCATCCGTTATGATCCGCATATGATTTGGCATGGATTTATGCCGGATGCCCTTCCTGACGCAACCCTGGTCGCTCTTAACGACACAGGATAAGGATTGGGTTTCGCATGATTCCGGCTGCGCGTACACCTCTCATAGCGCGGCCCAGCACAGAGATCCCGTCTCAAGCATCCTTCCAACCCAACCTCCGAGTATCCGGATTAAGGCGCACGCCACTACGCCCGGTATATCTACATATATATATAATATAATATATTATATATTATCATATATATATATAATAAGGCCCGCGCGAGTAGGAGTGATGTAAGCGATCATTTTTTTAAATGACATGATGATGATAGGGAAGGTTAAATGAGTTGCTATGTGGCATTAACTCCAAAATGGCTGATGTGGCCCTTACATCACTCTCCTCGCGGCGCTCATATATGTATGTATATATATATAATATTTTATATATTGTTACGGTTGTGGAAATTCACGAACACCATTCAGGTTCCCCGAAGATCATTATGTCGATAAGTGTGTGTGTCCAGATTCATTTCCCCACCATGTCTAAAGGCATTATTCGTGTGCCGGGCTGTGAATCTTGAGGTAGTATTATTCTTTTCTATCTTTATTTTAAACAACACTCCTCACCACCTTCTCCACCACCGCCAACATCTCTTTCAAACAAACAGCATCTCTTCAACGACACACTACTCCATGCCACCTCCACCACCACCAAACAGACATCTCAACACCACGCCATCCCCAACCACAGCGCCAACCACACTGCAACACAACACATCTCAACAACCCTCGTCAATTCCACAACCACGGCACGCCCTCCTCTAAATACAAAAGCAACGGCTGTGCGGCCCGATAAGACGGTGAGGACACAATAATTGGGAGACGTGTGGGGCAGACTCGTAAAGGTAAACAGAATGACGGTTCTAAACGTAATGAAAACCCGAGAACTCTCCGGGAGTTTTCCCCCCGCATGCCGAGAAGGGAGGGGCGAACACCCCGGGGCGATAAAGGGCTGCCGATCGGACGCCGAGAAGAGAGTGGGCGGTTGGCGAGCTGATGAGAGAGTCTCTCTCCTTGGTCTCCTTGGCGAGTTGGTGTGGAGAGCACCAGAGTTGAGTGTTGGAGTCCAGAGTGAGTGGAATTGGACAGAGGAGTTGGGTCGAGTAGAAAGCCGGAGAGGAGTCGCCACGCCAGATCGCCGCTGAAGGCACTGGGTGAGTCCAGTGGAGTGCGGGCAGAGACACCGAGGGTCGCCGAACCGGGCCCAGTGAGCACCACGCAGGGTGGCAGGTAACCTGCACGGCTCGCGGAGCCTCTTTGGTCCTCCCAAAGCTTCCGAGGAACATTAAAGACTTACGGGCCCAGTTCTCTTTTCTTTTCTCTGGGGTTTTTTGCATGGAAGTCTGTGGCGCCTTGTCCTTTAAGTAGGATTGTTAATAAGTGCATGTACACTACTGAGTAAACAACGGCTGTAGTCTTTTTGGCTCATTCCTGTCCCCATCCCCCCCCCCCATTGCTTCATTGACTGCATGCGTGTATAATATGTCCCCTTTGTTGAATATTCACCTGCTGCTCGTTGCGTCCTTCCTCCATTGAACTGCATAATTGCTGTCAGAATAAATAGCTGGTTTTTTAACAGATAAGATAATCGGCCAACGGGGCTTGGCGATAATAACTGCTCGGCAATCGCAGACAGAAAGAGCTACTTAAAGCGGCTCGTTTCCGAGCAGGTCCCATTGAGGTACAACCTCTCGGTAATCTGTCCGCGCGAATAATTAGGTAAATCGACAATTCGCGATCAACCCTGTAGCGCGGCAAGCTTGACAAGGTTGTGTGTGGTTAAAACACACCGTAGCTGGATTTCGGCGTTGATCCGAAAGCTGCAACTGGATTGCCACGAGGCGGGCGCGCGCGGCCGTAATTAAGCTAAAGGCGTCGCCCGCACGCCGGAGTGGTGGAAATCCACAAACAATATTAATATATATATATATATATATATATATATATATATATATATATATATATATTGTACACTTTGTGGAATTTGTTAGAAAAATATTTCTTCGAGAACCTTGGGCATGTCTTCAACTATCTGGTTTGTCGAACATTTTGAACACCCTTGTAACACCAATATAGCATTGAATATTGATTTGACACCATCGTGAAAAGATGACTTACAAAACTATAAAATTTTTATGTTTTGTGTGAACTTAACCCTTGAGCCAAAATAATGGAACACAACAGATAACCTAGTTGTTTTTGGCATTGTCTTTTACAATTCCAAGAAGTAAGGAGTTGGAACCACTTACATTAAAAAAAATTAATAAAGAACAATGCGTTTGCATGCCAATGCCTTTCATTGCAGTATATAAATGCCTCTAATGTTGCCCCGAGTCTTTGAGAGTCACCACAAAATGTGGACGAGCACCATATAGTCCAGACTGGCAGGGGCAAGCAGATTAACTCCTAACTGAAGGTCATTAGTAAGCAGCTGCGTTTTTAGCAACAATTCAATCACAACAATGGTAATTCTCATTAAACTAATCCGGTTGCCAGAAGCTTTGAATCCGAAATCCCTTCATGGTCCTTCTTCAGCCGGAATGTTAATCTTGTGTTCTTAACTCCTTTGCCACCATAGCTGCATGCCAAGATTGAGCGAGCACCATTTACTGTCGGATTCCTTTGCTTGCGCATGCAAAACAGGCTGCATGGAATGGTAGAGATAAAGATGTGTAAATACATTGTGGGTTTGTTATTCCATGAGCTGGTGAAGCAAGAGCCAATTGTGGTGGTTTTTTGCTGAATCATACTCTTCTAACTACAAGTACATCAAGACTCATGTAGAGTAAAATCACCGAAGGGGGGGTGGGGGGGCATAATGGATCAATAGACAAAATGGAGTCAAGGAAAAACATCGGGCCAACATCGAACTGATCCACCGCAGCAAAATAAGAGGTTTTACAGAGAAGGATGGCATACAGACCTGGAGAAGGATGGTGTTGGGCTACAGACTGCAATTCTGGAATCAAGAGCTTGTGTCAACACACTTCGTTCACATTTTGAGCAATGTATCCTCGCAAATGCAATAACCAGAACGAGCAATGTGGTGCTGGATTTAAACCTGTGAAATCGAGCTTTTACACCTGTTCAAATTTGATCAACTCGTCCCACAGACGTGTACATAGCGTGTCACTCCTGAATTCTCAGCCAACAATGCCGATGTGTATGAACATTTTTATTCTTCTTCTTCCATTACCAATTGGTAAGATTTTCATCGGATTAAAAACAAATGTCTTGTTTAATATAAGGAGATTTTTGTCGAATTTGAAAATTTAGCCCCCGTACCTCTTTAACCTGGAGAAGAATCTAAAATGAGTTCATTTTCACAAATAAAAAACAACATGCAGTAAATCGTTGAAAATGAGAATGATAACTGTTCCAATGGACAAGTATCTTTTCTGAGTATAGTATAATCGTAACGGTATGTTTAAATGATACAGAAAGGCAAAATGGAAAAGCCACAGGAGCGCAATCAACTCGGGATTCCACCTGAGAACAAATGATTCGATGTCTGATGTTCGACTTCAGAGGGGTCTTCAACTGGATGGATGCAGGACACGTTTTGCAAGCCTTAAGAGAGAGGTCCAGGGGGAAGGGTGAGAGATAGGGGAGAAGGGTAGAGGAGGGAGCAGAAAATGAGGAAGATGGTGAGTGTATCTGTGGCAGGGTTAAGCCAAAACAGGCTGCGAACTGACAACATAGCTTATCCAATTCTGTTTGAGCAGCATTCCATTAAGAATCTTGTCTAACAGGGGCTTTGATGACTGACGTGCTGGCAATACAGCTGATGCACTTATGTAGATTATAATAAATAATAATAAAAAGAGTTCCTTGTCATGCGGAGGAAGCCAGTAAGCCATAAAGCCTTTGTGTGGCTATTACTACCAAATTATTACTTGTGAAAATGGAAGATTTAAAAAGTATATTGGTTTCATCGCATGTGTTATTCTGTCTGTTTGATACTTGCTAAAATCGAAGATTTACAAGTACTGTGTTGTTGTCGGTCGACTTTCTTATCTCTTTCTATTTGTTTGTCTCCAATTGCGTACAGGTCGCATTCTAAACCGATCGTCATGAAACTTTACGAAGTTTGTAGAGGTGGTCAAAACTGAGAAGCTATTGATTTTGAGGTCAAGTTTCTAAAATCGTCAATTTTCATCTAATTGACCCTAAATTTGAACAGAATTTGTATATCAGGTCACTGAATTCAACCACCAATTATTTCTTAAGATCTAGTTTGTGTTTCGGGATTTCTCAAGTATCGTGCTCTGCACAATGTCTTTCTTGTTATCTTGCCAAAACGAAGTTTTTGCAAGATATGTTAGTCAGCCTGTATTGTTTATTTTATTTTTTTTTATTTTTTTGTTTGTCTGTAATACGTATAAAAATTCTGCAGAGCACAGTTATCATTGAAATTTTTGTAACTTCGCATATCAGAGGCCTATAGAGGTCCCTTTCAGCGCACAAAATTTTGAAGGTCAAGGTCAAAGGTCAAGGTCACTTTGTCGCAAATCAGGGGAGTCGACGAAACCCTTATTTTTTGAGTAATTTTGATCGGATCGTCTCAAACTTTCATGGGATATAGTTCATGTCTGGCGCTCAGCTGATTAATTTTTGGTGGCGATTGGCCTTGACCTTCATATGTTTTTTTTTTTTTTTTGTCTGTAATCACGTATAAATCACTCTGCAGAGCACAGTTTATCATTGAAATTTTTGTAACTTCGCATATCAGAGGCCTATAGAGGTCCCTTTCAGCGCATAAAATTTGAGGGTCAAGGTCAAAGGTCAAGGTCACTTTGTCGAAAATCAGGGGAGTCGACGAAACCCTTATTTTTTTGAGTAATTTAATCGATAGTCCTCCAAACTTTAGGAGAATGTAGTATATGGTCTGGCGCTCAGCTGATTAGTTTTTGGTGGCGATTGGCCTTGACCTTCATGGTTAGCCTGAGGTCAAACATATTTGACCCCAAGGTCAAATTTCAAGTTTTAGGAACAATATCGTGTAGTACCTCAAATTGAACACTCTCGATGAGTGCTTTCTAGATATTCAAGCTTGAGACATTATTACGTATTTGGTGACGTTTATGAGGCAAACACATATTTTTCATGGTTTCTCTGTAGAACGATTCTCATCGGAATCTCTCGTAGGCAGATATTCCTAAAGGAGTCGCTCCTGGTGGATAGCAGCTCTGTTCACCTCAGTGCGCTTAAAGAAGTCAGCACGTGGTCACAGTTTTGCAGGGTGTCTTGGTTATTTGTCTTTGTCTGTTAGTATGTCATTCGCCTTCAGTCACAATTTTAAACGATCTTCACAAAACTTCACCAAATGGTGTGGTTAGTCATAAGCAAGAAGCCTGTTGATTTTGAGGTCAAAAGTCAACTAGGCCAAAGGTGAACAACTGTCAAAATTCTAAAATCATCAATTTGCATCGATTGACTTGAAATTTTGAAGAGGATTTGCATATCAGGTCACAGTTTTCAATACCAATTATTTTTGAGGTCAACATAGGCCAAAAAGTCAACAAAGGCAAAGGTTAAACAACTTAGGTGATATTTCTACATCTTCAATTTTCATCCGATTGACTTGAAATTTGAAGAGTATTTGCACATCGGTCCATGAATTCAACCAACACTTACTTTGGAGGTCAACATAGGACAAAAGGTCAACAAAGGCCAAAGGTTAACAACTTAGTGATATTTCTAAACATCTTCAATTTTCATCGCGATTGACTTGAAATTTTAAGAGATTTGCACATCGGGTCAGTGAATTCAACCAACAATTACTTTTGAGGTCAACATAGGCCAAAAGGTCACAAAGGCCAAAGGTTTACAACTTCGGTGATATTTCTAACATCTTCAATTTTCATCCGATTGACTTGAAATTTGAAGAGTATTTGCACATCGGGTCAGTGAATTCAACCAACACTTACTTTGGAGGTCAACATAGGACAAAAGGTCAACAAAGGCCAAAGGTTAACAACTTAGGTGATATTTCTTACATCCTCAATTTTCATCCGATTGACTTGAAATTTTAAGAGGATTTGCACATCGGGTCAGTGAATTCAACCTACAATTACTTTGAGGTCAACATAGGCCAAAAGGTCAACAAAGGCCAAAGGTTAACAACTTAGGTGATATTTCTAACATCTTCAATTTTCATCCGATTGACTTGAAATTTTAAGAGGATTGCACATGGGTCAGTGAATTAACCAACAATTACTTTTGAGGTCAACATAGGCCAAAAGGTCAACAAAGGCCAAAGGTTAACACTTAGGTGATATCTTCTAACATCCTCAATTTTTCATCGATTGACTTAAATTTGAAGAGGATTTGCAATCATGTCAGTGAATTCAACCAACATTACTTTTGAGGTCAACATAGGCCAAAGGTCACAAAGGTCAAGGTTAACACTTAGGTGATATTTCTTACATCCTCAATTTTCATCCGATTGACTTGAAATTTTAAGAGGATTTGCATATCAGATCACTGAATTCAACCAATAATTATATTGATGGTGAAATTTGTTTTAGGGATTTTGCAAGTGTCTTGTCTGTATGATGTCTTTCTTCTTGCTGTTTACCCATGCTTTATCCTTTTTAGATGCCGACCATCAAGCAGAAGCCGCACATTCCTTTTCAGTCTTTTACCTGATGGACGGAGATTTTTTTGTCATGCTCGATAATGTTCTTGTTACATTCGCCACTGAAGGTGGACAGAGGTTATGCCTTCAACCCCTATTTGTTGTCTGTCTGTGAGCAGATATCTCAAAAAGTTATGGATGGATTTGGGCGAAACTTGTTTGTTTGTTTATTGGGTCGCCGAAATAAGGTAACCCTTATTGTCAGTAATTCTGTCTGTTGTTTGGAAGTTTGGTTCGTTTGTCATCAGCAATAATTGGTAGTAAACGTGGGCCGATTTTGGACAAACTCGGGTGGTAGTATATCTTATGACCTGTGCTTTGGAAATTTGTGATGTTGCTCGTGGACGCTTTGGTTCCCTAGCAACAACCGAAAAACTTCAAATTGGTACCGTTCACGCGAAATCAATTCCGAAAGCCATTATCCCACGTAGGGTTATGAAATTTGGCACGAATGATCTACAGGTGATGCTCTATCAAATATATTCCGTTTTTGTGATATTGGAATACTTTACCCGCAGCGCCCTCTACAATAGGGTATGCGCGAAAATTGGAGAAATTGAAGGCCCTAGCGACCAGGTGAGTGCATCGATACGAATTAATCTTGCAGTTCATGTACTCAATGAGTCTACAACTTGCCTCAGACATATGAACCGATTTCGCTTAGTGGGGTCAAAGGTCAATTAGTGCAAAATCGATAATATGCGAGAGCTGGAGGTGCTTGCGCCAAATGCTACTCTCCTAGGGTTATGGTCGGATGGTCATAGAAATCCACTAATCGTCTGAATACATTGTGCACAACACGATCGAGCCGGATTTCGATTTAGATCTTTGTTCACCCACACCCCCTCGAACTTTGGAGATTTCCGATTTCAAACCGCATTTTCGGTACTTTTCATTCAAATGGATACCGAGTAGTTATCAGTAGATGGAACTGGATGAGATTTGATATGCTAATACTTAAGGTGATTCCCTATCGCTATATGACATCCATTTTGCTCTATATCTTATAGTTTCCATGCTCGGCGACCCATCGCCGCCTACCGGCTTGTTCTGTCTGTCTGTTTCGTTGTGAGCAGGATATCTCAAAAAGCTATGGACGGATTCGGACAAACTTAGGTGACAGTGCGTATGTGATAAGGCCGAATTTTTTTTAGATGTTGCTGAAGATCCGGATCCGTATCCAATAATTATAATTTCTTAAGTGATTCTTCACATTGAGAGTTGGAGGCCAAAAAACTATATATAGGATGGTATTTCAAAAAGTTGTGAATGGGTTGACAAAAGTAGGTGGATGAGTTGGTTAGGTGACGAAGAACAAGCGGATTGCATTTTGTTTAAGGTCCGGATCCAATCTGTCCTATGAGTGAGATATAAAACATAAACTGTTCAGCCTGGCAAGAGGTACGCACTCTACCAGTGCTGTTCTAGTTTTTCCTGTTTCTTGTCAGGTTTTTTTGTTTGTTAATTTGCTTATTTTTCATCGTGTTTTTTTGTTGTTGTTGATTTTTCATTTTGTTCATCTGCTTGTTTTTGATTGTCTTCCCTCTCCTTTTCAACGGCCTTCATCTTGGTCTGGTGGGCTTTGACTAAACACCAAGATGGGAGCTTTGTGTTGCCTTTGGTGTGCCCTCCCCTTCACCCCTAGTGTTGTATTTCCCTCTTAGAACCCAGCATGGCGGGCAAGCGCCATAACTGTGGTCATTTTAATTGCTGCCAAAGTCCTCAATCACAGCAGCGAGACTTTCGGCAGGAGTGTGTTGTTTGGGGTTCTTGGGTTCTAAGGCTAAAGACTTATTCTGCCTAATCTGTTTTGCCCATGGTTTTGACATGTTGTTTGAGAAGACAGCGATTGGGCAAAGTTCTTGCACTGATGGGCTACCACCAGTCATGAGCACTGGCTAACTGGGTGGAAGAGGCTCTCTCAGAGACCCAGGAGGGTCGTGACCATCATTCTGTATGAGGCATTTTTGTGACTACAATGTCAGTGTTTGGCTTCGTTTCTATACAGACATCCGAGGTTCAGTATGGCTTGTCCGTATATGGATTGGGGGTCAGCAGTACCGAGTCAAGCTGCAGACAAGGTAAGATGGCACAGTCCTACATATCCCTACTGGGAGAGGTTTGATGGTTCGCCTCTACAATAAGGGAGGAGGTGACTATGAATGGCAAAGTTTGACTGAGTCATATGGGGAGCTTAATGGCCAGTTGACTTTGTTCAGAATGGCCTGGTATATGGACTGGAGCTCTGCAATACCACGCAAGCTTCAGGCAAGGGAACACAGCACGGTCTCTCAATATCCCATTGGATGAACTGTGGTCGTCTTTCATGCCGGGAAGCCAAAGTGTTCCACATGTGTGGTTAATCAGCTCCCTAATCATTGAGTGTAATAGTTAGGGAATTTTAGCAAATGTATTGACCATGCTGTGAAAAAATTGCTTCCAAAAAATTTCTTCACTAACGTATTCATCTAGGTGTCTACTAACACTATCATTAGTGCAACCCTAATCCTTGTGGAAAATTCTGGGGAGCCAATTAAAGTTCGTGTGCTCAGAGGGCCTGCGTGAAAAAATCTGAAAATTAACTTTTGCCAATATTGATTGTGGGATGTCTAACTCGGTTTTTTTGGGGTGCTGAATTGATTCTAACCATTATTTTTGAGAAAAAACACTCCTTGATCATATAAAATGTATTTTATTGACATTTTTAACAGAACTGTGCTCAATGGAAATGTTGCTTCGTCAGCTTTTACAACCTTATTCATCAAACTCCCCAGTATCTTCCTCACTCCTCTTGTCATCCAGCTGGTTTATGTTCAGGCAAGAGTTACCATGACAGATGCCGCAAGCAGAAATACACTTGACTCCTTGCTTTTTACAGCAGCACCTGAGTGAGCTGCAGTCCCCCCCGCCAGTTGCAGATGGCAACGTCAGGAGGTAGTCTGGTGCAATGGGGTCTGTAGAAGGACTGGTGCATATCCTTGCTCAGTGAATTGCCATCCATAGTCCGGGCATCCAACGATGGACTTTGCAGCATCAGCCAGTCTCTAGTCTGGAGGTAAGCTTGAGAGAGTGCTGTGCTGCAGCTCCTGTTGTCGGGGGGAGTTTCCTAGGTTTTATGCTGCCAGTAGCAGCTCGCTTGCTGAAGATATCGAATCTCAAGTCTTCCAAGTCTGAGGATTCCCATGGAACATGGGCATGAAAGATCACAGCCTGCTTTAATGATATCACCTTTCTCAGCTCGATGTCCATAAACACGTCCATTGCCCTCCTGCTTCATCAGTCTTGCAGAGCTTGCTTAGCAAAGTTGGTTTGCTAAACCAAAATTGCAGACACTGTATCGCAGCCAGAGAAGCTGTGCAAGAAGATGAGATACCTCCGGTATATCTCTGGGAGGGCCTCCGGATCTTTCCGACATCGTAAGATGTTCCTTTGGCTGTGTGAGGAAGATCGATGGTCTGCAACATGATGAATCAGCATAACCAGGACATCTGTGTCTCAGCCCTCACTCGACAGGGACTCTCTTGTCTCATCTAGAGCTGCGCGACGATGGAGGTCTCGCATCATCGGAGCATTGCTGTACACTGATTCCATTCCTACTAAATGTCTCAGCAAGGAGCAGAACAAGCTGGGCTTTGTTGTTCTTGTTATCGGGGAACTTTTCTCTTGCAATGAAGATTTTTGAGATCCAGACGAATCTGAATGTCACAGCATGCATTCTTTGTTGTCTCAAGTGTCATGGTCTTTGTGGAGCTGCAATATCCGTCAAAGACCACCGTTATCCGGAGACGATGGCTCCCATGGACTTCACAAACTGGAAGTAGCTCTCGGCAACATCCTTCCAAGTAAGGTATGCCTCCCACTTGTCATTGTGCAGGAGCCACCCACATCAACACAAGGCTTGTGCAGGGGGGTTGTTCGACAGGTGCCACACATGCCTTCAGGGACTTGCTAGGGCAGCCTTGTCTGACTTTCGCACTTTTGATTTTTGTCAAACAGAGACATCGGTTTGGCGTCAACTCAAAGCGCAGAGCTTCTTTGGTCTTGACTTCACGCTCACTGATGACAATGAGGCGGTTGAATAGCTTCGTGAGTCAATGACCAGCTTCTCGCCATTGACTTTGGGTCCAGATCTGAGGCTTGCAAGTGATTTGCCTTGTGTTTGGTTACCATTGCATCCACAACAGTTTTCCATCCATCTTAGCCTGTATGGCACTTTTGGTACTTCGGTACTTTTGTAAACAACAGACAGGCATGATATTTTGACCAAAACAGACAGAACACACATACAGTGATGTGTTTTAACATTAATAGGTCACTCTACGTTGAATATATTCAACTTCTATTGAGTCCGGTACACAATAATTTTATAGCTTAAAGCTCTTAGCTAACTCAGCTAACACAGAAATTCTACTGAGATGAGCACAAGTATAACAAACAATATAGCAGGGTTTCAAAAATGTTGTATGCTGGTTCAGCACATTTGAACAATCTGAATCGATTGCGCCAAATTACGCAAAACACAGTCTGAGATATCTAAAAATGTATCATATCAATATTTTACGGCCAGGGATTCATTTTTCCTCAAATCTAATGGTTGCAATGCAATTAGGCCCTGCACAAGCCTTGTGGTTGATGGTGGGTGGCTCCTGCACAATGACAAGTGGGAGGCTAACCTTACTTGGAAGGATGTTGCCGAGAGCTACTTCCAGTTTGTGAAGTCCATGGGGAGCCATCGTCTCCGGATAACGGTGGTCTTTGACGGATATGGCAGCTCCACCTCATGAGGCCCAAAAGGCAAGTTGCTTTCAGGACAAATGCCTCGCCACAAGCTTCAGTAAACAAGGGCGGTGAGGAAGGGTTAGGACAACTGAAGACGACCGAGGGATAAATCTGTGCATGAGTAGAGCAAGTTTCTTTAAAGAATTCCCAGGATGAGTTTGATTGTTGAGAAAAAGTAGTGATAGGAGACCAGTCTGCTAAGTTTGATAGCGCTTGGAGACCCTGCCAGTCGGCTTGCGCTGAAAAATGCCAGACTCGACGGGGTGAGGTGTTCTCTGATAACAGCCAGAGAGATGTCCACTTTGACAAGGACGTGGTTCAGAGAACCGATTTGGAGCGGCAGGAAGAGCAGCAGATATTGTCAGGGAAGTTTGTCAAAATCAGATCCAGAGAAATGGAGAGTACCATTGGTTGAGATCGGGTAGGAAGTTGACCGATTGAGAGTGAAGTCCCAATGAGTCGCAGAAAGCTTTTGCTTGAGTGGTACCATGACAGGTAGAGAGAGTACCCACACCTAGCCAACGGGCGTGATGACAATTGAAGTCACCACATAAGAAGGAAGAGAGATTTTTTGGATGAGAAGATAGAAGATGGTCCATTGTTTTCGGATAGTGAGGTGTAGATGGAGTCATCACTGTTCGGTGGACGGTACCAGTACACATATAAACATGAGGTGGGAGTGGAGGGGAAAGCGTAGCCAGAGGTATTTCCTGGGGTGTGGGGGATGAGAGCAGTGCAAAGCGAGAGTGAGGAATAGAGTCTTTGATGAAGAGAGAACCACCCACCACCCAGACGAGGCTCAGTCTGTCAACCGGAGGATGGAGTTAACCGGGGAGAGATACTGGGAGTCAGACACGTCATGGAGAGCGAAAGTTTCTGTTAGGGCAGATTATGTCTGGTTTGTCAGTGGCAGCCTGATGGAAAGATCTGAAAGGTTTGAGCGAAGGCCCCGGATATTTGAGGTCCACACTTTTAATTAAGAGGTAGGGGAGGAGCTTGGGTGCAGGGGGTGGGGGGGGGGAGGGGAGGGTAGGACAAGCGGACGAGGGGGGGAGGTTAAGGAGGGTTGTTGAAAGAGTGGGGGATTTGCAGAATAGCCTTAGAGGCAGGGGCCAAATGAGGACGAGAAAAGGCTCTGTGGTGCTGGGGAGAGAGGGGGACAAGAGACAAGGAAAAGAGGCAGTTGAGGATTTGGAGGAGGTGGAGTGAAGAGATGGAGGTGAGAGGGCAGGGAGGGGAGGCAGCTATATATATGGTGGATGAGAGGGGGCGGCAAACTTTGAGAGGGATGAGTGAGGGGGATGAAAGGTGGAGAAAGGTGAGGGGGGAATTTTTGAGAGAGGTTTAGAAGGAGGGCTTGGAGGAGAAGAGTGAGATGGTGTGCTTTGAGAGTGAGAGTGAGGGGTGGGGGGTGAGTTGGCACTGAAGTTGGAAAAAAAAAAATGTGATGGAAAGTGAACATCCATTGCAAAACTGTCGGTTTTTTAAAAGTTTTAGGGTCGGAGATGCGATACACAATTCTTGATGCGCATGCAATGAAGGCGAATTCAGAGAATGAGGAAGTTTCTGAGAATCCTGAGAAGTTTCATGGCAAAGCTGAAGTTTCATGGATTAGTTTAAAAAAATACTATAACACCTGGATAGGTTACTACACACACACACACACACCACACACACACCACACACACCACACACACACACCACACACCACACACTCTCTTGCGGCTGCTGATTGAATCATTGATTAGTGACACAACTATGCCACTGATTGCAGTCCCCTTTTGCCAGTATACTGGTGCTCCATGTTGCCCAACCTCAGAGGGATGACAGGCTGCAGTCGACCCCACCTGGTGCTAAGTTTAGCAGCCAACAGGGACTCGAGCTCAGGAACCCCTAAGATCCCAAGCCAGCCACCGAACCATGAAGCCATTCACCACGCTTGAGATAGGCACTTCAGACGGGTTTTCTTCTGATGCTTACCGCCGTTTTGGCTTTTTCACTCTGCATAATTTCGTTAGCAGTTCTATATCCTTTTAGATGAGCCTATCCAATGAGGGCCACCTATGATGTCATAAAAAAGCAATCACACTCATTCCTGCGTGAGGATACTTTGCCATGGGCCAAAGTTTCAATTTTTTCCTTGGTGGTGGTTGCAGAGTGCAGAGGTCCAAACTTTTTCCGTTTTTCCAAATGGCTGCCACACCAGATGACCTACGACATCATAATTATCATTTAAAAAACCATTTTACATGAGTAGTCGCACCCAATAGTGAAAGTTTTGTCTCAATCTGACAGGCGGTTGCAGAGAAAAAACACAAAAGTTCTGTCAGGACAAACAAACAGGACAGGACAGGACAGACAGACAGACAAACAAACAGACCCAAAATGCAATTAATCCGTCTCCTCTGGTGAGGGTAAGAATAAGAATAATGAAATACATACAAGAATATCCAAAACAAAGGCAAACAGTATTAAGGTTTAAAAACAGAAAACCAAAACAAACCCCACCCTACCACTCCATGACAAAAAGGACAGCTAACCTCCAACTAACAAAAGTGTGGGGGGGGGGGGAAACCTCACCATGTATCCCCCACCTCACCCATGCCCCTTACCCTGCTGCCCCACTGAAGCAAACAAGAAAAGAGAACACTTGTAAACAAAATGCCACAAAGGTCCTTTTTTCCTTTACGTAGAGGAATCCAAAACCAGCTGTTAACCCACAGCTGGAAAAACAGGCACAATGTTCCATTGAGGATCTGTCCACCTCTGCGTAAAAAAGCAGAGAAAAAGATCAATCAAACCAAAGTAAAACTTTAAGATCAAACAAAAGGAAACCAAAAGCCCATTGAGGGCTCACCCAGGAGTAAAACATCACCAGGAAAAGCCACGGCTCCCCAAGGCTCCGCCCCCCTGAAGCATAAGACAACCTGACCAAAATCACGGCCTGAAAAGGGACCACCTGCCAAAGCCACCATTCCCATCTATCCATCCATCCATCCATGGCGAGCATTTACTCTGTGCAAGAGCGTTGTGCCCTGCTTAAAGCCGTCTCCTTGGCGATTGGGCACAATCCTGGCACGGGTCACCACTCCAACACAGGGGAATTACCAGCAAGCTCACTAATTTGCCGACCTCGGACGAGATGACAGTAGAGTCAACCCCACCTTGTTATTTAATTCAACAGAAAGTGGGATTTAAAACTCAGGATCACGAGGATCCCAAGCCCACCACCCTCACCATAAAGCAAACACCAGCATTATAAGCACCACCCCCCCCCCCTCCATTCCTTATGGAACATAAGCCCAGCTTGACCTGACCTCTCTGGGGAGGGCTTATGGATCATCTGACCCATCATTATTTTGCCAACACCCTTTCCCCACCCACCCACAGGCGTCGCTGAGCCTACATCGTAGCAGGTAGGATGCCCCAAATCGTTCCCAGAGTCAATGTGTAACATTTACAGTAGATTCCTCTGGTTCATGCTAACCACAGGACAGTCTGTGTGATGACAACGGATTATTCTCCATTCCCACCTACATTTGAGGCAGGCACTGAGTGTGGAATTAGAGCCCACAGAACAGAAAAGACATCCCATCTGCTCATCACCAGCCAAGAAAAGATGGCAGCTTCAAAGAGGCTAGCCCATGAGTGAAGGACATTCCTTGGCAAGAGAGAGGGCAGTCCCAAAGGACATGCAACGGGCAGTTTTGTTCCCCTATACACGCAGGGTCAAGGATTACTGGATGGAAGCTGCAAAGGTTCTTCTGACACAAACACTAGACTGGAAAACACTGTGAACAGTCTGCTACAAGACATATTTATGGGCATTGCCCCAGACAGGAAGCTTGAAACATTCCCCAAACCTTTCCATGCGGTATGTGGCATGAGGGTGTCTTTAAAGGGATGCACACTTCTTGCAGCACCACCCTGGGTTTGCAGGTGGTCTTGGAACCTGTGACAAACCGCTGTCATTCAGCAACTGTGAGCATGCCCTTGCTCCTGCGACTAACCCATCAAACATCCAAAAAATGGCAATGGGCACTACTCTGAGAACGCCACAATGAGCGGGCGGAGCAGCCATCCCAACCTATTTAATGAGTAGCCCCAATAAAAATTTAAAAATCCTGTGGCCAATAGGTGACCTGGGTCCTCTGACACAATTTAACTCCATAAGAGTACATGCAAACACAAAACATAGGACTGTGGACTCCTTTCCCACCAAAGGATGGGTTCGTTCAAACCAATCCCTCTATTCTAGGTTCTGCTCGATCGCTGAAAACCAGCTTCTCCAGAAGCCATCCGATGCAGGAAAACTGGGGAGGACTTTGAGGCCAAATAAATTAATTTTACCTATCAAAAACATTATTAATCACGAAATTACGCCTCTCCATGGTAAGACAACATAAGCACACCAAAAGATGTGACCTTTCGACTCCATGACCCTGCGGACTTCCAAGCCAGTTCTCAAGGCAGCCACCACCACCAGAGTTAAAAGCACACCCTGTATTCTCAAAAGCATCCCTTCGCTCCAGGTCGTGGAATGAGGGGCCAGAGCCCGTTCCTGTGCCATCCAAAATGCATGACTCCTCACTCTTCCTCGGGTGCCATTGGAAGAGGATGGGAAAGTTAAAAACACTCGCAGTGACCCAGCAACCTGCACATACAACAGCATTGGAAATGAACACTGACACATCATTACATGTTAACAGGTTCACCTTTAGATGCTCCTCACGGGTTCCAGTACCCAGAACCCATGGAAGGACAAGTCCTCATGCGGTGCACATGGAAACGGTTTTATACAAAGGCTTAAAAAGGAACAGGTGGAATTGGAACAGCCCTACTAACCCCCATGAAGTTGACTGAGAAAAGCAAAAATATCCCATCACAATTGGATACAATCTTATCAAAAATTAAGCAAAGTGATTGGAAGCCTGTTGTACAGTCTCACGATTCCCCTTTTTGTGCACGCATGGCCACCACTTCATGGCACATGTAAGCTAGAGGCCTCTAAAACTCCCACACGACCCTGCCAATAATCTTCTTCAAGGACCTGCCAAAGCAGTGATAAGACTCCCCTCCATGGGTAGACCATTGTCATTCGTGTTGTGCACATCCAGACCCTGAACAGCGGAGACAAGGTCCTCAAGGCTCACTGCGTTTGTGGGAAAGTGCACAATAACAACATTTATTCCATCTCAATTGGACCTTGCTTTTTCTTTGGTGGCTAACAGGCCTCGTTCTTTCCCCACAGATGCACCGTATTCCTGCTCATGTAATCAAGAAGGAAAAGATTGCCCCATACCTCCACAAGGTCTGCACCGCACCTCAATGTCCCAACTCGCACATGAGGTACCAAAAACTCTTCCTTAGAGTTAGGGCAATTTTAGCAAATTGTATTGACCATCTGTGAAAAATTGCTTACCAAAAAAATTTCTTCACTAACGTATTCATCTCTGGTGTCTACTAACACACCAAAAATACCTCTTGTGGGAAAATTCTGGAGAGCCAATCCAAAGTTCGGGTTGCTCAGAGGGGCACTGCGCGGAAAAAAAAACGGAAAAATTAAACTTTTGCACAATTATTGATTGTGGGATGTCTAACTAGGGTTTTTGGGTTGCCTAATTGCATTGCAACCATTAGATTTGAGGAGAAAATGAATCCCTGGCCGTTAAATATTGATATGATACATAGATATCTCAGGACTGTGTTTTGCGGGTAATTTGGCGCAATCGATTCAGATTGTTCAAATGTGCTTGAACCAGCATACAACATTTTTGAAACCTGCTAGTATTGTTTGTTATACTTGTGCTCATCCTCAGTAGAATTCTCTGTGTTAGCTGATGTTAGCTAAGAGCCTTTAAAAGCTATAAAAATTATTGTGTACCGGATCTCAAATAGAAGTTGCAATATATTCAACGTTTAGAGTGACCTATAATGTTAAAACACATCACTGTATGTGTGTTCTGTCTGTTTTGGTCAAAATATTCATGCCCTGTCTGTTGTTTACAAAAGTACCGAAGTACCAAAAGTGCCATACAGGCTAAGATGGATGGGAAAACTTGTTGTGGATGCAATGGTAACCAAAAACACAAGGCAAATCACTTGCAAGCCTTCAGATATCTGGACCCAAAGTCAATGGCGAGAAGCTGGTCATTGACTCACAGAAGCTATTCAACCGCCTCATTGTCATCAGTAGCGTGAAGTCAATACCAAAGAAAGCTCTGCGCTTTTGAGTTGACGCCAAACCGATGCTCTCTGTTTGACAAAAAATCAAAAGTGCGAAAGTCAGACAAGGCTGCCCTAGCAAGTCCCTGAGCATTGTGTGGCCACCTGTCGAACAACCCCCCTGCACAAGCCTTTGTGGTTGATGGTGGGTTGCGCTCCTGCACAATGACAAGTGGGAGGCATACCTTACCTTGGAAGGATGTTGGCCTGAGAGCTACTTCCAGTTTGTTGGAAGTCCATGGGGAGCCATCGTCTCCGATAACGGTGGTCTTTGACGGATATTGCAGCTCCACAAAAGGACCATTGACCACTTTGAGACGAACAAAAGAATGCATGCTGTGACATCAGATTCGTCTGGATCTCAAAAATCTTCATTGCAAGAGAAAAGTTCCCGATAACAAGAACAACAAAGCCCAGCTTGTTCTGCTCCTTGCTGAGACATTTAGTAGGAAATGGAATCAGTGTACAGCAATGCTCCGATGCATGCCGAGGACCTCCATTCGTCGCGCGCTCTAGATGAGACAAGAAGAGTCCCCTGTCAGAGTGAGGGCTGAGACACAGATGTCCTGGTTATGCTGATTTCATCATGTTGCAGGACCATCGGAATCTTCCTCACTACAGCCAAAGGAACATCTTACGATGTCGGAAAGATCCGGGAGGCCCTCCAGAGATATACCGGAGGTATTCTCATCTTCTTGCACAGCCTTCTCTGGCTGCGATACAGCTGTCTGCAATTTTTGGTTTTAGCCCAAACCAACTTTGCTAAGCAAGCTCTGCCAAGACTGATGAAGCAGGACAGGGCAATGGACTGTGTTTTTATGGAATCCGA
>CM068958.1:30854614-30869544 GCA_035128595.1 Eptatretus atami | reverse complement strand
TTTTAACAGCATCAGCAAATTGGGCTATTTCATTTCAATTGTAAAAAATTGATCTATTTTCCACTTTTTAGATCCTCGTGGAGGATCTCTAAGTCTTACTCACGTTGTTGTTCTTCATCTTCTTGTTGTGGACTTTTTTGTTTCACCAGCCCTACAGCTTTTCTAATGGAAAACTGTCCTGAAACTATTGCGCACTATTATGTAAAAATACCCTGCGCAGACAGTAACAATCTCCGGTTTTGAAAATTCCTCCTAGAAAAAAGTTATGAAATCAAAATATCTCTGCTAATGGAAATCGCCTAAAAAATTATCTCCGAAACTAGGCAAGCTTTTTGAATTCTGTTTGCGGGAATCGAACAGGGCATTAGCAGAGATGAATTACCGCACATATGATACATCACTATGACGTCATATCAATTTTTATGACATCATTCCTATTTTTTGACATTTTTTGTTTCACAACCCAGAGTTTTCATCGGATCTTCGTGAAACTTGCCATGTATATGCAGAAAGCCCGCACACAGGCAGTAACCATCTCCGATTTTGGAAATTCTTCCTAGAAAAAAGTTGGTCAATAATATCGCCGCTAATGGAAATCGCCTATACCATTATCTCCGAAACTAGGCAAGCTGTTTGAATTTTGTTTGCAGGAATCAAGCCGGGCATTAGCACAGATAATTTATCGCAAACCTGATACATCACAATGACATCATATTCGTTTTTATGACGTCATCATTAAGAGGACGAGGATCTTAGCTCATTTGAGCTTGTTTTTCTAAATTTGGTAGAATATTTCCCAATGAGGCTAAACATGTTTTGGTATTTATATGCCACAACAGTCTCTGAAAGTTGGGGTTTATTCTAACTGTTCACTTTCGCTGGGGTCAAGCTCAGCTGTCAGAAAGACTTCAACGCCAAGGCTATGGTGTATAATATATTTGGGTCATTATTGATTCATTCTATTTCTGACTCTTGAGTGACTAGAGGTTAAAAATTATTATACAAGTCACAGACGAATCAAACTTTACATTATTTTATGCATCGACAAGAAAATGAAAATCTACAAAACCCAATCTGTCTGGTGGAGTCTGTCAGTGTGAACTGCCGGGCAGTCAGTCCTGCCATTTGTACACGAAATATGCCATTTTCTGGCACTTGCAAGTGGCTCAAATTTATATGGCTCAGGGATAGAAACTCCATAGAATAAATTCCCATCATCCTCCGACTCGTCCTCGGCAATATCGGAATGAAAACACTCAATTTAATCGCCGCTGAAATCACTCTCTGATTCGCATCTCGCCATTGTTCACACGCTGTTTCCGAATGTTCACGAAGTTTTCGGAGAACGTGACGTCATAGCTGTTTTTCTTCGGTAAATTCCGGTCTGTTTTTCGATCACTGACAAAAGTTTTGACTTAAAAGTTATTTTAGCATATTTTGAGTTTCAAATGTAAGAAAATAATTGCCCAACGATTAATTATTAATGTGATTACAACCTTCAAATCACGTGAAGTCATCAGCGACCCAAAACCTGCTCTTTAATTATTATCTTTGTCATATGTATATATATATACATATATATATATATAGCTATTTCTTACCACTGAATGACTGACTCACTCACTCATTCACTCATTCACTGAGTCATATTAAAGATCGGTACCTTGCGGGTGATGTAGGAAGCTGAAATTTTGCGAGCTGATAATTAATCATCAAAGCATGTACACCGGGAAAAAGTCATAGAATCGTTGGACGACATCCATAAATGAAAATATAAAAAAATGTAAAAATAAATGCAGAAAAATGCAGGCGAGCGACCTGAGACAATGGGAGAAGCATGGTAATTTTTTGTGCCGACGGACATCGAAGCCGATACACTCTACAAGGTGTCCAAAGCATTCCACCGAGGTTTTGGCCCATGTTTATTCCAATGCTTCCCACAGATGTATCAAGTTGGCTGGTCATGGATCTCTACTCTGAATAGCTCATTCCATCTGATCCCACAGTTGCTCAATTGGATTGAGATCTGGTGCCTGGGCAGGCCACTACAGTAAGCTGAATTCACTGTCATGTTCGTGGAACCATTCTTGGATAATTCTAGCCTTGTGGCATGGGGAATTATCCTGCTGAAGAAATCCATTCACAGATGGATACACTGCTGCCAGGAAGCTGATTGGCAATGATGTTCAGATATCCTGTGGCATTAAACTGTTGCTCCACTTTTATCAAGGGGCCCAATGTGCCATGAAAACAACCCACAACTGTTCACTGCCTGTCCGTATCTCCACTTTGGTCAATCTGTGTCCAGCCTGATGCAGTTTGCAGTATTTCCATCAGGTCTTTCTTTATCTTGTCTATCTACTGAGGAATGTCTGAGGCCTTATGTAATTTGATAATTCAGGTTCCCATTCGTACGTTGACTCAGTGGCACATATGGGATTTTGGGGTTAATTAACCTCCGCCATCGAAGATGGATGGAGGTTACTGTTTTCACCCCTTTCTGTTTGTTTGTTTGTGAACAGTATTACGGAAAAACTCGACGGATTTCGACGAAACTTGGTGGGGGGATTAGGTATGGTCCAAGGATCATGCCATTAGATTTTGGACTTGATCCAAATCCAATATGGCCACTATGGTGGCCAATTTGAAAAAATATTGAATTTTTTTTTGCATTTCTACATGTTTTAAGTGATTTCCAACCCCCCCCCCCCCAAAAAAAAAATTTAGAGAAAAAAAAATTTTTGCAACTTTTTTCAACCAAATTTCGATTTCTTTTTTTGCATTTCTACATGTTTTAAGTGATTTCCAACCCCCCCCCCCCCCCCCAAAAAAAAAATTGTTAGAGAAAAAAAATTTTGCAAATTTTTTTTCAACGAAATTTCGATTTTTTTTTTGCATTCTACATTTTATAAGTGACTTCCAACAAAAAAACATGCCAAAATTATAATTGCGGCTGATTTTGGAACTTCAGGTGGATATACCCACGTAAAATCAATTTCTGTCTCAAGGAATCTAGTTATGACGAATGAATTGAGTATGTAAAAGTTAAAAGTAAAAGGAAAGTTGCAAACTATAACTCTGTGAGCACTGTTGACGTCAAATTGAATGAATAGGATATCAGATTACTTGAGTGACCTAGCAGTATTGGCGGCGGAGGTTTTGCACTCTACCAAGTGCTCCCCCTCTAGTTATTACTGCTTTACTTTATTTTGTGTTTCCACCCCATGTTCCTTCAATGCACTTGAAAGTCACTTGGTCTCAGAGTGCATTTGGGTGGTTCTGATAGTGATTAAAGGACAGATTGAATCCAGGCGATTAGCGCCCATTATGAGCCAAATAACTCCGCTCGGTCATTATTCGAGATTGGGCATACGGCACCGATGAGCGTGTCGACTGGCTCGGTGGTCTCACTAGGCATAGTATTGTGGTGGACAGGCTGTAATCTGGCCCGGGATGACCAAATCAGTCGGCCACCATGACTGCTTTGATACAGCTCACCGGGATTCGAGGCAGGCAAGCAGACGGACCCAACAACTTCAACAATAGGTTCGACAGAGTGAGGCACAGGTTGTGCATTTACCTTTGAGCTATTTAATCTGGGTTTGAGTCCCACCTGACTATAAACTGTTAAATTGATACTTTCCAGGTGGGGTGTGCTTCACTGAGTGTGTCGTCCCTTTGAGGTATGTTAAGCCACGTGTCCGTCTGTTAGTATTAGTTGGTGGATGTTAAAGATCCCATTGTGTCTTTCAAGAAGAGTATGGGAGTTATTGCTGGCACTGTGAATAAATTCAAATTTTCTGAGAGAGATTATAAATCAGCTAAAACCGAATTTTTTGTTGACAATTTATAATTGCAATTGTCACCTCATCGGAGACAAATGATCTCAGTGCATCCATTCAAAGAAACGTCAATTTTTTATATTTTCTTTTCACCATTGCACTCCAAATTATGCAATGTTAATACTCATTTAGAGAGTATACGTCACATTCAACACATTAGCACTTGTAGCATCCACCTCTTCCTCATATGCATAAACACCCATAGTCAGATTTGGTAGCCTCATGGTAAAAGCAACTACTCTGAGCCTGGGAGGTTGGTGGGTCAAATATCGGTCAAGTCATAACTAAGACTTTTAAAATGGTATGTGCCGTTCCTTGCTTGATGCTGAGCATTTGAAAAGGATAGAGCACAGACCAACAACCATATGTTGGCAACCATTGCACAGGGTTGATGGGCCTAATAGCCTCCTCCAGTGTTGAAATTCCCTGAAAGGGAACTCGTATTTATTTAACAAGCTGCAATGACTTTTAATGTAGAGAAGTCTCGATTCGGCATTCCACTCTTTGGTTAAATTATCTGTGAAGTTTGATTTTTCATTCTTGATTTTTTTAGAAACCTTTACCCATTACCTGCTCTCATTTTTCTGTAAGATCTAAATCCAGACTTTTCCTGAATCGCTTGAGACATGATGCTCTGTTTTTATTTATTTAATGAAAACACATATTTACCCAAGAAGACAAAGGTGAAAAATGTAGTTATAATCCATGGGGCAGTGTCAGCAATTTGCTCCAAGCCACATTTGTATAATATAATATTACATCTTGTCTTTTGGAATTGGAGAAAAGATAGTCTGCAATAGAGAACCATTTGCATCATAGTAAGAAATATTGTAATTTCAACAGCATTACATTGAAAAATTTGAGAGTAATATAATTTCCATTACCACTTCAGCATGTTTTTATTTTTATTTTACTTTTAAAAATAAAATAATTATTCGTAATTTGAAAACAAATAAAAGAGTCCTTATTTTCATTTTACTTTTTAAAATAATAATTATTATTCCTAATGAGTACAAATAAAAGAGTCCTTGTTTTCATTTTACTTTTAAAAATAAAAATAATTATTCGTAATTAGAGTACAAATAAAAGAGTCCTTGTTTTCATTTTACTTTTTAAAATAAAAATAATTATTCCAAATTAGAGTACAAATAAAAGAGTCCTTGTTTTCATTTTACTTTATAAAATAAAAAACATTATTCCTAATTAAAGTACAAATAAAAGAGTCCTTGTTTTCATTTTACTTTTTAAAATAAAAAACATTATTCCTAATTAAAGTACAAATAAAAGAGTCCTTGTTTTCATTTTACTTTTTAAAATAAAAATAATTATTCCTAATTAGAGTACAAATAAAAGTCCTTGTTTTCATTTTACTTTATAAAATAAAAATAATTATTCCAAATTAGAGTACAAATAAAAGAGTCCTTGTTTTCATTTTACTTTTAAAAATAAAAACCATTATTCCTATTTCGAGTACACATAAAAGTGTCCTTATCATTATATGACAGGCAGGTAAGGTTTCTACAACTACAAATGAATGTGGTGGAATTTTATTTTATTTTAAGATGAGCAACAAACAATAGAATGAAGAGAAATATCCCTTTCCATAAATCTAGTCGCTGCAGCCATGCAAGGCTCTGTTGATGGGTCCCTGCCGATTCCGGAAAAGAAATCTTATTATATTGCAGTAATCTACTCGGATCCAGCATGGTTCTGCCTGTTTCCCAAAGGAAGGGGCACTCGAGCTTTGCGTAAAGGGATTTCAGTCACTAAAATGTCTTGTTTTAAAGCTAGCTGCTTTCTCAATATCCTGGGAAAGGCAGAGAATGCCAAAGAAACAACAGCTCAAAGAAAGAAGATAAAAGAGAGACAGCTTGAATATTTGTTTCAAGGGGAGAAAAAAAAGTATACTGTCATGAGTTGGGGGTAAGCCGTAACCTTGAGGTCATAAGGACCATCTCATGGTGATCCAATCGCAATGACAGCCGAGCGGTAGGCCTTTGCACTTGTGATCACTAAACTTGCATGTAGACTTATCCAAAGCAATGAGATGAGAAGACTGGAGCAACACCACTTATACAGAAATTGTCGACTTTATTAAACAACGAGCAGATACCACCCATTGTTTCACTGATGGGAATACTAAGAGAGGAGGGAGACAGAGAAAGGTAGGAGAGAGAGGTGAGAGAGATAGTGGGGTGGGAGAGAGAGAGAGAGAGGAGGGAGGGGTGGAGGAGCGAGGGAAGAGTGGTGGTGGAGCGAGGGTGGAGGGTGGAGGAGTGATATGAGGGAGAGAGAGGAGGAAGGGGAGGGAGAGAAGGGTGAACAAAGGGGAGAATGAGGAAGAGGGGAGCTTGGAGGGGAGAGCAAGGAATGGGGGGAGAGTGATGAGGGTGGGGGGGTGGTGGAGAACGACGGTACACTAAATGGTGCTGTACACTCTGGGAGGTAGTGGGTAGGAGCAAAGAGGATGGGGAAGCAAGGGGGTGAAATGGGGAGGGGAAGGGGGTGCTCTGGACTTGGGTTTGGTAGTGGGACTTCAAGGAAAAGGGGAGGGGGGTTGACATGCACTTTGGTAGAGGGACTTAGGGGGAGTGGGGTCCCATCTGCCAGCATTAGTACAGGATTGACCAAATGGGGTACATTATAAAAAGCACATTTAAACAGTACAGCAAAATCACCCATCACTTTCAAACAGCACATACCATTTTTAAAGAGATTATAACATGGGCTTCCCTTGAGGTAAGCGACTCGAACTGCGGCTGCCACCCTGTTTACCAGTTCTGGAACTGGATCTCTCCGAGGGGGGGGGGGGGGGGGTCACACACCACCTGCAGATGCCCGGAGTGCCAAATAATGCTCGAACTGGACCAACGAACACCGCTCCACCAGCAGGACCCGCCGCCAAGCCCAACCCCGCAGTCCAAACTCTGAAACATGGCTCAGGCCAGGACACCCTAGCTGCAATGATTATAAATGCCTGGAGACGCCAGGGTTTTGTGCGTTTATTTAATTTCAGCACACATTTTGCAACCAAAATGTGATAAGCCCCAGAATCTCTCAACCCGAGGCAAATCCCAAAATTCAAACTGTGGAATCCAACCCAGCAGCAGCCCCGACCACCAAAAAGTGCCCATCCGCCCAACCCGCACACTCGCCGACACTCCGGGCTGAAAATAACACAAGTATCACAACACAACATCACCACCTCCAAACCACAACACAACCACTTGAAGAAACTTATCACAACCACCCATTGTTTATCACTTCATGAAAGTTGAGAGAGGAAGGAGGGGTGGGGGAAGTGAGGACGAACTAAGAGATGGGGGAATGCATGGTTCGATTGACGAATGGATGGATAGAGAGAAGGATGGATGGACGGAAGGTATAGATGGGATGAAAAATGGATTCACAGCAAGTTCCACAGTTGTGCATAAACAGACGACACTCCAATCTCACAGAGTGAACATGAGGTGAAAGGAATAAATGAGTTCCCACCTGCTGTTCCTTCGTCTGCCATGACATTCCCTGCAGCATCTGCAATGAGCTTGGGTTTTGCAAACAACTCTGCCCTAATAACCTATAAAATACCCCACCAGGGGGTGCATCTCCAAACGTCTCCAGGCGGTGCTCAGCATGACGACTCTGAGGTAAAGCTTACATTTTAAACTTGTGTCAGATTTAACTAAGACAACGGAACACACGTTTATATATGCACTTCATTTACATTAACACCTGACATTGTCTTGAATATCAATTTGTAATTTTATTTTCAAAAACATCAACAGCTGTGATAAAAATTTACAAAAATAATTTGCACCGCAGTCTACTGTCTCACCATGGCTTACAAACATTAGTTTTGTCGATCCATCCCTTCCAGTCATTCCTTTCCTCCATTCATTCTTCCCTCATTCTTGAGGTCGGACATACGTCACAGTCACGTGACTTCGCTTGGTAACGTGACCGCCATGTTGGCAAATGGAAAACAAACGCAGCACCGATCGCAGACGCACGTACATCGTCACGTGACTTCGCTTGGTAACGCGGACCGCCATGTTGGCAAAGGGGAAAACAAACGCAGCACCGATCGCAGACGCACGTACATCGTGGTTTTACTTGCACGCAAATCCGAGTGATTTGTTTTTTTTTTGTCATGTATTTCAGATAAATTGTTGATACATTGTGTTCACCCAAGTGTTTGCAATGTCATATCAATATATAGAACATTTGTGAGGTGATGCATTGGCCAGATATCGAGCCAAAATACAGTTAATTGGGCCTGATTCTTGTCCCTACCAGTACCCCGGTGATTCGTGGATGGACAACCCGAAGGAATGGCCGAACGTGCAATACCCGGACGGATACACGTATCTAGTCAAGACACCAGGTATGTAATTCAATTTTAAACCAAGTTTTAACTGTGTATTATCTAATATTACTGTACTGGAGTGTTAATATATTATTTCAATTATTTATGAACTCCGAGCTGACGTGGCTAGTTAGTAATAGTTTTAATTGACCTGCCTTGTCTGTACTGTGTGACGGTGAGTCATCTGTGCTAGTTGTGGGTCACTCACTGACCCAGCAAGAATGTCAATGAATGATTAAATTATTGCTCACATTCATGTTGTATAAATTCTGTCTTATCCCTGATTTTAATGATGTGTATGACTATGTGTATGAGCGTTGCCGTATGTGAGTGAGCTGTGTGCCTGTGTGCCTCTACGTTTTGTAATGACTAGTACGTGCCCGTAAAAAAAAATAATCAATAAAAAAATTAATAATAAATATTCAAACCGCGAGCAAGAAACAACAACCACACAGGCCGTTTCTTCGCTCTCGCGTGCCCGTACGTGCGTGGCCGGAAGTTCGCATATTATTCGCAGTTACGATTATTCGCAATTTAGTTTTAATGCCCAAATATTCAATTAGCGCCAACGTATTTTGCCTTTTCGCAATGTCATCGCAAGGAAAACAAAACAGAAGAGAAGAGAAAAAAAAAATTACTTCCTGGTTCGGAGCACACCAGCTCTGATGTTACCGAAATTAATGCACCGTCTAATATGAAAACGATCATAACTTGGGGCATTGTGTTTATTCATAAATGCGCATAAGAAATCGAGAAATTATTAGAATACACGAAGTCATCACTCTCCGGAAGCCCGTACGTTGTAACCCGTAATGGGGAACGCGACTGAGCTTCCCTTCCCCATCGGCCACGCCCACGCAACAACGTGTCTTGTCATTGGTTTGGTAAATAAATGGCCATAACTTGGGAAGCACTTGTCCGATTACTATCAAACCTTGAAAAGGCACATCCTCAGGTCCCCAGCAATATACCTGGCAAGTTTCAATTAGATCGGACCAGTGGTTGTCGAGAAACAGCGGTCACAGACACACACAGACACACACAGACACACACAGACACACACAGACACACCAGACACACACACAACACACCACACACACACACACACACATTGCTGGAATTATAGATAGATGTAGCAGTGCGTGGCTATTTCTTGTGGCTGCTGAGTTGAAGCGCCTGGGCTGAGGACAAGACTGCGGTAAACTTAAAGGAAAGGCCGACACATTGTCATTGCATTTAGTTTGCAAGTTCTAATCCTATTAATGGCAATCAAGGGCCAAGGCATTAATGTTTTTGCATAATGTACCGTTGCTTAATTGCCCTGGTACTATTTTAATAACTAACCACAGAATCTATTTTTCTTTTTAATCTCAGGAGTGTTTACACATGAGGCAATGAAAAAACTACCGATCACTGGAAGCCCACAAATTTTTTTGTCTCTGGTTGGGTGCAGACTGTGCCACACAAAAATGTTGGAGGTAACCATGTTAGAGCCTCTAACATTTGTTTGATCAACCATCAAACTCTAACATTTGATAGAAATTGATGCCACGATTGATGGCTCGAAGCCACAGAAGTCCTCTCTGGTTCAGTAGCCCGACTTGGTATGAGATTTTTTTTTTGTATACCTTGTCGAGGCTCGTATGAGAGCTAACAACACAACGCACAGCAAGGGGCATGAGACAAGAGGGGCGGGAGTGGGAGGGACAAAACAGTGGGAACAGACACATTAGGAGATCTGTGGAAGGGAGAGGGATGGGCGGAGGAGCTCCTTGTGAGCCAACGGCCATCCATATCTAGTGCCCAACTGTGTCTGCGGACGTCCTCCTGCAGTTGGGTTACTTTTTTTATTAGGAGGTTGGTGGTAGATTTGCACTCCGGCCACCGTAAAACCCTTCATTCCGCAAAACACAAAAACGCAAAAAATCTGAAAACCACTCCGTGGGAGTACCTCCTGTGCAGCTTCCCTTCGCAGGGCAGCTCACCGGATGACGGGATTGGGGCAAAGCCTTCGGACCCCCAATCTTTGATGATAGGAGGGAAACCACGGGGTAACATCCTGGGTCAGATTGCGGGAGAGTGTGTCGGAGTGGTGCTGAGGTGTCGTCCACCAGACGGCGTCTCCTTGGGTTAACCTGAGGCGGTCCCTTCGGGTGGGTGCCTGGAATGTCCTATCCCTAAGAGAGGATGATCACCTGTCTCTGTTATCATCTGAGCTCAAGCGTTTGGACATCGGGATTGCAGCTCTCTCTGAGGTTCGGAGACCGGATTGCGGCGAGATAATGGTGGGTAGTTACACCTACTATTGGTCTGGTCGCTCTGATGGTTACCATACCCAAGGAGTTGCTGTAGCTGTGTCCAATAAGCTGACCCCAATGATAATTGAGGTAACACCGTCAACGAGCGTATTATGAGATTAAGGATTCGTCACTCCTTAGGTGTCATTTCCTGGTCTCTGTTTATGCTCCGACTGAGGCGAGTGATCTCACCGTGAAGGATGCATTCTACGCCAGCTCGAGTCTGTGGTTGATCAGTGCCCCAGACGAGATACACTTCTAGTCTTGGGGATTTCAATGCATCGACTGGAACTGATAGGATGGTTATGAGGTGTGTGTCGGTCCCATGGTCAGGAACAATGAACCAGAATAGCACTAAGTTCCTTGACTTTGCAAGAAGTCATGGACTTAGGGTGGCTGGTTCATGGTTTCACGCGCCCACAAGCTCATCGCTGGACTTGGTATTCCAACGCTGGCGGTGTGGCAAAGGAGATTGACCATGTCCTCATTGACGGTCGTTGGAGGATGATCCAGAACTGGCGGTCTACCGGAGTGCTAGTTCCTCAATACTGACACAGGCTTGTTGTAGCAACTCTAAAGCTGCACCTTAAATCCTGGAGAATGGTACCATCCCAGCCTAGGCTGGATGTTGGCAAGCTCAGGGATGAGAGAGTAGCTGAGGAGTTTGCGAACAGGCTGAGTGGACACTTGGGGGTCTGGGTGCTTTGGGGGGTCCTGAAGAGTTGTGGAGTGCTCAAGACCACGTCCTTGATGTTGCCGGTGGATGTCTTGGAACGCACCGCAGGGCAAAGAAGAATTTTGTCTCTCAAGGGACACTGGATACCATTGACCAGAGTCGCAGGCCAGGCTGAATGGCAGAGCTGAGCTGTTCAGGGAGCTGAGGCGTAAAACTGTACGTGCACTGAGGGTGACAAGGAGGCTATGTGCGAGGAATCTGTGAGGGGTAGAGCATCACCTGTGGACAGGTGATTCTCGTCCCGCTTACAGGGGAATTCGTGCATTGCGTTCATCCAAGCCCATCCTCGGAGCACTGCAGTTAGAGCAGAGAGTGGTAGGCTCTTGACAGAGGAGTCTGAAGTGAAGGCCCGCTGGGCGGTTACTTTGAGCGGTTGTACCAGGCTGATCCCCAACTGTCGAGTTGGACGTCAAGGGTGTTACAGTCCCTGTTGCTGACCCTCGAATCAACTGTGGTCCACCTTCGCTTGTGGAAACACGGCTGCGGTGAACCAGTTGAAACGGGGCAAAGCTCCAGGGATCTGTGGCATCCATGCTGAACTTCTCAAGGTGGTGGAAATGCTGCACTCGTGTCGTTGCATGCAGTTTTGTGCTCTGCCTGGAACACAGGCATCATCCCAACCGATTGGAAGAGGGGCCTTGTTGCCCTCTCTGGAAGGGAAGGGTGATCGCCAAGACTGCAACAACTACCGAGGGGTGACGCTGCTCTCAGTGCCGGGCAAGGTCTTTGCTCGGATAATTCTTGATAGGGTTCGCCACCATCTGCTTGAGCACCAGCGTCCAGAGCAGTCAGGCTTTACACCAAAGAGGTCAACGATTGACCGTATCCTTGCTCTTCGTGTCCTCACCGAACGCAGACGAGAGTTTCGGCAGGGGCTGCTTGCAGCCTATGTTGATCTCTGTAAAGCGTTCGATTCAGTGAATCGGGATGTCCTCTGGAGATTCTTGGTCTTCGTGGGGTGCCACCAAAACTGATCGATCTGATGTCTGAACTCTACTCTGGTACTGAGAGTGCTGTGAAGTGTGGTGGTACCATCTCTGACTTATTTCCAGTTGTTACTGGAGTTCGTCAGGGTGTGTACTGGCCCCACACTTTTCAGCACTTGTATGGACTGGATTTTAGGGAGGATGTCGGAGAGATCAAGCTGCGGTGCATCGTTTGGGAATGTCAAGATCTCGGACCTTGATTTTGCAGATGATGCAGTCATCTTTGCGGAGACTTTAGATATCCTTTTGGGGGCCCTCGAGGTGCTGAATGAGGAGTCGAGCCGCTGGGATTACGGGTTTCTTGGTCAAAACTAAGATCCAGGCTTTCGGTGACATCTTGGATGCTGCTGTCCTGTCTGTGTCTGTTTGTGGTGAGGATGTTGAGGTCGTGGAGAGATTCACTTACCTTGGCAGTGATATTCATGTCTCTGCTGGCTGTGAGTCAGAGGTCAATAGACGTCTGGGTCGGGCCTGGGGATCATGGATTCACTGGATCATGGGGTGTGGCGCTGCCGGTACCTGTGCGGGAGGACGAAGTCCGAGTCTTCAGGTCCTTGGTACTCCAGTCTTGCTCTATGGATGCGAGACTTGGACTCTGACCAAGGATCTGAGACGGAGACTTAATTCCTTTGGTACCAGGTCTCTTCGGAGACTCCTTGGCTATCGCTGGTCGGATTTTGTGTCCAACGAGCGGTTGCTGAGAGAGACTCGGATGAGATTTGTTACCTGCATAGTCCGTGAGCGTCAGTTGCGGCTGTATGGACATGTGGCTCGTTTCCTGATGCTGATCCTGCTCACCAGATTCTCTCAGCGAGGGAGTCTCATGAGTGGAGGAGGCCAGTGGGCCGACCACGTGCCTCGTGGTTGCAGCAGGTTGACCATCATCTCAAGGAGATGGGGATGGGCCTGGCATCTGCTGGGGATGGCCAGACGGAGGCCCCTGGAGTCCGGCGGAAAGTGGACGCAGCGACGTGCTGTTCTGGCACATGCTCCCATACCTGACTGACCTGAGAGGGATGGACGGGGAACATGGGAAGAGAAATGGACATTGCAGGGACTTTCAGGAAGGAAAGCAGGGAATTGAAAGAAGTGGGCTTGGGTGGATTATCGGGGTAGAAAAGATCGAGGATTGGATGGGGATGATAAGTAGGTAGTGGTGAACAGCTGTTTTGAAAGCCTGGAGGAAGAATGGGAAAGAATAGAATGAGGGAGTTTATTCCAAAGGTGGGAAAAAGAGGAATGAAAGAGTGAAGGTGAGCAGTGATTCGTGATTTTGGTAGTTTTACCAGAAGGGGTTGTTGGCAGACCTGAGCACCCTGTGGAATGTGGTGGGGACAAATCGCAGATAGAAGCGGGGGGGGGGGGGGGGGCAAGGCTGGAGAGGAGACGGTAGAAGACAGAAAGACCACCGACCAACCTGCGGTGATTGAGTGAGAGGCCCAAAGACTCAGCTTCATTGCAGGAATGCCGATGATCATAAATGCCCTGGTTTCGACAGCGTGAAGCCGAGAAAGGAGGGAGGCAGGAGCACCAGCCCAGAGGGAGAGCAGACTCCATCAGGCTACAGACAAAAGCTTTGTAAGTCGTCAGGAGCTCAAGAGGCCGAGGAAGGACTTTGCACGACTGAGGATTCCCAGTCGGCGACTGGCTTTGGAGGCGAGGTTGGAAATGTGACTTTCCCAGGAAGAGGTCATGGCAGATAGTGAGACCCAGAAGCTTGAAAGAAAATACTTCTTCCAGAGGATTGCTGAGAAAGTGGATGTGGGGGGGGGGGTTCCAAACGGTCCTTTCGAAGAGACATAGTGAGAGTGTGAGATTTGTCTGGATTGAAAGACATGTTCCACGTGTTGGACCAGTTTGTGATTTTATCCGATCTGCGCAGTGAGCGAAGAAGCTGCTGCTTGCCGGTCTGAGGGTGACAGATGGTACGCAGAGGGTGGAGTCATCAGCAAAGAGATACAGAGGATTTTCCAGAGAGTCGGAGAGATCATTGATGAAAACCAGAAAAAGAACAGGGCCAGAACGCTACCTTGAGGAACTCCAGCCTGGACAGGAAGAGGGGATGAAAGAACTCAATTTAGGCCACACGTTGACTGCGACAGGAGAGGAAGTCTGCGAGCCATGAGTGGAGATGGCTTGGATACCATGGGAAGAGAGTTTGGTGAGTTGGGCAGGGTGCCAGACTGTGTCAAAAGCACGTGATATGTCCATGGATACGGCTCGGATTTCCTGTCTGGCATTGAGGCTCCATCCATTGATGGGATAGCAGAAGCAGCATATCCAGGGTAGAGTGACCTGATCTGACACCAAATTGATGATCGGAAATCAAGCCATTGGAGAAGAGGAAGGATTTCATGTCTGAAGCGATGATGGATCCATAACCTTGCTGATGATTGGGAGAAGGCTGATTGTCTGTAGTTGCAAGGATCTGTTTTTGCACCTTTTTTATGCAGGGCAGTGATGTTTGCAGATTTTCAAGCAGATGGCAGATGACCTTGAGCAAATGAGAGGGTGAGTAGAACAGAGAGAGGTGAGCAAGAGCAGAAGAGCAGGCTTTGAGGCACGTGGGCTGATGCCGTCTGGACTGGTTGCAGAATCTGAGTCGAGGTAGAAGCAAGCTCTCCACCTTGTTAGGAGAAAAGGACACAGAGTCCAGGGACAGTTGGATGCAACTGGGTAAGGTGGGGAGAGAAAGTGATGGGT
>CM068958.1:30809724-30840524 GCA_035128595.1 Eptatretus atami | reverse complement strand
TTCCTTTCACTTAACTTCTCTGTTTATCTATCTGCCTTGGGAGAACTGAATTCATACAAAAACAAATGTTTCTGCAAGGTTCACTTGGCTGTCCCCGGATGGATTTGAGGATAAAGGAGTTGCAGCTCTTCCTTACCACGTCAAGCTTTCCTGCCGAAACCTCTTCTCCATGCAGCGCCAGCACCTCCGAGGGGGTATTATTGAAGTCTTTAAGATTGTGCGGTGTTATGAAAACCTTGATGAAAATCAGTTTTTCATCTTTCATCAAGACAACGTCCTGTGTGGACACCCTCTGAAAATATTCAAGCAACGAGCGCAAAGGAACTTCTGCTCCTCAGTCTTTTCCCATCGAATTGGGAACCTAGAGAATGCCCTTGCCTGTAATGTGGTTCCTGTATCATTAATTGCTGTGTTTAAAGATGGACTCGATGCCATATGGGCCCAGTTAATCCCAGATATTATTTAGCACTTTCTGTCATTTAAAACACGTCCTTTTTAATGTTTTTCCCTTTTATTTATTTATTCATTTTTTCCCGAAACCGAACCTTTGTCCTCATCTCGTTGATTTTCAAATAGGCACAGTACTGCACAAATGTACCTTGAGGAATCCAACCATGAAAATGATAATCAAGGTGCCAACACCCCTACAAACATCAATATCCACAATGATTATGATGATGATGATGAAGAATTAAAGGTTTACAATTCCTGTAAGTTGACAAAACAGAAACTTATTTATGACCTTTCTTATGACAAGAGTCTGTATCTCTCCATACTGCTGGTTGGCAATAACATCTGGAGCCGATACGATGATGTCATATGATCGTCTCCCAAAACTTGCACCCTTGAGAGTTTGCAAACACAGAATACATTTACAAAACCCAATCATTCACGATATCAGTGTTGCAAGTTGGGTACATTTATCTACCAACAAAATGGATAAAAGAAAAATATGGATCTTCATTTTACAACGGCTCGATAATGTTTAAATTACCCAAAACTGGATGAACAACAATAAAAAAACTAGACTTGTGTCAACGGTAAAAGGAAGGTAATTATGCAACTATGTTACAGTATGAGTATTCCCCTTCTTTGAACACACCTGGATATTTTTTTATCACAATTAAAATTACACTTACTCTTCTCCAAAGACACTGTGGGATCTCCAACATGCACTGACAAGAAGTGCTCTGCAGACTTGTATATTTCAACATTCAACATCCTTCCAATGGATGGAGCACACGGTGACACATTGATGTATCACCCTACATATGAAACACTAGTGTGACAATTTACGTATGGATCAAGAATCGAACCAAGGCTAGATAGGTCACAAGCAAGCGTGCATACCTCTAAGCTATCCTGCCAGCCTAAAAGTCTTATGAACTGCTCTTGTATAAACGTACAACTCTACATGCAAAGTCATAAAGCATGTCACAGTCCATAATATCCCCTAGGTCATAACAATATCCTCCCGGCTATCTGGTAATTCAGTGGAATTTATTCTCTTGATATGCAGTGAAAGTTAAATTGCTTTGTGAATCATAATGTCACAGTGGTTTCTATGAAGTGGGTGTTTTGAGTTTAAAGGCCATGAAGCTAAACTCCTGTGTTGATTCTATAAAGGCCATTATGTTGCTTCTCTGATTCTTTGCTATTGTTCTCTCACTGGTTGAATAAAAACATCACGCTCATCGTCCAGCCCCTGGGTTGGTGCAGTACATGCCAAGGCATTTGCGGTAAAACAGCTTGACTTTGTCTCCTGGAATGCAAATGTAAAATTGTTGAAACATCAATTACTTTGTAAGGCGAGAAACGTGTTTCATTGTTTCGATGTTTTTGAACGTTTTCAAGTTCAAAAATCTCGTCAAAAGCAATCTTCATCCTCAAGGTATCGGTATTATTCCTCGCTCTCTCCTCACCCTTTCTGAACAGTTGCTGTTGCATACGTGCAATCACAGAGCACTGCTCAGCATCTCCCGCAGTACATGTCATGACTTGCTTCCTTACCTCTTATTCCCATTTCTATGTGTAATCCTTTTTTCATCTTGTTCAGAAAGAGAGAGAGATATAGCGAGAGAGCCGATAGCATGTGTTGAATGGAGAGTGTTTCTCCAGCGCCCTGATGGGTCGCCAGGTATTTTCCTTACCTCCTCATTGCGAGATGTGTTTTTTTGTGTTAGTTCTCACCGCCGTTGTGCTCCGAGTGGTGCGTTCATTGCCTTGGGTGGAGAAAGCATAGTTTTTTCCCCCTTTTATTTTCTCTTCCTTTGCTTTCTCCCTCCTTTCTGTGTTTTCCCCTAGCTAGGCACAGCCTGGGGAAAGCCTCTACATTACAACGTCAGCGCGTTCCTGTTATGCGGCCTTCTAGGCCCTTAGGTAGAAGCACAGAATGCTTTGTCTTCCTCCGAATGAGGTTCGTGGAGAAGATATTGTTATTTCCATTGGCAACATTATCAGGATAGATAAGATCCACACAGCTTCGGGGACGAACAAACATGTCATAATTTTCATCGCTGAAGCAGTAATTACATTAGTGCATTAAATTTTTGCAACTGGTTTGTATACTGATAAAGGCCACTTTGTTTTGGCTTTACCACTCGACAATCAGCTGTGAAGGTAATAATTTCCAATGTCCTGCCGTTTATTAAGAATAAGACATTAATTGCTGAATTATCTCGATGGTTTCTCAGGTTGCAATGTTACCTATGGGCTGTCATAATATAACAATTAGGCTAAGAATATAATGTCCTTGTCGGTGACGGATGTATGTTGTCCTTCACACATCCCTGGTGGATAAGGTTCTCAATGTTATTTTTAAATTCCGTGTTGACAATCATGACAATCAGGTGTATGCCTCAACTGACATGTTAAAACGTTTTTGTCACCTAGAACGTTTTTGTCCTCAAACTGCGTCTTCTTCGGCCGAACAGATGGCCTCTTTGGACAATGCTGTTACATATTTCCCCTCCTCTCCCTCCTCCCACTACAACCACAGAACCTACCTCAGTTCTTGTCTTAGACAATGCAGCGTCAACTTCTAAGGATACAAATATGCGGAATGGCTTTACACTTCGATCTTTGAGAAAGAGGAAAATGCTTCAAAACGCCCTAAGCCCCCATAACGGATAGAAAATGTGGTTCTGGCTCATAAAGAGTCTGTAATATCAGACACAGCTCTGTCTTTACCTGTTCAAATATCCACGTGTAATCATTATGAGTCGCTATGTGAACATGTGAATGCTTTGCCTGCCATAGAGATCGATCTTCCAAGTGTGCCAAGGGTAAATGTGTCTTACCCCCAGAGAACCTTAAGAGCAAAGCCGCCTTAATTCCTTGGGTGAATGACGACGAGTTGCATGCAGACTCTGCTGAGGAAGCAGAAGGGCTAAAAACTGATTGTAGTTCCGGTGCCTCCCCTTTCTTCAGAGTTCCCTAACTTACCCACTAACGGCTCCCTAACCCTAATTGCCGCTGTGTTACCTGCCTCAGAAAGTGTGCCTGAGCATGGCGGTAGTATTGAAGAATCCCAAATCATCCAATCAATTATTGACAATGGTGGATTAACGCACGGGCATGCAGGGCCCGTGCCTAGAGGCCCCGAGCTCAACGTGGGCCCCGGGCAGAGATTGCGTGAGGGCTGTGCAACCCATGCAGTTACATGGGCCCCCCTGATAACATGCCCCCCCCCCAAGACCAATCATGGTTCACAATCTTTCGTGATGGGACCCTCAAGGGGGTGGGATCTCACCTTGCTGACAAAACATATTAACTTGTGAGTGATGATAAGCACAGCTCAAAGGGAATGCTCCATCTCAAGGAAAGAAAGCAACATCACGTAATAAATCGATTAAAAAGCCGTTTTCCCCAAATGTTTAACAAGACAGAACTATTAAAAAATTACGGGGTGAGGTTAGTATTAGTAGAGAAAGCAAGGGGAATAATAACTTCGTTTAACGCAGTGTTTCTCAACCTTTTTTGTCCCACGCCCCACTTTGATTTTCAAAATAATCGTACGCCCCACCATGATTGGAGACACTACAGTATATACTACATATGTATTCAAAAGGCAAAGCTATGAAAGCGATCATATATTGATTCATTAATTCTGAATCCTCATGCCCCACCAAAATATTGCCACGCCCCACCGGTGGGGCGTGCGCCCCACCTTTAGAAACACTGGTTTAACGTATACAAATGCAACAATAATCTCCATAACAATAGTATAATTCCTAATGTTAATACACGTCGATATTGTTTACCAAATCCACACTACATTGTATTGTACGATCACAGAACAACCTCTCATTAGTAAATGTACTAACCCGTGCGCACGTCGGAATGTTACAGTTTTTTTAAAATCAGAAGGGTGCACCGAGGATGAAACAAAAATACCCCGGCGGTGCTGAAAAGTGGAAAATAGCTCAACAATGGTGAAAAGGGTTGAAAATCACACAAAATTAACGTTTTCATTCCACAAGCGGCAGAACCAGAAAAGGGTCTTCGGTCTAAAACATCTGAAGTGTGTCCCATTACCAATCATCTTGCTATCGCTCGCCAAGCCAGCCATTCCTTATCAACGGTTTCGTTGGACTGCTTACTTGAGTGCTTAAGTCACGTGGCAAGCGCTCTACAAGAAACTTTTAGCTCTTCCACAAGTCTCGTTTATGTATGCAAAATAAAAAAACTTCTTAACTGAACACACCCCTGGAAGTGCTGGGCGTGTGTTCCCTTACCAATCAGCTTGTAGAACGCTCATCAGGTGGCTTAAGCACTCAAGCAAGCACTCCAACAAAATGTTTGAAAAGGAATAGCTGGCTTGGCATGCGCTAGCTAGCTGATTGGTAATGGATCACCTTAACATGGCAGTTTTTTTCCCGGGGGGGGTGGAAAGGTGATAAAACATTGGAATTCCTCCAGATTTTTTGGAGTTGGGTCTAAAGCAACATAGGCTAAGTGAGTGTAACAATAAGACGGAGTCCCCTTACTCGTGATACAATTGAGGGCACCAAAGCGTCACTCGTAACACCCTCTCCTACCACCACTAGAAGCGGCGCTGCACAGTACACATTTACGTCGATATATGTTTGGCAAAACTGACCAATTAATTTCGTGTATGCTTTATTAAGTCAGTGTAACATTGAATGGAGTCTATGTATTATTGCATTTTGATGCATTCGTGTTTTTGGAGGATGTTTTGAGCCAAAATATTTTTTGTGCCCAGGGCCCCAAAATCTTCATCCGCCTCTGATTACAGATTGCACACTGCAAGTCCAACCAGCATTTTTCAAGTCCCGCTCTCCAGCAGTTTAGGAGTTCATAGCATTAAAACAAGCACTCCCGTTTGTTGTAATGCTATGAATTCCTGGTGTGAGTGGGTATTAGATACAAGTCAAAATGAAATCCCCCAAATTTTCTGCATGAAAACCATTGACATCAAAGAAGTGGGGGAATTTATCATATTAGATATCATAGTTTGTGTTTTTGTTTGACTTCTATTAGTTTTATGCACTCCTAAACCGCTAAATGGAATCAGTTGAAAACTGATGGTTGCACTTGCCGTTTCCACGGGAAGATTTTAGAGGGTAAGCCATGTTTTTTTAATTGTCCTGGGAGTTCATGTGGGGAGTGGGAGGTGAGCACCCCATTTCTCGATCAAAATGTATCGGAAAGCACCACCCGATGGAAACCGGTATTACAAGTCTTAATGAATCTTCAACCCCCATCTCAGGCAGCGCTTGGTAGCCCCTGCTTGTCTTCAATCAATATTTCTGTCCATGCCTTTTTCTATCGCATGTAAGGTCTGATGATTGAGCAAGACCTGCCAGGATTTCTGGCAGTTCTGAAATAGTGAAGACAAAGTTATTCTTCCGAGATGGCCGATGTCAACTCATCTTCCACCGCAATAGTACCTTTAACAAATGGTTCTTCCAGGGACCTTTGTCGATACTTATTGTATAGGTCAACAGTTTGAGGAGATAGGCCAGGGACATAAGTGCTGCAGCAGTCCCTTTGGGGTGTTCTTGACAGACCGGCAGACTGCTTTGACAAACAGTTCTCATGGTATAGCTCGATCTTTCGGACAGCAGTGCAAGGATCACTTGAAAACCCTTTCCGGTTGGTTTTTCTGAAATTAAACTGAAGATGGAATGTTACTATGTTCAACACAAAATCAGAGGTGATGTGAACACCAATCAGATGGTGGTGTGAGTATCATGGGATTGCATCAAGTACAATCTTACTGCTTGAGTTTCGAATGCTATTTCTCATTAAATTTCATTTCATCGGCGAAAATGGTGACAGCCGTTGACACTTGACATGGAAACACCTGTGAAAATTAATTTCTTTATTTGTGGGAGCTGCTGTCTGCACAGCAACCACACTCTGACATAGAAAGTGGTAAGGAATATCCAAGAAGAATATGCTGGGAGTTCCATTTGCTACCTGCAGTTTAAAGGGAGAAAACAAAAGTGCCATTTGCTACCTGCAGTTTAGCTCAGAAATTTGAAATTTGGCAAGGGTTCCATCGATAGCTCACATACTCTTCATGAATGACACTGTGGGATGTTTAACTTCCACCAGCTAATGTTAACAGACAGAATATCTCGCTTAACGTCCATCTCTATGAGGGTGCGCTTGGATCAACCTCAGGCAGTGAGAATCTGCCCATGTTTCCACTAATCCACTATGGGCTTCCATATTGTTCCTGAGGCCTATTTATAATAGCCAGAGTCATTCTTGGTATTTCTGGTCAGACGTCGTGTGATCGACGATGTATCTCTTGCTTGTAGAGTGCATGGTGTTTCGTGCGGAGGATAGCAATGCGTTCTTCTTTCACAGCAAGGGAATCCATCGAGATTCACACACATGGTTGTCAGAGCCAGCCTGAAAAGGGTTTGCATTTGTAACGCCAGTGATGTGTTCTGTTTCAGGGTATTATCATGATAACAACGTAAGGTGTTCTCGGAACTTGCAGTTAAAATAATCTGGCAGGGGTCTCGACAGGAACGCTTCTGCTATGGCCCACCATTTTAGTAATGAGTTATTGAATTATTCCTTTCTCCACTCTTTCACTTCCAGAATTATTATCTTCCCCTCCTCTGGTTTTGTTTTTCCTTTTTTGCTGCTCTTTAAGTGAGCTGCTTGGTCATGAGCCCGTATTGCTGTACGCTAACTCAGTTTATGATGTTTTACGCATGATTACCTTAAGTGGTCCTCAGCTCGCTCCATGCTATCTATTTTTTTTTATTGTGCTGAAGTGTCTCATTATGGCAAACAGTCTTTGAGACAAATTTCGATAAATAATAGCAAAACAACTTATTTTATTTTTTTGAAAGATCATCCTTCTCATACATTGTCCATCTCAACTGGACCTTAGTGCATTTATATTTCCTTTGTGTATTGTCTAATGGCTATTTACCTCCAACTTATTGGTTATGGTGCTTTCCTCCTTTCCCCCTTAAGCCTATGTGATATTTCTGAAACCTGTAATTATTGATGTTCTTCCATTAGCCCCTGCCTGAAGAACGCCAAAAAGGTCCAGCAGCCTCTTACGAGCTCATTTAACCTTTAAAAGATCAATCATTGCAACCTAACACTATGAATATTTAACTGTGGATTGGAAGGTCAGTGTATAAGAGACAGCCTTTACCATATTCAAAAACTAGATGGCAAATATTTATTGTCACGGACACTGTAATGAAGTTACAGCGCGAAGCGTAAAAGAATTTACATTGAAGTGAGAGGTGCTTTCTCATCCACAATGCAATGATGATGGCATTCCACTTTAAAGGATATCAATCCACGCCGAGTGATTAACTTGACAGTGTCAGAATGTGAAATTGTGATAACGTCCCGTCATCCCAGCTGATAATTCTAGTGCTGCACGGAAACCCAACCGGACAGAACCCACACACCAGCTCCTGCAGAATCAACACTCCCATTCCACCTCCTCCCTTTATGCTCTCCCACCACTTATTGCTCGAGGGGATTAAACAAAACTTAGTTGTAGGGAACAATTTCCGTGACTGAATGAAAGCAATTCTGTGGCTTTAAGAGCTGGCCATTATCTCTGCCTATCAGAAGAAAATTTAGACACTTCACAAAGATACAATGTCTCCTGATTGCAAGGCCACCATGCCACTGCTGTATCTCGGTATCCATGAGGACTTCAAGGTTATTAATTAATTCCTGTTCATGCTCTCACTGTTTGGCTGTGTCTTTCCATCTGTGAATTTCAAAGATATGAATCCAGGAAAAGAACAGACAAAAAAAAAGGGATTTCATCACAGGAGGTGGCTGAATCTATTCAAGAAACGAAGGCTTGAAAAGGCGATTGCAATCATGTTGCACAAGCCCAAGGTATAAATACAATTTTGGGCTGGAAGAGGGATTATATGGATTAAGGGGACCATTGCAGCTCGGCAATAGATACATTTCCTGTTATGATTTAATTCCCTTGTCTTTCCTGAAATCTCTTCTCTCCCCTCCCCCCTTTCTCTCACTTTCTCCTTTTTTCCTTCTATATTGAGTATAAAATCAAGGCTCATGGAAGACCTAGATCAGCATGGAACCGATCAGAACGCAATAAAACAAAAGGAATCGTAAAAAGAGATGGGGAAACACAATGATAGCAGGGTTGAGGGACAAAATAGAGTGAGACTTGGACAAATAAGGGATGTGTGGAAGAATGAGGGGGTAAGGGAGAGTATGCATGGGGTGGGAAAGATGGATACAGACGTAAACACTCAGGAAGGAAAAACTGGAAATTTGGAAAGAGGTTGGCTTGTGTGGAGGGAAGGATGCAAGCCGGGAAGGTGCAGGGTAGAAGAGATCATGGTTTTGGATGGGGGTGATCGAGATGGTGAAGAACAGCAGTCTTGAATATCTGGAGGAAGGATGAGATTGAAGAGAATATGGAAGTTGGTTCCGCAGACAGGAAAAAAAAAGAGGAATGAAGGAAAAAAGAAGAAGAAGAGGAACAAATGAGTGGAGGTGAACAGTGATTCTGAATTTGGGTGTTACACCAAAAGGGGTTTCTGGTGGACCATGCCCTGTAGAGACCTGGTTGGGGAGGACAAAGCATGGAAAGAGGAGGATGGTACAAGACCAGAAATGAGGGGTATAAGAGTATTCAATATAAGTGTTCAATATAGAGTATTCAACATGAGTATTCAAGGTGGTATTCAATCTGAAACTACCCCCCCCCCCCTTACTCAACAAGTCCACCACCAAACGCAAGTCGAGAACCCTCCCCCCCCCCCATTTCCTCTTCAAGTCCCCAACTATACGCAAGTCCAGAACCCCCTCCCCTCACGCTTACCTCCTCCCAACCCCTCCCCACTCCACCCTCCTTTCTCCCCATCTTCCTTGCTCTCACCCCTTTCTCGGAGTGTATAGCGACATTGGTGAGGCACTGCGCCCCTTACCCTTTCTTGCTCTTCCCTCCTTTCCTAGTTCCCTCCTAGCTCCCCACCCCTCCTTTCTCCCTGCTCCTTGCCCCCCTCTGCCTCCTCTCCCTCCCCCTCCTTCTCTCTCCCTCCCTCTCTCCCTCCCTCTTTCTGCCCCCTTAATATTTCCGTACACGAAGCAACAGAACGTATTTGCTTGTCTATATAATAAATGTCAGTGCATTGTCTCCTCCATAACTTCAAAACCCTGAAACCTACCTAGTGGTCTCAAACTTTGCATGCACATTAAAATAATTATGAGGGAGTGCATGAATGAAAATTGCGTGTTTAGATAAATTTAAACACCCCTTTTGAAGATAATTAATGGCTTACCTCCATGAAAGGCTTATCCTTCGTCAGCCCAACTTTGCCTCCCAGAGGGCTTAGCCACCATTTTGATTTGGCCTTCCCCACATTCCCAAATGAGGGGAATGGGAGGGCATTCCCCACTTGATCGACTCTCCTGGACTAATTAAAGTATATAATCAAAATATTATTTCGGATTTGAGAATCGGATCTCGTGGAATAAATGTGTCAAAATGTGAAAATTTAATGAAATTACCAATTTGCCAAGTGTTGGATTGTTGGCCCACGAACAGGGAACTTGAATTGGGTTTGGACTATTTTCCTGTGTTATTTGGAGAGACGAGTGTTTCCTGAGAACATTGAGGTAAGTTCTGTGTTTGGATCATCTATGTTTTTTAAGTAATTGCACGGCTGTTATGGCGCTTAAGATATGCCTGGTCATACTGAGACGTCCGGAGACACTTTTCTTTTTTTTTGTAGATGAACACTTTTTAAGCAGTTGGAACTGCTGCTAAGCTCAATTCTGCAGTTTAAAAAATTGAAATTCGGCTCTGGCTAAGAGATTTTAGAACTTATCGCATTATAGTTGTAAATAAATAAAGGCACGAACACCGCTCGGAGATGCACGGAGAGTTGTGAGTGGGGAGAGGGTATGGGAGGAGTTAAGCGAGAGGGGAGGGGAATGGAAGGCAGCACCATAGAATATGGCTTTATTTCAATTACAACTAAAATGTGCCTTTATTAAATAACTACGTTATTTAACAAAGTGCCTTTATTACCGCCTCGGAGAGTTCCAATTCCATGATGGTGGGTACACAGGGTGACAGTTGCAGTGTGAGTCTCATCCCTCAAGGGAAGCCCATGTTATAATCTCTTTTAAATAGTACATGCTGTTTGAACATCCCCCTTTTTGTTCCCTCTCCATACCAATTCCGGCAGACTGGTCGTCCAGTTTGACATCCATCCAACGGACAACAAACGTTGATGAATCGGCCTGCCTATGAAACTGTAGGAGGTTAATCCCCACCCCAAACGCATCCCTCCCTCAAGTCTGCTTTTCGCATATTCAAGGCTTATAAACAAACCGATGGACATCTAATTCACATATTATGTGAAGATAATAAACATTAGAGGTGACAAAAATCGGCTTGGTGGAGTGAAATACCTGCATATGCAATTAATTAGGTCGGGATGTCGCCGGGAAATTCCCAAGAGATATTTTTCTGTTTTTTTAGAAGTTATTATGTACACTTTAATATACACTCTGCAAAAATTCCTTTATGGGGGGAGGGAGGGGAAGGGAGGTGGGAGGAGGTTGGGGAGGGGAAGGGGTAGGAGGAGAGACACGGCGTTGCCTGGCAACGCTCAGTACCTTCACTAGTTGTTAATAATAACAGCCTCTAACTGTACTTTTTAGTGGCAATTGGACTTAACAAATGAAAATATATGTATGACAATGTCATAGTGTTTTGTCCGAGTTCTATATTACTAATTTTTAACCTGTTAACATTTTCAGTAACTATTAACCAATGACTATTTTATTTACCTCTATAATAGTCACAGTTTTTGCATTCACACCGTACATAATAACAACGACGTAAAATAAATTGGGGAAAATTGTAGCGTGTGGTACTATATGGTGTTTATGTGGCAAGTTCTGACCACAGTGCAGTCATTCTTTGATCATGCATTGGTTTTTCGAAGATTGCATGGGGATTCTCTGTGGCCCAAATCCTGGCGTTCTAGCGATTCATATTCGAACTGTACATACTTTATAGACTGACTCGCATTCTAATTGGACCGACTTCATCATAATAATTAGAGAAGTACTCGTTTGAAAAAAGATAACGTGTAATACTGGCTACCATCAGGTGGCGCTTGTGGCCTACTTTAGTACGTTATGTGCTGACAGACAGATAATAATCATAGACCGATACTTATGAAATCTCTCACTGCGACGTTTCCCTTTGAACCTAAAAAACAATAGACTTATAGGATTTGATTGAACTAATTTTGATTGAACACGCAAAGTTGGTTAAAATTTGAAGTCAATTTGATGAAAATTTATGATATTGCGATCTTCACCTTTGGCATCAAAAACAATAGGCGTCGGTGACCCAATATGCAAACTCTGCTCAAATTTCAAGTCAATCGGATGAAAACTCACGATTTTGTGACCTTTCCCTTTGACCTTGAAAACAATAGGCTTCTAGCTTTTGACTAGCTCTATCGTGTGGTTAAGTTTCATGAAGATCGGTGTGGAATTGTGGCCTGTAGGTGATTGACATACACAACAGACAGAGAGGCAGGCAGAATAACATACCAGACCAATCAATATTTGGGCTTATAGCAATATACGTATATACATTTCGATATAATATAAAGATATATATATATATATTTCTCCAATTTCTTTATTTGTATGCATCCCATTGAAAAATTGTATTAAAATAATCAATTATATTCAACATTAAATAGTGTAACAAATACATTTGATATTAAGGCATAAATATTGAACATTTGTCTAATTTTCTCAAAACGAGAATGACACTCCGAGCGCAATATGCCTGTCAATACATAATTTGTGACATAAATATGACACATATCTTAAATGACTGTGTATGGCTCTCCATGTTCATGAAACTTAGTGTGACCTCCATGCTGATCGTTTAAGGTCACTCAAGGTCACATTTGATGTGATATTTCAACTTCATTTGCATTTATATTACATTTCAATACAAACGATATCAGTATTTTCTCTTGTTTGTGAAATAACCAGCCTTCAAAATGATTAACCCTGATTGTTTACTTCTTGAGATCAATGAATGTAAATAACGTCCTTGTAATGCTTACGATTGGACAACTGAGACATCAATACTCATCGTTTGCTTGTTTTTTCAGATCTAGCGATGGCACTTGGTGGTGAAATTGTACATTTTTCCAAATGCTTTGAAATGTCCAAAAAGGTCAAACTTGCATGTTCTCACAGCTACTGCAACCAGTGTGCAGCCGACATACTGTACATTATGTGTTCTCTGCCAGGGAGATACCACAGGCTCCATTGGTCAATGCTTCCATCGTCAAGAATGTGGTCAAACCGAAAGGCTATAAGACATTAGGTGAAAATCTGAATTCACGATAAGTCTTTGAACTCTCTGCCATTGTGTATAATCCTGTGCAGGTTGGATGATGGACATGGAATTGAAGAAACTCTTGCCGCTTAACAAACATAGCATCAAATTGCACAAAACTTGTTACGTTCTCTGTAATCAAACTTAGATAGACATGGTGAAAGCCAGAAGTGCCAAGGATGAACCTACAGAGATACACCGAATACTCCAGTAAAGGACAGACTGCGAAGCAGCTTCTCTTCTTCCACTATAGATGTGGATAGTGATGTAGAGGTGACGAACATGTACAATTGTGTTTTTCTGTGACAATGTCGTAGAGCATGATTTCCACAAAGCTGCAACCATGAATCTAGATGCGCATGTACAAAAAATGGCCAAATAGTTAAGCGACACATTATTACTTGCCAATTTATCATCAGGAGACATTGCAGCTATAGATGCTATGTAAATCAGTGGTTCTTTACCTTTTTCTCAACAGGGACCAGAAAAGGACAGCTATAAATGGCCGTGAACCGCCAATTGGGAACCACATAATTATTAGTCGTTATTGACTATACTCCAACACGTAATACATCTATTATAACTTTTTGTACACTGCTCCTTCCCAAATCCATCTCCAGGCGATGCATGACGTCATCGCCGGGCACTGAAGGAAGGGAATACTCCGTCTGTTACTTGGCAGAAAAAAATTTTTGCCAAGTATGTCTGTGGCTTTTTTGGTTTGTTTTCTTGTTTGTCCGGGCGATATCTCTGCCATCCTTTGAGCTGGGAAGCTGAAATTTTGGAACAAAAGCGAAGATGTGTTTTGGCAAAAACAGTATTTCTATTTTTTGATTTATCAATTAATTAATTACTTAATTATTATCAATTTATTAATTACTTATTTATTTTCTTTCTCATCTGGGCAATACCTCAGCACCTTTTGAGCTCGGAAGCTGATATTTGGACACGACAGTGAACAAGAAATTTGGCGATGAAGGGGTATTTTTGATATATTGATTAATCAAGTAATTATTCATTTTTGATGCATTACGGTACTTAATTTTCAAAAAGTTACAGATTCAGATGAAACTGTGGTGGTTTTGGTATGCCATTAGCCAACTGATTAAGAAATTAATGATTTTACGATTATTATTTATTTACTTTAATTATGCCATTAATCAATAATTATCAATCAATTATTGTACACCGCTCCCTCCCAATTCTGTCTCCATGTGCTGCACAGCGGCATTGTCAGGCTGGCATGTTGCATAGGTGCCCTGGAAATGTCACACGCTGGAGGATTTGTTATTTATTTATTTGGCATGGAGGCGGTGTACTTTAAATGTGCCTCTACTTGTTACAGTAATATTTAGTTTATATAATATTGTTGTGGGCGGGGTCGGTGGCGAGAACGACCGCTAGGTGGGGAAGTTTACCGCGTCTCCCACCAGTCTCCCCGAAATGATAGGCCGTCGCTCCGGATAACTCCGAAGCCGGCGGGTTGATTAATCGACCGTGAAACGCCAATATCTCGACGCGTGCCATAGGGTTAATCGTCTAGATCCCAATATACCTAAATAACCAGCAGTCTTGTCTACCAGGGATTCACGCCCTCGGCACGTCTTTCTTGAACCGAGTCACTCTACCGACTGTGTAGAGTTCCAACTATCGACTACCAACTCCGTTTCGGTTGCAGCCGAGCAGAAACTGCCAAGCCGTGCCGGCTATGATTAACGGATTATCGGGGATGACCCTGTCTGAACTCAGACCCGGACCATGCTGGACCAAATAAAGAAAGGACGGAAACGAGCTGGGAACATTTCTAATAATTTATTTAAAATAAAAGACAAGGAGGCAAGACTTGAAGCGAATATGCAGAGCAGGAATTTACAATGATTCAAAGCACTTACTCAATTCTACTTATAGACGGGCCACACGCAGTCACACACACAAAAAGAAAAGAAACCCCGGAGTTTTTATTGGACCTCCAGCCGATGAGAGAGACGAGCTGGGGTCAGAGTTCGGATGGACACCTGTGGGTCGTCGAAGGTCCCAGCCGCACGTGTGGGACTCGTGGCTCGTGGCAGCCGCGTGGAGCAATCGGAGCTCTGGGCGGAGATCAGGGTCACGGACGGGACCCACCAAGGCTCCATGAACAGGCTGGTTCACTCTCACCAGCCCAACACGTCATCCAACTTGTAACCACTCAAGTACTCCAGATCTCTCAGCGCCAATGCCAACGACAATGACAACCGAGTCTGCTCAGAGATATATCTCCTCCCACACGGGGGGGCCTTGGTGAGAATCATCTCGCTGTCCGTCCCTCATTGGCCTACAGCCGCACCTACCTGGGCGGAGCCGTGGCCCCTGTTCGGAGACCCCATATTCTCCATGTGGCCACGTGGCCTCGCTTGCGCAGAGCAAGAGGGTCTGCCCTGAAAGGCCACCATACAAAAACTATCGTTTGTGGGCCCGAGGACCGGAACCCGAGGCCTCCTCTCGGCAAGTCAAGGTATGAGCAGCCAGCGGGTGGTGATGGGAGGTTTGGGATGGTTAGTTGGATGTAAAACCGAACTAAAGACATCACAACACACCCATTTAGTCCTCCCGCTAAACAAAAGGACGGGGTCCTGACTACACATGTACTTACGGCATAACTAACTTTGGGACCTGAATGTTGAGTGTGCATGGTTTCCAGATTCGTAAACAATATTGTTGCGGTTCTCGAAACGCATCTCTCCAACGCCAATAGCAGCCAACATACAGTGGTCCAGTAGGTTATTTCATTAATGTACATTCAGATAGTCCTTCCTTCTTGTCTCGTGGGGTCGAACGGACAGTACATTGTGTAAATCTCATAGCTAGGTCTGATTAAATCTCTGAACCTCATTCCTATTCTTTTTTCTCTGTTCCTGAGGTAAATCCAAGCAAGGGGTCCCCGCGAGGCCGGCAGGCACTCCGCTCGGACACCCATCTGTAAATACTACAGCCACACCCTTCGCGTAAGTATGCGTCCTCACAGAAGACCAAGGCAGCAGTAGAAGCCAACAATAAATGCCAGCACTGCATGGAGCATGTGCAGCGCAATGATGACCCCCCACCCACTGTTCAGGCGATCAGAGGTATAACCAACACACCAAATGCTAACAACATACAGTATGCACGCGGCACACTCTTCAATCTGAATCTCCATCGAATAATTATATCCAATCCTTTCCCTCAATTCCCTGACACAGATCAGGGCTGGCAGCGTACACTCCACCGCCTCTGATAACCGCGACCACGATGCTCGATGACGGGCGGACCAGCACGCTGACCACGTGTACAATGGCGGACCATCGTGTGCACTGGATGGGGCATGCTCAATGGCGGGCGAACCCACTCGCTGACCATATGTACAATGGCGAACTCGCGTGCAGCCCGTGATATTTATCATCGTACAGAATGGGGCACGAATAACACACATCTTTGGTCGGGTCTGAGCATGGGGTTACAATGACGTCTTACCGTCGGTCTTCGCTCACCATGACGGCCACAAATATCTCCCGTGAACGGCAGACATCCTCCTGTACTCCGCCTCAATGCAGCTGCTACCAGGCAGAGGCATGCTGTGCAGCGGGATCGCTCGGGCCGTGTGGTGCACCATGGAGCAGGCACATTGACCAGCGCTGACCGCAGGTCGCCGGGGCACGGCACGGGGTTCGGTGCAAGGCGATTCATATCACAGGGTTTGGTGCAAGGCAATTCATATCATGGAGTTCGGAGCAAGACGATTCCGCAGCCTGGAACCATCTGGCCGGAAGTAAAGTGGAGCCCCTTCCTGTCATGGCGGCCAGCCCGTGTGCTGGCCGGGGCCCAACCACAGCACCCGATTCGGGTGACAACACATCGCTTCGGGTCGTCACCCCTGCCCCGCACCACGGGGTCGATTAAAAGACCGATTGCGAAGCCGTCCATCCTCTCTAACGCGCTGGGATCTCAACTTGCTTCTCAGCGCCCTTCTTCACCGGCCCGCTGCTGTGACTCCGCCTTCTCACCCGCTCTCTCCACCACTCGCTTTGACTCTGCCTCTCTCCACGCACTGGCTTTGATTCCGCCTCTCTCCACCCACTGGCTTGTGACTCTGATTTCTCCACACCACTCGCTGCTGGCTACACTAAGTCCCTCTTTCACGCCTGATGGCTGCGTCTCATTCTCTGGACGTGGTTCCCAAACTTTTTCGTCCATGACCCAAAATTTGAAATCACATTTGCCTCGCAACCCAAATGATACTGGTACCTAGTGTACCTATGATAAAAATTGTCAGAGAAATGCTTTTGACATGAAACCCCCCTTAAAAACTGAGATTTTGAGGGGGGGTTCAAGTTTGGGTCACGACCCTGGGTTTGGGAACCCCTGCTCTGGACCGAAGCTAGCTGCATGAAGAAAGAGACGACACGCCACTGTCAGGGAGGTATCGCCAGCGGAGCATCCGCCCAAAATGTGCTGTGTGTCACGGTTGTGCAATCGTGCAAGGTATTGAGAGACCGTTAGCCTTATCTCTCCTTTTTCTCTTCATTAACTCTCTTCATCAGGTGTGGTGTGTGTGTGTGTGTGTGTGTGTGTTGTGTGTGTGTGTGTGGTGTGTGTCCTGGCGCCTCTCCTCACTTAGGTTAAGATTGTACAATAATTATATCGGGATAACTCTGCTCTGTGTCTGCTTTTGTAAGTTGCTAGTATTGTTGCCGCCACTCCTCACATTGCTTCCTATCCCTGCTCACACACAACAATAAAAGCTATATTCACTGTGCCACATATCTTTCCTCGCTTGCCTGTTAATAAGTTATTTGTAGAAATGTTCCCAGCTTGTTTTTGTCTTTTCTTTCATTGATCCAGCATGGTCCGTACCCTAACCTAGCCGGGACTTTATTCCCAACGATCCGTTCCTTTTAACCGGTACATCCTTGGCAGTGTCACTCGGCCGCATCTGATCCGGTAAAGTGATCCGGTTCGGACAAGTCGTACCGAGGGTGTGTCCCCCGGTAATTAGATCACGTGATTAATTAGGTAACCCGGTTCATCTATAGATGGAGGACCCTAGGTCACGTGGTTGAGTTATTGGCGTCCGGTCGGTTAGCGATCCGCCGCGTCACAGAATTATCCGTGTGCGATGGCCTGCAATTCCGGGGAGTCTGGTGGGAACCCGATGTAGCTCCCCCCCCCCCCCCCGCCGGTAGTCTTCTCACCCGACCCCGGCCCACAACAATATATATATATATATATAATATATTATATAAATATATATATATACAGTATATTATATATATATTTGTCCAGTTAAGGAAATTGCCTCGTTTAGCTGCCTCTGATGTCACCCACCTTCAAGTACCCAGGAAGTGCCTGACAAAATGACTTGAAAACTCGTCGTTGTACTCATTGCCGGTAAAACCAAAAAAATTCTGCCCCTTGCACTGCCACGCCATGTGCCATCATGGCGCCTCAGAACAGATCAAACCTTAGGCTTGGTCGGAGGCTCGGAGTAGGTCTTTCAATCTTCACGAGTGTGTAAAAAATAAATATACAGGTACATGAAAAGTGTAACTAGAACAGCTCGCCGTATATTCACGAACACACACAGTATGAAGGAGAACTGTTTCTGATTGCTGCATAAGTTCTACTACTCATGAATATTCATGAACAATCCATCCTTGGAATTCCTGGACAAATTCAGATACTGCGATTTAATTACTACAATAAACATGTTTTGTTTTGGAGTAAATTATAAAAGGATTGTTGAGTAAGTGGTGTCTGTTTAAACCTTGATGACTTCATGCTCATGGCAGCATCTAGGCGAGTGTGCACCCTGTTTCCTTCATTTCTGGACATCCCCCCCCCTTTTTAAAAAATCCTCGAACCACTCCTGGAGTCGATGATACATATATGCACTTATTTCATTATATTTGGATTTGTCTGGCATCGCTAGTGGGCGAATGGCAGTAATTGAACACGTAGGAATTGAACAAAATGGACGGTGATACAAGTCACATATTCAAATTTATCAGACCTAGTAAACCTAAACAAACATCATCTAGATCTAGAACAAATCATCTTTAGCTGCATCACATCAACATATCTTCACCCGACTAGACTCAAAGAAAAACTTCTTCAATTGATTTCTGATCTTGAAGCCACCAAAACAGACCACAAGGTATTACTGGCCTTCAAAAAGGACATCGGAAATGCGTTGTTGCTTGCAAGTCAAAACAACGCTGATGACGACGTAATGTTGCTGATTAGAACAGCTCAATTGATAAGAAAATACTTTTTCCGGATGAAATACAACTTCCAAGGATCCCTTGAATGACGAACAATATGACGACAACCGAGCATCTTTAATTGCCTTGATACAAATGATGCTTGGTGGCACGAATATAAAGAGCCAAACAGAGAATAATGATGACATTTGCAGTGCTGTTTTGTCCTTGACTCAATTGTGCGTCTTCAATGCCATAACTCTTCAGCCTTGCACACATGAAGGGGATGGCCATCGAAAAAGTCTCCATTCTGCTCATGTGGGGATCATGATCCATTCAACACACTCGACGTTGTTGTGTTGGCCATTGCAACGGCCAGTGCTCTCCACGGATGTGAAATATGGCTGGCCTTTGGACATGGACCCAAAATGCGATACATTGGGGCTCACATCATTGCCAGTCACTTGGGTGAATATTCCTCATGGGGATTGCTATTTCTACACGCCATGTCTGGTTGTGATACTGCTTCATCGTTTTGTGCGATAGGCAAGAAAACTGTTTGGAATGTATGGAAATCTTCGATGCACCTACGGACAGTCTTCAACCGTCCTTCGCATGGCCCAGGCCAGATTTCTGATGAAGACATGGAACAATTAGAGAGGTTTGTTGTTCTACTATATAGCCGAACATCACATCTTGGTGAGGTGAACGAAGCACGCAAACACCTCTTCGCTTACAGAAATCGTAAGATAGACAACATTCCTCCAACCATAACTGTACTGCTTCATCATACCAAAAGAGCAGCATACCAGGCAGGCCACATTTGAGGACATGCACTTATCGCCAATCCAACTCTTCCATCTCCTTCAGACTGGGGATGCACAAAGGAGGAAGATGAGTAACAGTGGTCCCACTCTTCCAGAAACATCAAAAGGTTGAACATAGTTGGTGAAGTGCAAATGTAAGAAGAGGTGTCAGGGAAGTTGTACTTGCGTGAAAGGAAATTCACAATGTACACAGTTGTGTTATTGTGCTGGCCGGTGTGTACGAAAGCTTCCCTGAGGGTTAGTTGTTATCTTACGTGTATGTAATATGCTAGGTTTGGGAGTTATGATATCTTGTACTATAATCTACTATTTGCTCATGTATCTCAATTTGTTGTTGGATTTGCGTGAATGCATTTCACCACATAAATGTCCAATAGATAGTGTTGTGTTTTGTCTCTATCAGTTGTGCAATTCATGATATGGCATTCCAATGACTTTCTATTGGTTCACGAGCGCCAGCCAGAGTGACCACTATATTCGTTATGTCTGTCTGTGTCTCTGTCTGTCTGGTCTGTCCAGAGCATAACTCCGTGGACTTTGATCCGATCTTGATGAAACTTGGTTATGTGTTCGATATCAATGTCGAGTTGTGTTTTTCCTGGATGAGGGCGTGGCACGCCCCCCAAAATAGCCATTTTTAGGGGGTAGTCGGATTAAAAATCTTCTTCTCCTAGGGAATTGACTGAATGGATGGTTCTTCGGTATTTGAATAGCAAAATGAATTATCTAAAACTTGTCGTTGTCCGATTTTTCATTTTCGTCCCAAGGTCAAGTCACAGGTCAAAACTTAGAAAATTGCGAATTTTGACATAAAAATCATACGACGCCCAAACTTTAAGAGCTAGGATGACAATATTTTTATGCATAATCTTGAGGTCATTCCCACCTAAAGTCTTGAAACCATTTTGCTCTATCTCGAACACCTTGCCCGTGGCGCCCCTTCAAGTTTGTTTTTACGTGATTTCATCAAAGTATGGATAATCCGAGGAGTGCGAAATGCCATATAGCCTATATGACGTTATATTGTCCTGGAATGTTCCAGAGGAAGTTTTGCACCAAAGGTCATAATCCTTGACCTTTGACCTTTAAAGCACAAAGGTCAAATTTTCAAAGTTGTGGGAATCGAACCGGGTTTTCGACCTTCTTCGCCGAACAAACTCCAATAAGCTATAGCACGTATCCTGTTTCCTTATTTTAATGTCCACAACATTGTTTTGTGACCTTTAAAGGTTCTGCAAAGGTCAAATTTTGAAAGTTTGTGAACGAAACCGGTTTTCGACATTTTGCAGCTGTTGATTGAAGGCCACTATAATTATTATAATTGGTCAAAATTATCACATTGTCTCATCCTTGACTTCTGAAACAATCTACATCGTCAAATACCGCTCGTGAACCAGGGTCGTCTTCAGACTTGTATATTATATAGTGTTTGATATCAAATATGAAGATAGTGTACTGTTTTTATCAATAGGATAGATAACTAAGTTTGAATTGTATTTGATTTTGTCACACCTGTTTTTACATTTACCTATGCCCACCGAAGGTGGACGGAGGTAATGTTTTCACCCCTGTCTGTTTGTTTATTTGCAAAATCTAATATTTTTCAAGAATATTGGTAAGTCGATTTTGATATTCTGTCTGTTTGTCTCTTTGTCACCTACAGGTCACAATTTTAAACCGATCTTCACGAAACTTCAACACATGGTAGAGTTTGTCATAAGGAAGAAGCCTTTTGTTTTTGAGGTCAAAAGGTCAAAAGGTCAACATCGGCGCAAGGTCAACAACTAAGGTGGTATTTCTAAAATCCTCAATTTTCATCTTATTGACTTGAAATTTGAAGAGGATTTGCATATTTGGTCATTGAATTCAACCACCAATTATTTTTGAGGTCAAATTTGTTTTATGGATTTTGCAAGTATCATGCTCTGCATGACGTCTTCTTGTTACTTGCAAAATCGAAGATTTTTCAAGTATATTGGTCAGTTGATTTTGTTATTCTGTCTGTCTGTTTGTCTGTTTATTGCCTACAGGTCACAATTTGAAACCAATCTTCACGAAACTTCACCACATGGTACAGTCTGTGATAAGGAGGAAGCCTATTGTTTTAGAAATTAAAAGGTCAAAATATCAACATCGTCCAAAGGTCAACAATTTAGGTGAGATTTCTAAAATCCTCAATTTTCATCCGATTGACTTGAAATTTGAGGAGGATTTCTATTTCAGGTCACTGAATTCAACCAGACAATTATTTTTGGGGTCAACATCGACCAAAAGGTCAGCATTGGCCCAAAGTCAACAACTAATGTGGGATTTCTAAAATCCTCATTTTTCATCTGATTGACTTGAAAATTAAACAACAATTGCATAATGCATTACTGAATTGGGAAACCAACTATTTTTGAGATCAAAAGATCAAAGGTCAAGTCAAGGTCAAACTTCTAAAATCATCAATTTAAATCTGAAAAATAATCAATTTTCATACGATTGACCTGAGCTTGTCTGGTGTTGGCTTAATGGCTAGAGTGGTGGACTTGGGATCCGAGGATCCTGAGTTCAAATCCTGCTTGGCTAGTGAATTAATTGAGGTCAACCAGGTGAGGTTGACTCAGGCTGTCATCCTTCCGAGGTCGGCAAAATGAGTACCAGCTTGCTGGTGTCCTGTGTCCGAGTGGCGACCCATCCAGGATTGTGCCCAATAGCCCAGGAGTCTGCTTAGGTAGCAGCAACGCTCTGCACAGAGTATGGTCCCAATGGATGAATGGATGGATGGACCTGAGCTTTGATTAAGATTGTGAATTTTAATCTTAATGAAATGGACAATTTGATTTATCCATGGCAACCTTTGGAGACCGAATCATGGTGGGGATGTTGTGTATGTGACAAGGAGGAAGGTATTCAATCTTGGTGAAGATCTGAATCCAGATTCGGATACGAGAACTTTTTAAAGTAATTCTTCACCATTGAGTGATAGGGCTAAAACGAGATATGTAGCACGATATCTAAAAAAGTTGTGGACAGATTAGGATGAAACTTCGTTGATGCGTTGGTTAGGTGACAAGAATAAGCCGATTAAATTTTAGTTCAGGTCCAAATCCAGATCCAGCCAATCAGTGGGATACAAAAGGTAAACTAATCAACCTGGTGGAGGTATGCGCTCTACCGAGTGTCAGTCTAGTTTCCTTTGATCTGTTGTTTGAAGAAATATAAGTTAAATAATCGCATTTGTTTACAAGCTATATGTGCTTGTGTGTGTAATAATAAATATATAAATTAGTCAGTTTGATATTCTCAGCTATAATTGAAGAACAATCATGACTTTTTGTCAAAACATGTAGCATTCTGGACTGATACGGCATAGTTGCAAATATTTATGATTGAAGAGTGTTTCACCAATCTTTGACCTCATTTCTTTTGGCTGTTACCTGGTCTCAATTAGCATTTTCGTGTGAAAACAAAGAATAGAATAACCCATCGATTTCCAAACATGTGACACTATTTGGTGGCCCTCCCTACACAAAAATATATTTAAAATTTAGAAACCATTCTTTAAAAATGTAATTGCATTGCCAAATTTGGAATATACCCTACCCCCTTTCCAAACCTACTTTTGGACAGGAAACGTTTTTCAGGCATCTATTTTCCCTATTTTGGGGGGAATCAGCATACTTGGCAAACCCTGTTTACCAAATTTCATGCTTTATGCTGGAAGTGCCCATCCTTTTCACCTATCTGTCCCACTATACCTGCGAAACACCGGGATGACAGTTTATCGCTGAATCTGGATTGAAATGCAGGCTAGACGGCTTAGGGGCGAGTGTGCATACCTCTAGGTCTAGGCCTTCCTGTCGGCCCAAGGAGGGACTACTGCACTATAAAGAACACTTTCCTTCAGCAAGGCCATTAAGCTAAATATTTAATTTGCAGTCACGTGGAAGCAAAATCTCGCATACTGTTTTCGTCCCAAACTACACCTGTCAGCCAGCATCATGGCCACACAAATAATGCCAATGTTTTCTGGTTGCATCATCAATTTCTCTCGTTGTATTGGGATAGCGGGGAGCAGTTAAAGCCTTGTTGCAAGTGCCCGACCTACATATCTCTCTCTCTCTCTCTCTCTCTCTCTCTCTCTCTCTCTCTCTCTCTCTCTCTCTCTCTCTCTCTCTCTCTTCTCTCTCTCTCTCTCTCTCTCTCTCTCTCTCTCTCTCTCTCTCTCTCCTCTCTCCTCTCTCTGTGTCTCTCTCCACTCTTGCGACAATCAGACGTAAGAGTACAATTTGAAATTTGCTTCAAAAGCTTGCTCTATTTGAAAGATGAAATTAATTTTGTCTACAAGCAAGTCTTGTCTACTTTTAGCATCCAAATGCCTTCCTGCTGTTTTTTTTTGCCATGATACATCGCTGCCTTTTAGCACTGCATATAATGAGTTTTAGTCAGATTTGAGCACCCCATCCCCAGACCACTCAGATATAGAGTACACTACCAACCATATTGTTTTGCTCATTTTCAGTGGATGCTGCATAGACATGACGGGCTAAGTGACATCTCAACATAATTACAACTAGAAGGCCTCACGGTAAAGCCCAGGATGGTCTAAAATGGAACCCTGAACAGTACCCTTTAATGACCCTCTTTACGTAACAGCAAGAATTGCTGACCCCCCGGTTCAAGCTATTACAGAACGGCGCAGATACAAATGAACCGTAATACCAAGTATATGCCACAGGATTAACAAAAGAACAAGGAAAGAAATTCAAATAAATGGCCTGTCCACCACAAAAAGGACGGAAACTTTTCATTCTTGGAGCAAAAACATACGCAATCGAATAACAAATAGAACAGCAGGCGGTGGCCTACTTAGGAAAAGACCAACTGAAAAGGGGCGCACGACCGTGGTGAAATTTAAAGTCACCAATTTATCACAGTTTCTTCCGACTAATACAGAAGGCCTGTGTCCTCGTATCTTCCAGTGGGTTCAGTGCCTTTCGAAACGATATTCGGGACTGCTGCAACTTTCCTTCCATAGAAAAATGCTGATGGGGTGCATTTTAAAAAGAGTAGCCATTGTGTGCTGGTAGACTTGCCAAATTGGAAGTTGCTGCCACATTCTCTCAACAAAGTTCTTTACCAAATCTGACAAGCTGGTTTGTGAAAAGTTGAACTGACGCCACTAGCCGTATAAGCTTTCGGCTGCCCACAAAGTCGATGGGTCTTCATCTTTAGCAATTATGGAGCACTTGGAAATGAAGAACAAGAGCCGCCATAATACCGAACAACAGCTGTCGTACAAAGATTCATACACAAGAGGGAACTGCGATTGAATGGAATCATTGGTTGCATCATTGCAATGATATGAAAACCATGAACCAAAAGTTGATAACTGTAATCAATTCCTTCCCGGTAAGTGAAATAAGAAATCCAGCACAATTTTTTATCACTTTGGCTGAACAGGATCTCAGGATTTAAGCACCGATGTTATTACGCCATAGATGTGGCAAAGAAGATGAGTCCGTGCAGCCGATTCTCATCCTCGTTGATGAAGAATGGCATGCGAGTTAATAAGTGATCCCTCTGGAGAGACCAAGTACGGTTAAGGTTTGAAATTGGATTAAAGGATATGGATAAAATGGGTTGGAAACACGAGCTTTACGATGCCAAGTGAGAATTTAAGCACTTTGGATTGCCCCAAGCTACCTCCTAATCCAGTCCTAACGGCCTTAACCTGCAGCACTAATTCTTGCGACTCCCTCGACCTAATCCTGACTCGCAGATCACCTCTAAACCCGAGCTCTAATATTGCAGTCCAAACCATCACCCACTTTGGTATTTACCCCGTAAGAAACAGAGAACGTTTTCACACTGATCATGGTTCAACTGCAGATAATCCGACATCAAATGTAATTTTCTCAAAACTGAATACTGTACTTGCCTGGCAAAGCATCTGCCTCTTTGTAGCTACCTGTCTTTCTTCTCCATTTAATCCTATCGCAATGGACATGGCAAACACTTTGCTATCAAATATATGACTATTCATATAAATAGCTTGACATCATGCTTGAGTCACACCATCTGTGCTGTGTAACATAGGCCCTGTGCCTGCGACCTTGGCATTGACCTTGCTGAAAGTGAGGATGGAGGAGAGAGAGAGAGAAGAGTGAGAGAGAGAGAGAGAAGAGGGAGAGAGGAGAGAGAGAGAGAGAGAGAGAGAAGAGAGAGAGAAGAGAGAGCAGAGAGAGAGTAAGAGGCTGCGGCAATGGAATACTAATCAGGAGCGACGTTATGCTTTTTGTCTTTCTTTCCTGTCTGTCTTTCTTTCATATGGAAGGATATATGCATAAAGCACTTAAATTGGCATAATTGCTTCCCAATTTTCCAGATGCACGAGAAACTCCATCACCATACATACAGATCAATCAAAATGGTGATTACCACCTATCTGGATAAAATAATTTTTTTCATTAATTTACCATCCATCTTCTTCCTTGCGATTGCAAATCGAAGACCTTTGTCGGTCTCTCCAAAGACATTAATATTTAGCCGATTCATCTCATCTCCATCCATTGAATTTGAAACATTTTGGATTTCAACCGCCTCACCTTCTTAATACCATTACTGGAATTCTCTTGTCGTCATCTCGAGTTTCCCTGCCGCAAAGCACATCCAAGTCGCACCCCCTGAGGAGGACAGTGCTGCCACAGCAGCTTCATGGGCAAGGAAATACAATGAGTTGTTTGCCTTTGCTTTCTGAAAGGGGGGGGGGGGCAGGATTCTTTTTGCCATCACCTTCCCAGTGGGGTCACAATCTGAACCTGCAATCGGCAAATTACAATATTGAAACCCAACCAGTTGAGCCCACCTGGGAACCTCCACTGGAACACTCGATACCTCCAAAATGCTGGTGCTATGGTGCAATTTAATCAGTGAGCACCCCCTGCCGACCGAATATTTCATGTTAGTCCGTGGTTTGGCAGAGCTGGAGTTGAGTTACTGGGAGGCGGTGAAAGCTCAGCGTTTATTCCTTCATATCTCTGCCAAGAATTTGTACTTTTAGCATCCAATTGCCTTCATATCTTTCAGTTTAAAGCAAGGTCTTATTTTTCACAACAATTATATTTACCATTTTGTCTTTTTGACAAAGCCATTAAGGCCTGAACTCTGCGCTGTCTCGAACTGGTGTTGATGTTATCTTGTCAATTATATGTGACCATTGCACACTGCCTCTTCACATTGGTGGTCCACAGTAATGCCCTGTGGAGATCTAATCTATGGTTGGGTGGTGTCGATCATGGCAACTGCTGACATGCATGATACAAAATTTGCGGATCATCACAGCAGCTAAGCTATTGGCCAGCGGACAAGAAGCTGGAATATTAGATGGCTTGATGTGCAATTCCGAGGGGTCTGTCAGGAGGATAACGAGGAGAGGATAATTATCGAAGCTGAAAAAAAAACATCAGCCGAGGACTGTGGAGACCCTGAGTTCTGGTGCATCGTGATGGAGAGCACACGGTTACCAGTCGGGGTCATTCGGTGTGCCAGTACGAGCACTGCATGAGCACAGCTCATACTAGTAGGGTTCGTGATGCCTTGTGGAAGAGGGTGAGCACAGTGTGAGTGAGAGCACACTGCTGCAGGCTTATGGGTGAGCCAGCAACGAAACACCCATGAGGACAGTGCTTGCTGTTTATGGGCTTGTGCTCACCTGTCAGGCATTGCGAACACCATGTGTGAGAGAGAGAGAGAGAGAGAGAGAGAGAGAGAGAGAGAGAGAGAGAGAGAGAGAGAGAGAGAGAGACAGAGACAGAGACAGACAGGACAGAGAGAGACAGAGACAGAGACAGGAGAGACAGAGACAGACGAGACAGAAGAAGACAGAGACAGAGACAGAGAGACAGAGACAGAGACAGAGACAGAGAGAGACAGAGACGAGAGGACAGGAGAGAGAGAGACAGAGACAGAGAGAGAGAAAGCACACTGTTACGGGACTATATTAGTACCTCAGACAGCACATGTCACCTCATACTGTTACAGCCTTGTGTTAATCTGCGGGACAATGCAAGCAAAAAAGTGTCAGCGAGAGCATGCACTGTTATGGGTCCATGCTAGCTGGTAAACCTGGGTGTCAGCACATGGGAGCTCACACAGTCGCCTGCCTGTACTAACATGTGGAACAGGGCAAGCACGACGTAAGTGAGAGCACAATGTTACCGGTCATGAGCCAACTAAAAGCAAGTGTTCTGGAGGTGAGATGGAGCCACACCAGGCAGTGCTTTCGGTGTGAGCAGTGGGAGCATGACACTGCCGAGCGGAAAACTGCTCAGGTGTAGATATTGGACCAAGACGACCTGTGTGAGTCTGCCAAAAAAGTGCTGGGCAGACAGATAATTCTTCTTCTCCACTTAATTCTCACCCTCACACTTGTTTGTAATACATTTTCAAAATAAAACTAGATATCGGCGATCGCCCGCAACTTACTCTTGGCCACAATCCATTGACGGATAGATTGTAAATTAAGAAAATGTGTCCCCTCTTATAATCTATCTATAAAACTCAACACCATGAGAATCGGAGGAAAATTATTCAAGTTATGATCACAAATGTGTTTTTTGATCAAAAAAGGTAGTCGAGTTATGGTGAAAAATGTTAAAATCTCTATAATTGCGTCATGACCTGAAAAAAATTAAGTCGTGCTCAAAAAATTTTCTCAACCCTGCATACCTTCTATTCCCATTGTTGAGGAGAAATTTAATTTCGAAAGTCCCAGACGGCTCTGAGATACAGCTCAGAAATTGTCATTGAAGGAAGAGAAAAATTAAATATTTTAAAACCTCAATGGTGGTTTGGTACCCCCTCGGGGAGGTCTAATAAACTCTGGGGTACCATTAAAAATTGGTGGCACTAATTGAAGAATCAAACCCTTGACAATAGATATAAGCCTCCTTGGTTGGTTTAACTATAGTAAAACAAAGACAGAAGTATATTGTGGATGACGTTTTCCATTCTTTCGGTTCAGAGTTGATCCAAGAGTCCCATGTAGAATATGAAGGAACTGTCATTAGAGTTGGCCTTTGAATTGTATGGATCAAATTAATTGCACAAGTTTCATTTTGACGCATGAAATGTAAACACCTGGGAATATGAATTCATTTAAAGGGGAGGAGCTGCTACCTGCACAGCAACCACACTCAAGCAGTGTAAAATAGCAAGCAGTGTAAAAACCAAACCACTTGGCCAGTGCAGTTTAAAGCAGGAATTTGTCATTTGTTCAAAGTGCCTACGATAACTCGTCTACTCTAAAGAAAACACATCCTGAGGTCTTTTACATGCACCAACTAATGCTACCAGATGGGACACTCAGCTTAATGCCCATCCTTGAGACAGCACATTTTGTCATGGAACACCTTGCCTACAAAGCAGCAAGCGAACACTTTATTGTCGGGTCGAGAATCAAACCCACTCTAAACAGCTAACAGGTAAGTGCGCTGTCAGATCCTGTATGCACCATTCTGTCAGATGCCACCTTTCAGCGTTGGTTCCGTTCAACTTCGATTTCTGAGTCAAATGCAGCTGCGTAACGTTGATGACCCTGCCCTGTCCTGGCAGAACACCTCAGTTTGTGTCATGCTTGCTATTGAACTGTCTAATCTGGGGTTGATCCACTGGTGTGAAACGGAAACTGCTGTTCTGGTGCATTTCCAATGTCAACTCGGCTGCACCATCTGTCAACAGGGAGGCGGTGCATCCCAAAGCACGAACACACACTCTTTGGCTGGTGACATAAATTCAGCTTTTTTATTGTATACCGGGTCAAGGCTCGTTGAAAAGCTAGAACACTAAACGTATCAGGACGCAGAATAACAAAAGGAAAAGTGTGAGAGAGAACAACAGAACAAAAGGGACATGGGTGGACAGGGTGGATGCAGAAGGAAACTCTCAGGAAGGAAAATCTGGAAGTTCAGAAGGAGGGCTTGGGGGTAGGGGAGGGGTTAACACTTAACTCGGATAGAAAAGATCATGGTTTGGTATTGCGGATGATCAGAGATGCTGATGGACAGCTGTCTTGAAGACATGCTTGTAACGGGTGACCCCAACAAAACGGTACTGACCTTACCTCTAATACCATCCTCCATACCAATGATATCCTCTTGCTTTTTGCAGGTGCACAAAGTGGAGTTCATGTTGCGTGAGCAGATTTCGATTTAGTCAAGATAGCCCCATTTTTTGAACATGATGTGGACAACTAAAGAAAAATAGTTTTCAATCAAAATCTACCTGGAAACGAAATTCTTCAGGAAAACTCAAACCAAGTTCAGGGTTAGATGGTCAAGGACATCTACCGACAAAGGGCACAATCCATCGAGGATCTCAAAAGAGCAATAACTGACACATTCCCTTCAATCACTGCAGCCGAAGGTGTGAGAGTAATAAACAATTTTTCCCTTCCAATCCAATTAAGTGTGCCTGATGCCGAAATCCGGAGCATGTGTTCTAACCTCATTCAAATCAATGACATTAAAGATATCCATCTGAAATTTTCCATCGTGATCATGTGAAGCCAATGTGTACCAAATAACATGTCATTTAAAATGGGAATTGCTTTGCAATACATTCTCCCGACTGGTCCCAATTAATGTTCAGGATATAACAATTAGTTTGCGTTTAATGCACACTCGAGCCGATACTGGAACCAAAATGAAGAAGAAAAAGAACCTTTCTAACCCACCGTGTTTTGTTCATTTATAGGCTTTGCCTATTTCATATTAAAAATAATCCGATGTACACACATGAAACAAAAACATTCATATGGCTTGTGTGCATATATTATACATTGTGGTTATATACCTAGGATCATTCCAATTGCACTGGGGCAGAGAC
>CM068958.1:30749178-30759462 GCA_035128595.1 Eptatretus atami | reverse complement strand
CCCCATACGACCACACCACCAGTATCAATTTGCACAAAGTTTGGGCAGGTCCAAAGGAAGATTTTAAGCTACAGGCCATTGCATATTTGCCTGTCCGGGAAATGGCCACCATTAAAAAAAAAAAATGCCACAATTCCATTGGTATTACACCCGCGCATGTCACGCAAAGCGGAGTCAGTAATTGATTCACTCTGTCTGTCAGTTATATCGAGGAACTACTTAATTTCAATGAATGTTATATTTTTGAACACCGTAGAACACTAATTGGAACATGAATCAGAAACATGAACCTGCAGTTTATCAGTAGATTTGGCTCTGAATGTGGCAAATTGTACGGAATATCGTCCCGAGTGGCGCATGCACAGACAGGAGTAGGTAAGTATTAACTCTGCTTGCCTGTCTGGCAGTCAACAAAATTGACAATCATTCCAACCAGGAAACGTAGTTTAGGAACGTCATAAAGGACACAAACAACAGGCACGAATACGAATGCAACGTGTTAAATAAGTGGTGTAAAACAGGTGTATTGACGGCAGTAAACTTCCGATTCAATGGTGAGTTTGTGTTTTTCTACAGCTTTTAAACTTCTTTATATGTAAAATCAATTATATGTTTCAACACTGAAGAAACAATCGCCTTGTTTGCGCTTCCAAAAAACCCTCATTTCGCAGTACTTGTACTTGAGTTGCCGCATCAAATTTGCCGCAGGGGGCAGAGCAACAGCGATGTTCAGACAAAAATGGCGGACCCTGTGATTACAACGACAGACTAACCTCGTCCAAAATATTTGTTTATTGTGCAACATTTCTCAAAGATCGTTCCAAAGTTTTTGGAGAAGAGTACAGAAGGTTAGCTTGGGGTGTGTTCGTAGCAGCAGTTGTTCCTGTCGGCTTTTGGTGCTTGCCACGGCTGTGTACACAAATGTGTGACACAAATTCAAGGCACTGAAGCAAGCACTCCGACATAATGTAGTACTCGCATTGCTAACGACATGGTGGTCTCCATGTAAACAACAATATTGTTGGACTTGAGCAAATGCTGTCCGGGCTGTCGTTTCAGTTTACTCGATCCTTTTGTGACAACTTCTTGAAATGAATTTAATGTGTTAGCAATGGCTACAGAGTACAATGAAGAGGGAAAGAAAATTAAAAAATGGGGAAGCAGAAGGGGACCCTCTGCTAAGCTTTATCGTCCTACCACTGTGCATTTGGGAAGGGTTTGCATGTTTGTAGATCTGAGGAATGCACCAAATTTATGAAAGGTGCGAAACGAGCATCTTGCTAACATGTGCCTAACCTTCAACGGTGAAAAAACAAGCTAATCTCTCATCTAGAAATGATTTATGAAGGAGATAACAGTCGATTAGTTGTGTGTGCCTAAACAGCCGATTAGTGTGTGCGCATGCGCAGATGCACAACGAGGTCTGAGAATCGTCTGCGCATGCGGCAGATCAACACGAGGTCTGAGAATCGTCTGCGCGCATTGCGCAACGAGGTCTGGAATCGTCTGCGCATGCGCGATCACAACGAATCTGGAATCGTCTGCGCATGCGCAGATGCACAACCAGGTCTGAGGATCGTCTGCACATGCGCAACGAGGTCTGGAATCGTCTGCGCATGCGCAATCACACAACGAGGTCTGGAATCGTCTGCGCATGCGACCAGATGCACAACAGGTCTGGAATCGTCTGCGCATGCGCAGATGACACAACGAGTCTGAGGAATCGTCTGCCCATGCGCAGATCGCACAACCAGGTCTGGAATCGTCTGCGCATGCGCAGATGCACAACCAGGTCTGGGAATCGTCTGCGCATGCGCAGATGCACAACCAGGTCTGGGAATCGTCTGCGCATGCGCAGTCGACAACCAGGTCTGGAATCGTCTGCGCATGCGAGATGCACAACCAGGTCTGGAATCGTCTGCGCATGCGCAGCATCGACAACGAGGTCTAGATCGTCTGCGCATGCGCAGACGCACAACAGGTCTGGAATCGTCTGCGCATGCGCAGATGCACAACGAGGTCTGAGACGTCTCGCATGCGCAGATGCACAACAGAGTCTGGAATCGTCTGCGCATTCGGCAGATCGCACACCAGGTCTGGAATCGTCTGCGCATCGCAGATCGCACAACCAGGTCTGGAATCGTCTGCGCATGCGCAGATGACACCAGGTCTGGAATCGTCTGCGCATGCGAGATGCACACCAGGTCTGGAATCGTCTGCGCATGCGCAGATGCACACGAGGTCTGAGAGTCGTCTGCGCATGCGCAGATGCACAACAGGTCTGGGAATCGTCTGCGCATGCGCCAATCGCACAACGAGGTCTGGAATCGTCTGCGCATGCGCAGATCGCACAACGAGGTCTGGAACGTCTGCGTGCGCAGATGCACAACCAGGTCTGAAATCGTCTGCGCATGCGCAGATGCCACCGAGGTCTGGGAATCGTCTGCGCATGCGCAGATTGCACAACGAGGCTGGAATCGTCTGCCATGCGCAGATGGCACAACGAGGTCTGGGATCGTCTGCGCATGCGCAACGAGGTCTGGAATCGTCTGCGCATGCGCAGATGCACAACGAGGTCTGAGAATCGTCTGCGCATGCGCAGACGCACAACGAGGTCTGAGAGTCGTCTGCGCATGCGCAGATGCACAACGAGGTCTGGAATCGTCTGCGCATGCGCAATGCACAACCAGGTCTGGAATCGTCTGCGCATGCGCAATGCACAACGAGGTCTGGGAATCGTCTGCGCATGCGCAGATGCACAACGAGGTCTGGAATCGTCTGCGGATGCGCAGATCGCAGAGGTCTGGAATCGTCTGCGCATGCGCAGATGCACAACCAGGTCTGGAATCGTCTGCGCATGCGCAGATGCACAACGAGGTCTGAAATCGTCTGCGCATGCGCAGATGCACAACGAGGTCTGGAATCGTCTGCGCATGCGGAATGCACAACGAGGTCTGAGAAGTCTCTGCATGCGCAGAGCACACGAGGTCTGAGATCGTCTGCGCATGCGCAGATGGCACAACGAGGTCTGAGAATCGTCTGCGCAGGTGAAGACGCATAACGAGGTCTGGGATCGTCTGCCAGCGCAGATCGCCACAACAAGGCCGATTAGTTGTGTGTGCCTAAACAGCTGATTAGTTGAGTGTGCCTAACATACCGATAGTATGGTGCCTAAACAGCTGATTAGTTGTGTGTGCCTAAACAGCCAATTAGTTGTGCACACATAAACTGCCAATTAATTGTGCATGCCTAAGTTATGATTCAACCCTTTTAACATTTACTGATCTGCGCATGCGCAGACGATTCTCAGACCTGGTTGTGCGATCTACGCATGCGCAGACGATTCTCAGACCTGGTTGTACGATCTGCGCATGCGCAGACGATTCTCAGACCTGGTTGTGCGATCTGCGCATGCGCAGACGATTCTCAGCCTCGTGTGCAATCTGCGCATGCGCAGACGATTCCAGACCTCGTTGTGCATCTGCGCATGCGCAGACGATTTCCAGACCTCGTGGTGCATCTGCGCATGCGCAGACGTCCTCAGACCTCGTTGTGCGATCTGCGCATGCGCACACAACTAATCGGCTGTTTAGGCACACACAACTAATCGACTGTTTATCTCCCTTCATAAATCACTTTCTAGATGAGAGATTAGCTATGTTTTTTCACCGTTGAAGGGTTAGGCACATGTTAGCAAGATGCTCGTTTCGCACCTTTCATAAATTTGGTGCAAATTCCTCAAGATCTACAAACATGCAAAACCCTTCCCCAAAATGCACAGTGGTAGGACGATAAAGCTTAGCAGAGGGCTCCCCCTTCTGCTTCCCCATTTCTTTAATTTTCTTTCCCTCTTCATTGTACTCTGTAGCCATTGCTAACACATTAAATTCATTTCAAGAAGTTGTCACAAAAGGATCGAGTAAAACTGAAAACGACAGCCCGGACAGCATTTGCTCAAGTACCACAATATTGTTGTTTACATGGAGACCACCATGTCGTTAAGCAATGCCGAGTACTACATTATGTCGGAGTGCTTGCTTCAGTGCCTTGAATTGTGTCACACATTTTGTGTCACACAGCCGTGGGCACAAGCGACACAAAAAGCCGACAGGAAAACAAGCTGCTTGCTAACGGAACACACCCCAAAGCTGAACCTTCTGCTAACTCTTCTCCAAGAAACTTTGGAACGATCTTTGAGAAATAGTTGCACAAAATAAACAAATATTTTGGACGAGGTTAGCTCTGTCGTTGTATCACAGGGTGCCGCCATTTTGTCTGAACATCGCTGTTGCTCTGCCCCTGCGGCAAATTTGATGCGGCAACTCAAGTACAGTACTGCGAAACTGAGGGTTTTTTGGAAGCGCAAACAAGGCGATTGTTCTTCAGTGTTGAAACATATAATTGATTTTACATATAATAGAAGTTTTAAAAGCTGTAGAAAAACACAAAACTCACCATTGAATCGGAAGTTTACTGCCGTCAATACACCCTGTTTTACACCACCTTATTTAACACGTTGCATTCGTTATTCGTGCCTGTTGTTTGTGTCCTTTATGACGTCCCTAAAAACTACGTTTCCTGGTTGGAATGATTGTCAATTTTGTTTGACTGCCAGACAGGCAGGCAGAGTAAATAAATTACCTCACTCCTGTCTGTGCATGCGCACTCGGGACGATATTCCGTACAATTTGCCACATTCAGAGCCAAACTACTGATAAACTGCAGGTTCATGTTCTGATTCATGTTCCAATTAGTGTTCTACGGTGTTCAAAAATATAACATTCAATTGAAATTAAGTAGTTCCTCGATTATATACTGACAGACAGAGTGAATCAATTACTGAACTCCGCTTTGCGTGACATGCGCGGGGTAATACCAATGGAATTGTGGCCATTTTTTTTTTTAATGGTGGCCATTTCCCGGACAGGCAAAATATGCAATGGCCCTGTAGCTTAAAATCTTCCTTTGGACCTGCCCAAACTTTGTGCCAAATTTGATGCTGGTGGTGGTGGTCGTATGGCAGCTTAGCTGCCGGGGTAGCTATCATTTCTTGAAGCACGACTGTGTTGCTGATGCAGTGCCCCTTTACCAGTACACATACTGGAACTGGTACTCATTTCGCCGACCTCAGAAGGATGACAGGCTGAGTCAACCTCCTGGTGTATTAATTCAGCAGCCAATGGGGCTTGAACTCAGGACCCTAGGATCCCAAGCCACCACCCTAACCACTGAGCCAACACCAGGCTATGAAATTTGATGCTTATATTACCAATGTCACAATGCTTTCAAATATCCGCCGGGCTGTGAGGAGAGTGCTCTGTAGAGATGTCACCCACCATTCATTCATTTTACCTGTCAAAATATGTCATTTGTGATCCTTCGCTGTTATATAGCGAAAAGTATTCCTTAGCTTTTAATGTCAAACAATATACCTATGTTGGTAATATCATTGATTGGTCCTTCGCTCTGTCATGAACTTCTTATTATTATTGGTTTTAATGGCGTTTTTGAACCACAAGGCTCTATATACATCACATACATAAACACTTCGGCTGGAGCACAAACAAGTATGGGGGACGTGATATTGTTTGACCTGTTTCTTTTATATATTTCAAAACTGATTTGCAGCGTCGAGGGTACTTTTGGCTCAATAGGCACCGTGTATCTGGTACACCTGACCAGCTGATCTCCATCTCTCGGGCAGAGTGGGAAAGGCACGATTTGGATCCCCCATACCGAGAGGCATTGTGTGAAGATGTGTTCCAAATCTTCGGGAACCTTACACTGCTCAGAGAACCCTGTAGAGTGACACCCTATCCCATGTAAATAGGAGTTTAGAGCACAATGTCCGAGTCTGAGCCTGTATATGTTTGCCTGGTCTCTTCGGGAGAGTCGAGGAAATGACACAGATCATTCAACCAAAGGGTGCACCTTATAGCACCGTCTCCCTTTATTAGTGGAGGTCTCCCAATAAATTGCCATCTTTTTTTGTTGATGTGATTCCTAATTAGATTAAAGAGTTCTGACACATCCATCGGGATTGGGGTTTCAAAATCTGAACTGAGTGTATGTTTGGCTGCCGGATCACAGGCCTCATTGCCTCCAATGCCCATGTGGGCAGGGATCCAGCACAGGTCAAACGACCGTGCCCCTACAATTAGCCATGTTAATAAGGTGAAGGACCCCAAGTACCAGGTCGTACTTACATCTAGACTGTACGGATTCCAACACCTTCAGACCAGAGAGTGAATCAGAAAATATAACTGAACTAAGGGGGTTAAAGTCAATTATCCATTCGAGGGCCAAAACGATAGCAACGAGTTCAGCCAGGAATACCGAAAGATAATCAGAAAGCCAAATGGATTTAGTCCCCTTAAAGTCGGGAATGCAAAAAGCAGCTGCTGTTCTCATGAGTGAAGGGTCGTTAGAGCCGTCTGTATAGACGTGTAAGGATTGACTCCAAACCATGTTGATATATTCCATGGCATGGTTTTACATGCCACAACTAGGTTGTCCCTTTCAGTTTTTTTCCCCATAGATGTAGATGTATACGAGAGACTTCTAGAGTAGAGTCCAGTGTGTGGGGGGGGAGGAATTGCCACTTTGCTTGAGGGATTTACAGGTAAAGGATCCAAACCCATTTTGCACTCATGCATGCAAGTCCGAACAGAGGTGGGATGGAGATTTGCCAAGAGCTTCAATATACAGTATCCCAAAAGGCCCGATTGCTGTAGTCAAATTGGGAGTGGATAAGGGCTTTATACAGGAGAAGGAGACTTTCCGGATGAGCTCCCGAAGTTGTACCAGATAGATTACATAAAAGGTTAAGACCTTTTGCACATTTAGCAGCAAGTTTTTTTTCATATGAGAGTTCCAGGTTAGGCCCCGATCAAAAGTAATTGCTCGAAAGGACACGTCCGAGGAAGCTTTAAGGGAAATATCATTGGATGCTATCAATATGTCCTTGGCCTTCCTTTTCCGGGTGAAAATCATGAATTTGGAATTGCACCCGGAAATCGTAAATCCCCATTTTTGGGCCCACTGCTCGATTCTACAGACATTTTGGCCATAAAATGTGGGTTTCTGCTCCGGGTCCACATGGCAATGTCATCCGCAAATAGAGATATCCTGCTATGGGACCCTGAAGGAGAGGCTGCATCGTTGATCATGACATTGTCGTGGATCCAGGGTTCGAGGCCTGCCACCAGGGGGAGCACTTGGGTCCCACCCAAATGCCCGGTTCTGAGGCCGCCATGCACAGATAACTCCTGTGGAAGAAAACTCACTCGCAGGTTCTTTTATAACTTCAACAGAGTTGAATCACTTGAAACATACGCATGAAGGGAGGCACTCCATCAATGCTGGAATCCTCTCTAAGTGCCAACAAGCGTCCCTTTTTATACACTCAAGCAAACAATGATGCAATGAGATGATTTGAGCAAAACTGTTTGTGGAGGATGAACTCGGCAAAATTAAATAGCACAAACATCTTTCTAAAGACCCAATGATGAAATACACAGCTGCTTGTGAGTAGATAATGACCACTTCAGCACTTTCCAAAACCAACGACAGAAAACAGGCACTTATAGGAGCTAAAATATATTTATTTTAAAATATAAAGTAAATCAGAATATAAAAGCTATTTAATCATGTAACTAAGTAGTTCTTGTCAATTCGATTTATATATATATATATATGTATATAATCATCGTTAATTTATGAAACACAAAGAAAATGAATATTCCCAACAGGATCCTTCTAATTATACCATGTCACATGGACCTTAATCAATATTGTGATGTGTGCAGAATGTCTTCATTTTATCAGATTGGTTACAACTTTAAAAGTTTCAGCTGAGAGGTCCAAAAAACTGCTTTAAGAGTACACAAAAGGTCGTGAATAATTCCATAACATGTTCTCACATTACACATAGCTTCTAAAAAAAACCCAACTACTTCAATAAGCATAAACTTATACTGATTTAAGTTTACTTAAGACAGAATGCAAAACTTTCAAATGTCAAATAATTGCTCTTCAATTTTGCAATCTCTACATTTTGCATTGCAAAAGAGAAGCCCCACATGTAGCCTCACAAACAGATAGGATGAGATAACATCTTATCTTGTAGGCCATGCAATTTGTAAGAGCAACGATGCTTTTTAATTCACAACTTGACACAAGAAAACCAAGCAATACAAATCGTGTGTGTGTGTGTGTGTGTGTGTGTGTGTGTGTGTGTGTGTGTGTGTGTGTGTGTCGTCAGTGTGTCTCCTCCAAAACAATTGAACCTTAACCCTAGCAGCCTGAAACTTTGCATGCATACGAAGAAAACTCCAAAGAAGTGCAAGAGTTAAAATTGGATACTTGGGTTAATTAAAACACCCCTTTTGAAGATAATTAACGCCAATATTTAATTATATCCTTCATCAGGGGATCCTCGGCCACCTCGCTGTCTGGGGTCTTAAGGTATATCCTTGGTAACCTCACTGGGGTCTGAAGCCACCATGTTTTTTGGCCTGCTCGACCATGTCTTGACTCGGAACAGGCCGCAGCGATTTCTTCACATGAAAGTTTTTTATTTTCATTTTCCTCACTCATTATCGAATGCCTGTTCATCATAGCTACAAATTGCTTTTTACTTCGCTTTTGTAAGAACTGTAGTTTTCAAATTAGGAGCTTGGAGCGATTTGAAATATTATACGATATGATTTTCCACAATCTACTCTCACGGACCAATTAAAGTACATCATTGAAATATTATTTTGGTTTTGAGGATCGGATATCATCCAGACTAAATAAGTGTCAAAATCTGTTGCGAAATCTGATAATTTAAAGAAATTGTGAGTCTTATAACTGGGCCTATATACCTATTTACTTTAAGCAAGCTTGGCTATGTTCCCTCCTTCTCTATAGATACAAGAAAATGTGAAATTTCCATAGCATTAAACTTCTCTACTGTTTGGAGAATTTATTGAGTGAACAAAAAAATGTAGGAATGTGCCAAAATTAACCAGCTTCATTGAGCATATATGATTTAATGCATTCACTGCTAGACCTTGTGCCCTGTCCCCCAGAGGGACTGCCTTTCCATTGCGTCTGCCAGATCTGTCTATTTTTGGAGGTTTTGTGAGGTGCTTTACAGGGAATCAAAGCAAATCTGGTGAAAGAAACTAACGTTTCAAAAAAAAGTTATAACGTTTGCGCGGACCCCAAACCGATGTACCACATGACGCATGTACAGTTGACCAGGCAAGATGGCGGATTATCTGCAATGTTTATTTCACTGGCGATTGAACTTTTCGATCTCTCCAGGGTTGTTCTGGAATAAGCTGCAACTCTTTTGTGAATAAAGTCATTATTTGAACGAATTCATTTTATTTCATTAACTGCTGTGTGCGTGGTGAAGACTGGTTCGAAAGTTTAAAGGAATCCGATATGATATGCAGCAACAGCCTGGCCAACCGTTCCTTATCAACCATTTAATTGGAGTGCTTGCATGAGTGCTTAAGCCACTTGCTGAATGCCTTCCAGTCGATAGTGGTACCGCACTACGTCCTTCTGAGCGAATCATTCACTCACTGCAGTCGCTTTTGCCCGCCACGTCATTCAGAGCAAGGGGGTTCGTGCTCAATCAACCTGAGCAAGTGGTTCATGCTCCATCACCCTGAGTGAGTGGTTGTGTTCCATCACCCTGAGCGAGTTGTTCGTGTTCCGTCACCCTGAGCGAGTGGTTCTTGCTCCATCACTCTGAGCGAGTGGGTCGTGAGTATAGGATAAATAGTTTCTAAGGCATCCATGCAAATGAAGGGGAAAAGGGGGGAAACTCTCTGAATCAACTCCGAGAAAAGCCAAAACGGAGACGGATTCCTCCCCTCCCCCCCCATACAAATGAATGGGGAAACCTTTCTGACTCAGGCTCATAAGGTTAAAATAGGAGACTGAATTTCTCCCCCCCCCGCCCATACAAGCTCATGTTAAATGAGACTGATTCCCTTCCCTCCCATACAACTAATGTTAAATTGAGACTGATTCCCTTCCCTCCCATACAGCTCATATAAATGAGACTGATTCCCTTCCCTCCCATACAAACTAATGTTAAATTGAGACTGATTCCCTTCCCTTCCATACAAGCTCATGTTAAATTGAGACTGTCTCAAGGCCCCAAAAACCCAAAATAGGAGAATGATTTTCTCCCCCCACCCCCTCTGACTCTGACTCAAGACCCATCAGGTCAAAATAGGATACTGATCTCTACCCCATTGAGCACATGTTAAATTGAGACTT
>CM068958.1:30710377-30730821 GCA_035128595.1 Eptatretus atami | reverse complement strand
TGTGTGTGTGTGTGTGTGTGTGTGTGTTCATGAAGCACATATCTCTCTCTTCTCTTCTCTCTCTCTCTCTCTCCTCTCTCTCTCTCTCTCTCTCTCTCTCTCTCTCTCTCTCTCTCTCTCTCTCTCTCTCTCTCTCTCATTCTCTCTCTTACCTCCTCAACTCTCTCTCCTCTCTCTCTCTGGACATATCTGGATGGTGTTTGTCGCTGAAGAGTTTGTCTCTTCAGGATGGGTCCTGAAGAGTTGTGGAGTGCCTTCAAGACCACCGTCCTTGATGTTGCCGGTGGATGTCTTGGAACTCACGCAGGGCAAAGAAGAATTTTGTCTCTCAAGGAACACTGGATACCATTGACCAGAGTCGCAGGGCCAGGCTGAATGGCAGAGCTGAGCTGTTCAGGGAGCTGAGGCATAAAACTGTACGTGCACTAAGGGTGGACAAGGAGCCTATGTGCGAAATCTGTGAGGGGGTAGAGCATCACCTGTGGACAGGTGATTCTCGTCCCGCTTACAGGGGAATTCGCGCATTGCGTTCATCCAAGCCCATCCCTCGGAGCACTGCAGTTAGAGCAGAGAGTGGTAGCTCTTGACAGAGGAGTCTGAAGTGAAGGCCCGCTGGGCCGGTTACTTTAGCGGTTGCACCAGGCTGATCCCCCACTGTCGAGTTGGACATCAAGGGTGTTACAATCCCTGTTGCTGACCCCAATCAACTGTGGTCCACCTTCGCTTGTGAAACACGGCTGCGGTGAACCGGTTGAAACGGGGTAAAGCTCCAGGGAACTGTGGCATCCATGCTAACTTCTCAAGGCTGTGGAAATGCTGCACTCTGTCGTCTTGCATGCAGTTTTTGTGCTCTGCTGGAACATAGGCATCATCCAACTGATTGGAAGAGGGCCTGTTTCCCACTCTGGAAGAAGGGTGATCGCCAAGACTGCAACAACTACCGAGGGTGACGCTGCTCTCAGTGCCGGGGCAAGGTCTTTGCTCGTGATATTCTTGATAGGGTTGCCACCATCTGCTTGAGCACCAGCGTCCAGAGCAGTCAGGCTTTACACCAAAGAGGTCAACGATTTGACCGTATCCTTGCTCTTCTGTCCTCACCGAACGCAGACGAGAGTTTTCAGGTGCTTTGCAGCCTATGTTGATCTCTGTTAAGCGTTCGATTCAGTGAATCGGGATGCCCTCTGGAGATTCTTGGTCTTCGTTGGTGCCATCAAAAACTGATCGATCTGATGTCTGAACTCTACTCTGGTACTGAGAGTGCTGTGAGATGTGGTGGTCACATCTCTGACTTATTTCCAGTTGTTACTGGAGTTCGTCAGGGGTGTACTGGCCCCCACACTTTTCAGCACTTGTATGGACTGGATTTTAGGGAGGATGTCGGAAGATCAAGCTGCGTGCATCGTTTGGAATGTCAAGATCTCGGACCTTGATTTCGCAGATGATGCAGTCATCTTTGCGGAGACTTTAGATATCCTTTTGGGCCCTCGAGGTGCTGAATGAGGAGTCGGAGCCCTGGGATTACGGGTTTCCTGGGTCAAAACTAAGATCCAGGCTTTCAATGACATCTTGGATGCTGCTCTCCTGTCTGTGTCTGTTTGTGGTGAGGATGTTGAGGTCGTGGAGAGATTCACTTACCTTGGCAGTGATATTCATGTCTCTGCTGGCTGTGAGTGAGAGGTCAATAGACGTCTGGGTCGGACCTGGGGAGTCATGGATTCACTGGATCATGGTGGTGGCGCTGCGCGGTACCTGTGCGGGAGGACGAAAGTCCGATCTTCAGGTCCTTGGTGCTTCCAGTCTTGCTCTATGGATGCGAGACTTGACTCTGACCAAGGATCTGAGATGGAGACTTAATTCCTTTGGTACCAGGTCTCTTCGGAGAATCCTTTGCTATCGCTGGTCAGATTTTGTGTCCAACGAGCGTTGCTGAGAGAGACTCGGATGAGATTTGTTACCTGCATGGTCCATGAGCTCAGTTGCGGCTGTATGGACATGTGGCTCGTTTTCCTGAGCTGATCCTGCTCACTAGATTCTCTCAGCGAGGGAGTCTCGTGATGGAGGAGGCCAATGGACGACCACGTTCCTCGTGGTTGCACGCAGGTTGACCAGCATCTCAAGGAGATGGATGGGCCTGGCATCTGCCTGAGGAAGACCAGACGAGGCCCTGGAGTACCGGCGGAAAGTGGACAGCAGCGACGCGTGTTCTGGCACATGCTCCCATACCTGACCTGACCTGTTTGTCTCTGGACGTTTCCAGGCAGGGTTTTGTCTCCAGATGTGTCCAAGCGGTGTTTATCTCCAGCCAGCTTGGCTCCAAACGATCCAGGCCGTGTTTGTCTCTGGACACGTATGGGCGGTGCTTGTCTCTGGACACGTTCGTGTGGTGCTTGTCTTCTGGACGCGTCCAGGCGGTGTTGTCTCCAGATGCGTCCGGGCTGTAATTTAGCTCCACCGCATGTCTGCCTTCCCTTCCTCTCACCTCACACTGTCTTCCCTTCCCCACACCTCCTGATCCGCCACTCCTCTCTCCATCTTCCCCCTCTTTTCTCCTCCCCTCCCCCCTTTAGTATTCCCATCAGTGAAGCAACGGGTGGTATTTGCTAGTTTATATATGTTTCATAAAAGGCAAAATGAAATATGGGATGAGTATATAAAAACACAAGAAGTTTTTTCATAAGCTTCATCAATTTAATTAATATACTGCGTTTGGACTTCATTTATTTGAACTTACGTTATAACAACCTTCTTTAAATGTTTTTTAGAAAAAGTTTTAGAAAAATAACCGAGCTTGTCAAACACAATCCATTACACTCCACACACCGGCAGGTTGCTGGGCAACCACGAACGCCGATTGGCACGGCTAATCCAGGCAGGGTTACGCTACTTCGTGTGATACCTTACCTGTGGACGGCCAGCTAATTGGGATCGCGTGCCCTCAGCGCACACAGAAATGATTGGCAAGCATTTCGGTGAATGTGCACTGGCTAACAAAGCAAATTATTGGGGTATAACTTCCCATCTAATTATACTTGTGCACTGTGTCAGAGCAATAAAGGAAAAGAAAACCGAGACAGTTTGGAAATGACAACAAACAATTATTTATTACAAACACACAAGCAAGCAATCATTTAAGTATTTATAAGCAAGGAAGTAAAAAGGCACATAAGGGCAGATTTAACCATAACACGTATGCTTCTTCAGTCTTACTTACACAAAAGACTTGCACATCATTCACTCAGGGTGAAGAATAAAACAAGAAGAACTTGCAAATAAAATAAAAGTAATGTATGGAGATTAGAAAAATAGCCTTTTCCTTTCTCCCTCGACACCTCACACAGCCCAAATATACAAGAGAATGCAGCAGAAAATGGATGGGGAAGATGGGCAGTGGCGATGTGACGCAATGGGGACACGCAGCTGCGTCCCTGAGGTGCCCAGACCCAGTTTCTTTCTGAGCCGTCTGAGCCCAGATGCTTTCTGAGCCGTCTGCACAGGAGCTCTTTTTGTCCCTGCTCATGTGCGCTTTCCCTGTTCACTTCTGCCTTGTGCTTCTCTCACGGTCGTCAACCTCCTTCAAGACATGAATGTTCACTGACAGGCAAATTACAATTGTGTTCCATTATGGCCTTTTCTTCTCTCACGAGCTCTTTGCGGTCCTGCTCGTGCGAGCTTTCCCCGTTCGCTTCTGCCTTATACTTCTTATTCACATAGCTCTCCTCCTCCCAAGCCTTCTCTCTCTCTCTCTCTCTCCTCTCTCTCTCTCTCTCTCTCTCTCTCTCTCTCTCTCTCTCTCTCTCTCTCTCTCTCTCATTGGTCCGCAGCCGATGGGGGTGGGTCCACACAATCACTTGTGGAAATTGCCATGCAATTCTGAAAAAACATTCAACAAAGCCCCCCAGCCCTGCCCTTTACATGCCCAAAGCAATGATGAGACCCTCAGCCCCCTTCTTCATGTGCAAAATGCCCACTCATCAGTTATAGACTGTACCACACCTGCGAAGAGCACCGCAACTCACAGGCCAACACGAGCACCAAGTGTTATGAGCATGCATGTGAGAGCACCCAATTGGTTAAGACCACAGATGGGTCGAACGTGCCAATCATGCAATGCGTGAATTGAGGGAACACGGAGAGGAATTCAGCCTGACCAAAGCACGACCGAACGGCCGCGGGGTTGAAGGCAAGACTGATGTGGGTGAAGGAGGGACTGTTTAAAGGATGTTTTACAGAGGGGAGATTATTGGTGGACCATTGAAACGGGCCGATGGGTAACGGAGGGAAGATTGAAAGTAGCAGAGGGATTGAACAGAATGATGGTGTAAAGAAAGAAAGATTGAAAGCAACAGAGGGGGGGGGGGGAGATATTACACTGGAAAAATACAGCCAAGCCAATGCATGCCCCCGACAGCCCTTTGACAAGGGACCAAGGACTATCTACACAAAGACGAATGAAATAACTGATCCTCGGGTCACCGATGTATTCCATGTATGCTCTCCCCCTGGGGTAAGTTTTTCCAAACCATAACAATATTATATAAAGTGGAACTTAAACAGCTGCCATGGGTAATACGGTTATCCATGGGGAATAGAGCAGACAGGGCTTGGCCTACTCTCACTTGGAAGGATCTGTTGGACAGAAAGTCGTGGATCCACCAGAACATTCTGCCATTGATTCCTAGTCAGTATATCTTGGAAAGGAGGCCTTCTTTACAGACTATTATAGGCCTTGTGAATATCGAGGAATACTTCAAATAGTGACCCGTGGTTGTTTAAAACTTTACTGATGTCGTTGGCAACAGAGGCAATGTGGTTAATGGTGGAACGTCCCTTTCTGAACCCACTCTGGTACTTGTACAGCAGCTGGTTCTTTTCCAGGAAGAAGACCAGATGTTAATTGACCACCTTCTCCATTATTTTACCAACAACATAAATGAGATCAATCGGTCGGTATGAGGATGGATTTGAGGGATCTTTTCCGAGTTTGTGAATGGGAATGACAAAAGTGTTTCCAGTCACAGGGAAGCTTTCCGAAAGGCCAAACGTTGTTGATAATTTATAGGAGCACTCCCAGCACCCTATCATCCATGTTCTTGAACATAAAGTAAGTTAACTGGTCAGGACCAGGCGCACGATTCTTGGATTTTAGAATGGCTTGCTTGAGTTCCTGAAGTGAGAAGTCCACGTTGAGCATGAAGCCTACAGGACAGGGTGTCACAGAGGATGGCTTTATGTTGATTGGAAAATTATGGCCAAAATGCTTTGAATGCTGAGTCCATGTTGGTGTCTCCAATGTGGTAAGTGAATTGAATTCCCAAGGTCGAAGACTTGTCTCTGTTCAGGCAGACCACAGGGATGGTCGCAGACAAGCACGCGGATGGTTCTCCCTCCATCTTTGCTTCAGTTCATACACTTTACTCTTCTCCACTTCTCCAGATGGTTTGAAGAGAGACTTGTGAGTTGATGGATGAACAGAAGGAGCGCCAAGAAGCAGTCTTGGCTCTTTGATTGCTCGCTGCGCTTGAGCTCTTCTTTTAAACTCCATGGCATCTAGAATCAACAGAGATTTTCTTACTCTTTTAAGAACAGCCCTCCTAGCCCGGATAGCCTGTTTGCATTCGTCATTCCACCAGGGAACTTTGATTTTACATCCAGCCGAGCTTTTGCAAATGGGAATTGAATCCTGGGCAATGGTATTTATAGTTTTAACTAAATTGCGATTTAAATTGGCAATGCTCCCATTTGCAAGCTCTTCCCTCACTTCCTCAGAGCAACAGCGAGAGAAGCAGTCCCAGTTGGCCTTGGGAAAAATTCCATGAGGGGGATCTGTCCAAATAATCTAGGTCCCCACCCAATTTGAGGTTAGTGATCACTGGAAAATGGTCACTGCCCAAACTGTCAGTGGGCCACCATTCGCACCACGCTACTGCAGCTGAAGAGACAAAGATGAGGTCGAGAGGTGAAGACTGGCCAGTGGATGTATTGACAAAGGTTCCATTGCCGTCATTTAAAAGCACCATGTAAAATTCATCAATGATGTTTTTGATACATTCAACATTTCCGTCAGTAAGTTTGGAGCCCCCAAAGAATATTGTGGCTGATGAAGTCACCACACCAGAGGATCACCCTGTCGCACCTGCTGAAGACTCCCTGGAATGTGTTACAGATCAGCGGTTGTTCAAGGATTGTAGAAATTTACAATTGTAACAGTTTCCCTTGTGCAGGTATTTTGATAATATAACAATCCAGTTCGGCATTGCAGTCAATTTCCATGAAGGGAACACAAAGCTTGACATACACCCCACATCCAACTCTGTTCCCAGTTGCTCTGTCCCTGGATATAAGGGTATAACCAGGAATTTTTAATCGGTTGTGATATTTAAAAGAGCTTTATTGGATATAGGTTATATCCGGTTTGGTTGTACGATCATTGATGTACTTAAGAAACTCGGACCCATGAGCAACTAAGCTTTTGGCATTCCATGGATAACTATCATTAATCTGTGAAGGAGTCCTCCTCCTCCTTCTTCGTATGCAACACAAGGCTGCGGGTAGCATCATTGGCTGAGGGCGTAGCTGTGCCACTGATGCAATGCCTCTATTACCAGTACACTGGTACTCATTTTGCCGACCTCGGAAGGATGACAGACTGAGTCAACCCCACCTGGTGTTAATCCAATGGCAGACCAAGGCTTTAAAGATTGTTGGAATCCCCGGCAATGAAGCTGAATCGATGGGCTTATCACCTCGCCATCGCAGACAAGTCGGTGGTCTTTGTCTTCTTACGCCTCCTTTCTGGTCTTCCACCCTCTGCTCTTTCCATGCCTTGTCCCCCCCTCCCCAGGTTTCTGCATGGCTCACATGGTCCACCATAAACCCCCTTCTTGCGGAACTACCTAAATCCAGGATCACAGCTCACCTCCACTCATTTGTTCCTCCTTTTCCCCACCTGTGGAATCAACTTCCACAGCCTCTTCATTCTCATTCGTCCCTCCAGGTCTTCAAGAGAGCTGCTCACCACCACCTCAGATCATCCCCAATCCTCAACCATGATCTTTTTTTATCTGCGTTAACCCCACCCAAATCCCTCCTAATGTCAGTTTTTCCTCCTTGGAGTTTCCTTCTCCATTCATGTGTGTTTTGTGTCCTGTTTTAGTCTGTTACGTCCTGATCCATTTAGTGTACTAGCTCTTCCATGAGCCTCGACTATGTACACAAAAACAAATTGCCCTCAATAAATAGGTCAACAGATCGAAGCTTTTTGGTGCTGCAAACGTCTCCAAATTATTTTTCAATCAGTGAAGCCCTTTTAATTGGGTTATCGTAACTCAAGGGTTTGGAGCCATCAGAGGCTGAAACTTTGACCAGTAGTTTAGCATGGTGCTCTTCTGGGATAGTGAGGGCCTTAACTGCTTTGGGCGACCCTGACTCAGTGCTACACTCCTGCCGAAGCCTGTCCATCTTCCGAGCTCGATTAGTAATGAGTGATGAACCCCCATCATCGTCTTTGTCAGACAAGCTGTCCATTATTGATCACCTCCTTTCGACACCCAGAAGGACTACATTTGGCCAAATGAGCAGAAGATCTTGTGATACAGGCAAGACGTGATATGTAATTCCAGAAACAGGCCAAAGCAACTCGACTCTCAAAATCATTGTCTCGTGAGACGTCCGTCCTCAAAATTGTTGTCTCACGAGACGTCAATCCTTAAAATTGTTGGCTCACGAGACATCTGTCCTCAAAACCATTGTTTCGTGGGACATCCGTCCTTAAAATTGTTGTCTCACGAGACATCTGTCCTCAAAACCATTGTTTCGTGGGACGTCCGTCCTTAAAATTGTTGTCTTGCGAGACCTCTTCTTCTTCTTCTTCTTCTTCTTCTTCGTAGACTTTTCCCATTTAGCTGGGGTTGCCTCCATCCCAACGAGCAGCCTTCCTCCACATCAACCGGTCTAGGGCCCATTCCTCCTTCATTCCACGGTGTTTCATGTCTTCTTTTACACCGTCCATCCATCTTTTCGCTTGTCTTCCCCTTTTCTTCGCCCAGGTACATTCACTTCCATTGCTCTCCTTGATGGTTCCTCTTTCCCTCTCCATATCACATGTCAAAACCACCTCAACCTTGCCTCTCTCATCTTCTCCTCGATCCCAACCACTCCTGCCATTTCCTTGATGCTCTTGTTCGTTTTCTTTTCTCTTAGACTGATGCCCAGAATCCACCTCAACATTCTCATCTCTGTTCTCATTAGTAGTTGCTCTTCCTTCTTCTTCAATGCCCACGTTTCAGCTCCGTACAGGAGCACTGGTCTGATGACTGTCTTGTATACCTTAATCCTCAGTTTCAATGGTAACTTCTTGTCATATGTTTCACCAGTGACCTCCCTCCATTTCTTCCAGACTGCCTTCACTCTATCCCTCACAACCTTCTCACTGCCTCCATTGCTATCCACAATACTTCCCAAGTACACAAAGTCCTCTACTTGGCTTAAGGTTGCCCCCCAACTGTATCCTTGATGTTTATTTTTCTCTTGGTCTTACTCTTCCTGCTGGTCATTGATACTGTCTTTTTCACATTCATCTTTATTCATTTTTGTTCCAGACTTCTCTGCCAATTTTGAAGTTGGTTTTGCAGATCTTTCTCCGTTTTTGCCGTGATCGCCAAGTCGTCTGCAACAGCATTTCCCAGAGAAGGCCGGTTCGGCATTCTTGGCTGATGACGTCTAAGATGGTGACAAACATTAACGGACTTAGTGCTGACCCTTGATGCAGGCCAACCTCGACTTCGAGGCTCTCCCTCGTTCCGTGTACTGTTTTGACCTTGGTTGTTATTCGGTTGTAGGTGTTCCGGATGATGTTTATCAAGTGTTCAGGTACTCCTTTCTTGCGTAAACTTCAGTAGACCAACTCCCGGGGGATTCTGTCATATGCCTTTTCCAGGTCGATGAACGCATGGTGGAGTCACTTGTTCTTGTCCAGATGCTTCTCTTGCAGTTGTCTGAAGATGAAAATAGCAACAGTAGTGCCCCGTTTAGGTCGAAAGCCAAATTGCATTTGGTCGATGTTCGTAACTTCTCTGATTTTCTTGTCCAGAATCCTTTTGGTGATCTTCAGCATCTGCTCCGTGAGTTTGATTCCCCTGCAGTTCCCACAATCAAGCACATCTCCTTTTTGTTTGTAGATTGGAACCAGTACACTTTCTCTCCAGTCTTCTGACGTATTCCCCGTTATCCAGATGTTCTCGAGGATCCAGTGGGCCCAACGGACTCCATGGTGTCCGAGTGCTTTGCACATTTCGATGGTTACTTCGGATGGTCCTGCTGCTTTGTTCTTCTTCATTTTCCTGATGGCTTCGCTGACTTCCTGCATTGTTTCCATGTGGACTGGTCCTTCCACCGGTGGTGTTTCAATCAGCTCTTCTGCTTCATTCCTTTCATTTAGCAGTGTTTCAAAGTATTCTTTCCACCTAGCTCTAACCATTTCGTCCTCAACTAAGATGTTCCCTTCCCTATCTTTGATCACCTTCATAGTTGGGATGTCTCTTCTTGCTCTTTCCCGTTGTTTCGCTACCTTGTACACCCTTTTCTCTCCCTCCAGTGTTTCCATCTCTTCATACCACTCCTTTGTGGCTTGCTCCTTTGCTTCTGCCACTGATCTTCGGGCTTCCTTCTTTGCTGCCTTGTAGCGATCCCTCCTTTCCAGGATTTCTCTATCCCCCTGCCACTCCTTGAAGGCCGCCTTCTTCATCTTGATGCTATTCTGAACTTCGTCTGACCCCCACCAAGTTTCCTTCTCTTGTCCACCTTTCTCAGATGTTATCCCACACACCTCTGCTGCGTCTTCCACCAGTGCCCCCTTCAAGGTCTTCCAGAGGTCCTCCGTGTCAGCATTGGTCATCTTGTCCCTGACCCTGTCCTGGTACTCCGCTATCGAATCTTTCAGTTTCCAAATTCTGATCTTCCTTTCTCTCTGGTCCTGGCTTCTCTTTATCGCCTTCCCCTATCAAACAGGTCCATCACTAGCATTCGGTGTTGATGAGCTAATGCTTCCCCAGGTATTACCTTCGCGTCTTTCACTTGCTTTTGGTCTTTGCTATGTACCAAGAAATAGTCAATCTGTGTCCTGCCTACTCCACTTTTATATATCACCAGATGTTCTTCCCTTTTCTGGAATCCAGTATTAACGAAGAAAAGTTCCATCTCTATCTCCACCATTTCTAGCATCCTCTCCCCTTCCTCGTTTCTGGTTCCATATCCTTTGCCACCATGGATCATCTCATATCCTTCAGAAGTACTTCCCACGTGACAATTAAGGTCTGCTCCCAGGATCATAGGTTCATCCCCTGGATGTTCTTGATCAGGTCTTTCAGATGTTCTCGGAATTCCTCCTTGTCTTGTTCTGAGCATCCAACTTGGGGGGCGGACCCAGAGATGTTATGCAGGATACTCCTTCCCCATATGATCTTGACTCTCATCAATCTGTCTGACTCCCTGCTGACATCCCCACTTGCTTTTTGAGCTCCTCATTCAAGATAATACCGACTCCATTTCTTCCTTCTCTACCACCTGAGGAGAAGAGTTTATATCCTTCTCCAATCTCTCTTGTGCTCTGTCCCTTTCATTTTGTCTCCTGCACACATGCCACGGATACCGCCTCCTTTTCAGTGCCTCCGCCAATCTCTGCTCTCCCTGTCATGGTTCCACATTCCAAGATACAAAACGGATTGTTCCAACTCTCTTCTTTAGCCGCCTCGTTGGACCACGGTACCCCTTGCTGATTTCTCACATCCTCCGGGGGGTCGATGATGCCGTCGCTTCTGGGAATGCACAAGCCATATCTGAATCTGCTGCTCGTTGTATATCCATCATGACTTTCAGCAAGGGAGTTTACGGGCGAGTTGCCAGCTTTGACGCCCAACCCTACTTTCACATCCGGGCTTGGGACCGACCATGGTGGAGTTGTCTCGAGAGACATCCATCTTTAAAATCATTGTCTGCAAGATGTCCATCCTCAAAATCTTTGTCTCGCAAGACGTTCTCCCACAAAATTGTGATCTCGCGAGATGTCCGTCCTCAAATTGAGACTGATTTTGTGAGAGACATCCTCCCACAAAATCAATGTCTCGCGAGACATCTGCAAGTCCCTGATTTGCTCGAACTAGTGGGCCCATTGGTCTGATTGACCAAATTTTCATTGGTCTTCACAGCCTTGTTGCATACCCTCCAACTGTACTGTTTGAGCATTAGCTTGCCTTTCACAAAACCCAGATGTGCCTGGGGCTAGCGCAGGGGTTATATTGTTACGAATCTGGAAGCTTACTGCACTCAACATTCAGAGTCCCTATAGAACAGTTATATCGATAAGTAAATTGTGGATAGATAGCCCCCCTTTCCCTGTTTAATGTTATGAATGTACTAGGTGCGTGCAAAGTTATTTAATAGTCAGGGTTTTCTTTTATTTTTAAATCATCATAACTACAACAACGCCAGCATCACCCTCACCTTCACCTCGCTCTGGCCGACGCCATGGTGGGCGGAGTTCAAGGAGGAGCCTCGCGGCGGCCCTCGACCAATCAGCGTGCTACGAGTGAGGTGGCTGCCGCTCAGCCAATCAGACCCCGCGCGACGGTGAGAAAGGCGGTCCGCGTGACATCACCATGCCCCCGGGCCAATCGACGGACTTGCCGCCCGTTTTGGCCAATGACAGGGTGACGAGCGATTCTGCGCGCCAAAACCGTCCAGTGAGGGAGAGCGGAGGAGGGGGAGTTGTCCCCCCCCCCCCCCTGGAGAAGGGAATAAGGTTGCGGCGCGATCGGAAGAGGAGAGATCCTTCCTCCACAAGAACCGCAAGTCAGTTGCGCGCCGTCTCTCTGTCAGTGAACGAGAGAGAGTTTTGAGATAGTTGATGACCATCGAGCACGCAAGGTTGTGGTCAATCTGATGGGCAGGTTGAACAAGTGTGGAGTTATCAGCCCTCACTTTGACGTTCAACTCAAAGACTTGGAGAAGTGGCAGAGAACCTCCTGCCTTCTGGACAGTTTGGATACAGAGGAGAGTTTTTGGTTGCCGGGACGAGCGCTGAAGGGAGCTCTGGATTCTATCTCATCGCATCTCGACGCTGGCCTGGTTCGGCCGTTTCAGCCGAACCACACGAGCTGGACAGGTCCATGTCCTTCTCGGTATCTGTGTGTGTGGTGTGTGTGTGTGTGTGTGTGTGTGTGTGTGTGTTGTGTCTGTCGGTGGGCCCGTCTTTAAGTAGGAACTGTTAAGTGCTCTTTGCTGTACATACTTGCATCTCTATAGTCGGATAACTCTGCTTCTTGCGTGCTCCCCCCTTTCCCCCATTATAAATAAATCCATTTGTTAAATGTATCAGTTTGTTTCTGTGTTTCTTCCATTGGCTTAGCATGGCGCGTGTTGGTGAATTACAAAGGCTGTTGCCGCTGTAATGTACATTTGGACCGAGGGGACTTTGGCAACCTTCCGCTCGGGTTGCGCACGGGTCGGGCATGCTAACAGCTCGACTCGTAGGTGCTGTCGAGGGTGTGAATACTCGGTAACTCGCCACATGGATCTATAGGTATTTTGAAGATTGGCAAATAACCCTGTACCACGTGGTGGAATTATTGACGATTCACGGCCGGTAAGGGACCCGTACCTGTCGGAGTTTTCCGAAAGGTACGATCTAGATTCCGAGTGTTCGGTAGAGTCGACCCACTGCCCCACCTCGCGGTCGTGCTCGCAACCGATACCCGGCCCGCAACAATATGTTCATTATTATTATTACCAAATACTACTAATATTATTGTTGTTAATATTATGAGGTACTAGTGCGGCCCGTAGGTGCGGGCCCATAGTGTCGTGCCCGTAGGTGCGTAAACGACGACTGGATTGGGCATTTTTTCACCCCCCACCCTCTCTCGCCCCTCCTCTCTCCCCCCTCTCTCGTGCCAGTACCCTCTCTCGTGGGTGAGGCGTGCCAGTATGTGCAGCTTCGTTCCTTCGCTCTCGTAAACGACGACTGGATTGGGGCATTTTTTCAATTAGATCGGACAACCGTATCATAAATGGCCATAACTTGGGAACACCTGGGAAACATACTCCGGTCCCCAGCCGTCAATATGTGTGACGTCATATCACAGGAAGAAGAAGAATTGTGACGCCCCTCTCTCTGCCCCCTCGCCTCTCCCCTAGTTTCGCCCCTGCTCTCTCCCCCCTCCTCTCTCGTCCCTCTCTCTCACCCCTCTCTCTCGCCCCCACTCTCACCCCCCATCTCTCACCCCCCCTCTCTCACCCCCTCCTCTCTTCCCCTCTCTTGAATTGTGACGCCCCCTCTCTCTGACCCGCTCTCTCCCCTCCCTCTCTCTTGCCCCCCCCTCTCTCCCCCCCCTCTCTCGCCCTCCCCTCTCCCCCTTTCCCCCTCCCCTCTCACTCCTCTCTCTGTAAATGTATTCACAAAAAAACAAAAAACAAATAAATAAATAAACATTAATTGTGACGTCATTCGTGACGGCTAGCACCGTGTCCTGTCATTGGTTTGGTAAATAAATGGCCATAACTTGGGTACCGCTTGTCCGTTAATATCAAACCTTGAAAAGGACACATACTCAGGTCCCCAGCGTCGATTGTGACGTCATACCAAACGAAGAAGAAGAATTGTGACGTCAATCGTGGGGGAAAAAAAAACATTAATTGTGACGTCATTCGTGATGTCATAGCACCGTGTCTTGTCATTGGTCGACAGATAAATGGCCGTAACTTGGGAACCGCTCGTCCGATTGATATCAAACCTCGAAAAAGGAACATCCGCGGGTCCCCCGAAATATTCCTGGCAAGTTTCAATCAGATCGGATCGGCGGTCGTCGAGAAACGGGGGTCGCGACAGACAGACAGACAGACAGACAGACAGACAGAACACACACAGAGATTGCTGGAATTATAGATAGATTAATTAATATATTCTTTGTTACGATGTTATAACGGTTATTATTCTTTATTTTTTTTTGTAATTAAAATTCCATGCCATGGTAGAAGGAGGTATTAAGCTGCTTTATATACCTTAACATGGCGTGCGTTTAAACCATGGAAATGCTAACGGATTTTTTATAAGTTAATTAGCCGAATCAATTCAGGAGGTCATGACAATCATTTTGTGCATCACATTCCACATGAGAACGCTCTCGTATCACTCCACAAAAACATGACACACACACACACACACCACACACACACAACACACACCTCATCCATTAAATGTAGAGCCTTAAAGGGTGCACAGGGTCTTGGGGTCTTTGGATCCTCAGGGTCTTTGGGTCCTCAGGGTCTTTTGGGCCCTTGTGGGGGGACTTTTGGGTCTTTGGGTCTCTGTGTGGTTTGGGTCCTCAGGGACTTTGGGTTATCTGGGACTTTTGGGTTGTCTGCGTCTTTTTGGTGTTTGGGGTCTTTTGGATCCTCGGGGTCTTTTAGTCCTCAGGGTCATTTGGGTCTTCTGGATGTTTTGGGTCTTTTGGTTCTTCTTAGTCTTTTGTCACACACACACACACACACACACACACACACACACCACACCACACACACACACACACTGCACAACACACACACACACACCACACACTGACACCACAACACACACACACACACTGACACACACACACACACACACACTGACACCCACACCACACACACACACACACTCACACACACACACTGACACACCACACACACACACACACACACACTCACACACACACTGACACACACACACTGACACACACACACACACACACACTGACTGACAACCAACACACACACACACACACACACACACACACACACACACACACCTCATCCATTTATAGTAGACGTCATTCATAAGCAGCCCCTGTTACACATCACTTAGTCATTCGCCCTATTTCATTCTTTAATCATTCTCTGTTTAATAATATTCATTAACCGCCCGCATATTAAATAAAACCACACGTTCCTTCAATCAGGATAGCATGTGATAATGTTTTTGAATTCGATGTGACATTGCGAACCGGCGTCAAACTACGATCTGAATTGTATTTGAGAACACTATCTTGCCATTTTATAATGAAAGGAAATATTTTGCGCAACTTGCGTAATTCAACATCAACAATTGAAATTGGAATTGATATTTAGTGTGTAGTAATTGTCAAATTGTTTTTGTTTGTTTTACTCACTTTTTCCCATAATTTACGCGGTTATATTTATGAGCGGTGTATTGGTAAAGGCGATCGGTTCTACGTTACCGGTCTCTTCTCGAATCGATGAAATACGATTCTGAAAATGTATCCTGTTGTTTTTTTTTTCTTCACTTTAATAGTATTTAATGAATCGGCGTTAAAATAATATATTACTTTTGTGTACGAGCCAACAATGTAACAAAGAGGAAGAAGATTTTTATAACGTGTTCCATGCGGTGGTCTGATTGAACCGTCGGCACTGCCGGTTCACAGTACGTGTGGTGCACGTTGTCCTCGTCCACAGGTATGTTGTACTGTAGTTGAATGGAAGTGACGCGTGTTCGTTTTATTTTTTTTTTTCCTCACAGATGAGTCCGGAAACTGAGCGAGTCCAGTCGGAGAGGCCGCCCAATGACGGGTTTTGGATTCCTGACGTCACCAGGCGCCGTCGGCCACCACAGCGGCTCCCTCGGTCCCAGAGTGACGTCTACATCACCACTCGCTCCGACTTTCGCGGTAACACTCGGTCTGAGCGACCTCAACGTTCGCCCTTTGCCAGCCTGAGATCGCTCTCACTCACACGTCTGGCAATTGATGGAAATCCCTTATTTTGTTAGAAAATTGGTCGATTAATATCGTGATTAACGCAAATCGGGGAGAAATTGTAACGGAGGATTATTTGTAACTATTAGTATAAACAACTGGATGGTATTCATAGAAATACTTGTAATGTGCAGTCTTTGGAAGGACTTGGAATGCGCGAGCCGTTTCTGGCGGCAAATTTGTAATAATTGCGTCGATCGACACTTCTGAGGTAAATGTGTACAAATTGTAGTTTGACAAGTCTGCCACAGAGTACATCGATAAACCTTTACAAAAGTAGTTTTTATTCTCGTTCTCGAAGTGTTTCATAACTACCAAGGCTGATAAAGATGCCAATTTGTAGTCTTCTTCTTCTTCTTCGATTTTTAACTTACGAAATCATATTGATGACTTCCGTCCTCTGTTTGTGTGTTTGTTTGTTTGTAGGCACGATAACTCGAGAACGGAAGAGCTACCAATGTCAAATTACACCACGTGATTCAGGAGGGTGGTGGCTAGTGCTGATTAGATTTTGTTCAAAATCGGTCAAAGGTCAAGGTCACAGTGAGGTCAAACATTCGATTTTTGATGGTTTTGTACAGAATCATCGTAGAAACTTCTGGTTTGCGTCCCTACCTTCTCTCGAGACAGCTTTTATTAGACAAGGTCAGAGGTCAAGTTGACGATTTCGTAAGTACCACTCTATGACTGCTTGTTTTATTATTTCTCTGCTGTTTAAAGTGAAAAGTTCCCCCTGGTGGACCATTTGAGGAAGTTCACCTTTGATGTGAGATTTATTACTTACGAAATCTAAAGATTTCGTAAGTATATTGATGACTTCCGTCCTCTGTTTGGGTGTTTGTTTGTAGGCACGTTAACTCGAGAACGGAAGAAGCTACCAATGTCAAATTAACCCACGTGCTTCAGGAGGGTGATGGCTAGCGCTGATTAGATTTTGGTCAAAATCGGTCAAAGGTCAAGGTCACAGTGAGGTCAAATAATTCCGTAAATTCATGTGGGAGAATGGAGTATTTTTGCTTCGGTCGACGTTACGAGTTCGTTTTAACTTCGGTTTTTGCAATCGCTTTGGACGCTTAACACTCGTTGTCAAAATTCTGGTAAAAATCGGATGTTTTGGGGACGTTTAAAGATTGTATAAAAAATATTTCACTCGCCGCGTCATGGCTCGTCACATGGTGCAGCACGCTCGAGCAGACGCGTCGTTGAGTCACGTAAAGGTTTTGCCTGTGCGCGCTGACGGTGTTTTCGATAAATATGGTGTTTAAAAGTCATTTTTTATCCAATAAAGTTATCGTCGCATGCCTGACTCGCTAAGCCGTCGGATTATGTAAAGATTGTTGGTGGATGGCCGAATATTACGGTTTTGTGACTTTGATAAAATAATATTAAATAATTGCGTGGAGAAATGGAGATTTTTGCTTCGGTCGACGTTACGATTTTTGATGGTTTGGTACAGAATTATCGTAGAAACTTCTGGTTTGCGTCGCTACCTTCTCTAGAGACAGCTTTTATTAGACAAGGTCAGAGGTCAAGTTGACGATTTCATAAGTACCTAGTTATGACTGCTTGTTTTATTATTTTCTCTGCTGTTTAAAGTGAAAAGTTCCCCCTGGTGGACCATTTGAGGAAGTTCACCTTTGATGTGAGATTTATTACTTACGAAATCTAAAGATTTCGTAAGTATATTGATCAGTTCTGTTCTGTTTGTTTGTGTGTGTGTTGTTACTTACGAAATCTAAAGATTTCGTAAGTATATTGATGACTTCCTTCCTCTGTTTGTGTGTTTGTTTGTAGGCAAGATAACTCGAGAACGGAAGAAGCTACCAATGTCAAATTACACCACGTGATTCAGGAGGGATGGCTAGCGCTGATTAGATTTTGGTCAAAATCGGTCAAAGGTCAAGGTCACAGTGAGGTCAAACATAATTCCGTAAATTCATGTGGAGAAATGGAGTATTTTTGCTTCGCTCGACGTTACGAGTTCATTTTAACTTAGATTTTAATTTTGTCTTCGGTTTTTGCGATCGCTTAGGACGCTTAAAACTCGGTTGTCGAAATTCTGGTAAAATCGGATGTTTTGGAGACGTTTTAAGATTGTATAAAAAATATTTCACTCGCGCGTCACGGGTCGTCACGTGATGCAGTGCGCAATTCCGTAAATTCATGTGGAGAAATGGAGTATTTTTGCTTCGCTCGACGTTACGAGTTCGTTTTAACTTCGATTTTAATTTTGTCTTCGGTTTTTGCGATCGCTTAGGACGCTTAAAACTCGGTTGTCGAAATTCTGGTAAAAATCGGATGTTTTGGAGACTTTTTTCAGATTGTATAAAAAAATTTCACTCGCCGCGTCACGGGTCGTCACGTGGTGCAGTGCACTTGAGCAGAGGCGGCGTTGATCACATAATGGTTTTCCGTGTGCGCGCGCTGACGGTGTTTTCGATAAATATGGTGTTTAAAAGTCATTTTTTATCCCAATAAGGTTATTGTCGCATGCCTGACTCGCTAAGCCGTCGGATTATGTAAAGATTGTTGGTGGATGGCCGAATATTACGGTTTTGTGACTTTGATAAAATAATATAAAATAATTGCGTGGGAGAATGGAGATTTTTGCTTCGGTCGACGTTACGATTTTTGATGGTTTGGTACAGAATCATCGTAGAAACTTCTGGTTTGCGTCGCTACCTTCTCTCGAGACAGCTTTTATTAGACAAGGTCAGAGGTCAAGTTGACGATTTCGTAAGTACCAGTCTATACTGTTTGTGTGCTTGTTTGTAGGCACGATAACTCGAGAACGGAAGAAGCTACCAATGTCAAATTGCACCACGTGATTCAGGAGGGTGATGGCTAGCGCTGATTAGATTTTGGTCAAAATCGGTCGAAGGTCAAGGTCAAGGTCACAGTGAGGTCAAACATAATTCCGTAAATTCATGTGGAGAAATGGAGTATTTTTGCTTCGCTCGACGTTACGAATTCGTTTTAACTTCGATTTTAATTTTGTCTTCGGTTTTTGCGATCGCTTAGGATGCTTAAAACTCGGTTGTTGAAATTCTGGTAAAATGCGATGTTTTGGAGACGTTTTAAGATTGTATAAAAAATATTTCACTCGCCGCATCACGCTCGTCACGTGGTGCAGCGCGCTCGAGCAGAGGCGTCGTTGATCACGTAAAGGTTTTCCGTGTGCGCGCTGACTGTGTTTTCGATAAAGATGGTGTTTAAAAGTCATTTTTTATCCCAATAAAGGTTATCGTCGCATGCCTGACTCGCTAAGCCGTCGGATTATGTAAAGATTGTTTGGGTGATGGCCGAATATTACGATTTTGTGACTTTGATAAAATAATATTAAATAATTGCGTGGAGAAATGGAGATTTTTGCTTCGGTCGACATTACGATTTTTGATGGTTTGGTACAGAATCATCGTAGAAACTTCTGGTTTGCGTCGCTACCTTCTCTAGAGACAGCTTTTATTTAGACAAGGTCAGAGGTCAAGTTGACGATTTCTTAAGTACCAGTCTATGACTGCTTGTTTGTTTGTAGGCACGATAATCAAGAACGGAAGAAGCTACCAATGTCAAATTACACCACGTGTTCAGGAGGGTGATGGCTAGCGCTGATTAGATTTTGGTCAAAATCGGTCAAAAGGTCAAGGTCACAGTGAGGTCAAACATCAAAAAATGATAACTCGAGAACGCAAGAAGCTACAATGTGAAATTACACCACGTGATTCAGGAGGGTGATGGCTAGCGCTGATTATATTTTGGTCAACATCGGTCAAAGGTCAAGGTCACAGTGAGGTCAAACATCCAAAACATGATAACTTGAGAAAAGTTACCACAGGTATTGTTGACGGAACGTGAGTTTGGAAGATCGAGGTAAGTTCGGGGAATTTGTGTGTCAATTCGTCGAGTTACGGCTGTTTAAAAATTTCAGTTATAAAATAATATTAAATAATTCAGTAAATTCCTGTGGAGAAATGGAGTATTTTTGCTTTGGTCGACGTTACGAGTTCGTTTTAACTTCCATTTTAATTTGTCTTTGGTTTTTGCGATCGCTTAGGACGCTTAACACTCGGTTGTCGAAATTCTGGTAAAAATCGGATGTTTTGGAGACGTTTTAAGATTGTATAAAAATATTTCACCCGCCGCGTCACGGTCGTCACGTGGCGAGGTTTTGCGTGTGCGCGCTGACGTCATCGCGCTCGCCCCGGCGTCCTTTCGAGTTGGGGGGGGGGGGCGTCGAGTGTGACCTTTACGTTACGTTAATCCGCGTAACTCGAGAACGGAAGAAGCTACCAATGTCAAATTGCACCCCGTGATTCAGGAGGGTGATGGCTAGCGCTGTTTATATTTTGGTCAAAATCGGTCAGGTCAAGGTCACAGTGAGGTCAAACATTCGATTTTTGATGGTTTGGTACAGAATCATCGTAGAAACTTCTGGTTTGTGTCGTTACCTTCTCTAGAGACAGCTTTTATTAGACAAGGTCAGAGGTCGTTGACGATTTCATAAGTACCAGTCTATGACTGGTTGTTTTTTGCTTGACGAGCACCATAAAGGCTGAAGCGATTACAATGACTCAAATTTCTGATGTGAGGAAATGGCATTGTCTCTGGGCGTTAGGCTTTGTTTAATTCACCGTGTATGTT
>CM068958.1:30687350-30698396 GCA_035128595.1 Eptatretus atami | reverse complement strand
GGGTAAGGAGGGTTGTGAAAGAGTGTGGGTGCAGAATAGCTAGTGGAGGGGGCCGGATGAGGAGGAAAAAGGCTCTGTGGTACTGGGGAGAGGGGGACAAGAGAGGGGGAAGAAGCAGTTGAGGATTTGAGAGTGGATGGAAGAGAAGAGGTGAGAGGCAGTGGAAGAGGCAGCTTTGTGGATGAGAGGGGGAACTTTGAGAAGGATGAGTGAGGGGATGAATGGTGGGAGAAAGTGAGGGGGGAGTTTTAAAAATACATTCACCCCAAGATTTGGATAAATCAAAAAAGAACCTCGTTATTTTTCATGATTGTGTAAATGAGAGAAACCAAACGATTATGGATAGGTTCTGCACAAGAGGGAGACATTCTTATTGTAATTGTATTTATCTTAGTGAATCGTACTTTCAATTCCCTCGTCGCTCAATAAGAAACAATGCGAATACTTTTATTTAATTCAAGTTAAATTCAATATATGTAACTAATTTTTGGAGAGAGAATTGTTCTATATTGTGTAGTAAAAAGGAATTTGAGAAGTATATGAAACACAGGATTGGAAGATATAAATATATCGTTGTGAAACAAGATAAGATGCTAAAGGATGTTTTTCAATAAATAAATAAATGGATGTGAAAGAATGAGCAAGAAGATTTATATTAATGAGCATCAGGAGTTAGTTTCAAAAGTTGTAAAACAACAGGAAGACATAAATAAGAAACGCAGACAGAAACTGACAGGTGAAGAAGCATTTGAAAGAAAACTAGAAATTTTTTAAACAACTTTTAAAAACTTCCCAACAAAAAATGAAAGATGTTTCTACAGTTCCTGCGATAAAATATGCTCCAAAAAACTTCAGATGTTTGATGATTTTAGTCAAATGATGGAGCAAGAACTAGAACTCAGAGATAGGAGAATTAGAATATGATTCTGAAGGATTATTTCAACAACTGCGGGAGACAAATCAACCTTCTGATTATATTGTGAAGGCTCTTCAAAACAATGAATGTTCAGCAGATTCAAAAACCAGAGCAGGACTCATACCAACAGAAGAAATGGCACAGTTCTTTCTTGTTATAAAGAAAAAGGTATTGAGACATTATGATAATTTAGTAGTGTTGAGTTCTGCTCAACCAAATGTTAGACTACGAGATTGATGTTTCTTCTAACAAAAGATGGAAAAGAAGCAACAAGTATGAGGATTTATTCAAGTTATTTTGATAAACCGTTTAATATAAATAAAGATGATACAAAATATTGTCGAGTCCACGCCGGCCGGTTAAGACCGACCGGGATGGATAGCAGAGTGATTTGCCTTGGAGGCGATCAGCCGAGGTCTTTGGAGATTAATGCGCGCGTGGGACTGGAGGGCGGCAAGAACGTGTAGCAGACTGAGGCACATGGGTTTATACTCGAACCCACAACAAATAGATAGACACAAGTAATCTTAATAAATAGGGGTTTATGAACATAAGTCAAAGAATGAGGTAATAAAATGTGAAGTAATTTACAGCCTAAAGTCGAAGCGCCTCTACACACAGTTACCAAAATGGACAAGGGGAAAAGATAAAAGTAAAATCCCTCCTTTATTCTGGCACTTGGCTTCATCCAGAGATGATCCTTTTTGGACCTGGCATCGTAGAAACCGTGTAGTCACTGCATCGGAGCATAGGAGCCACCTCAGCGTCAACGAGTCTGGCATTTCACTCAGGCCGACTGGCAGGGTCTTCAAGCAGCCATCAAACTTCTAGACTGCTCTCCCATTTCTACTCTCACTGACATCAACTCATCCTGTAAAGTCTTTCAAAGAAATTTGCTCTCATGTACAGATTTATCCCATCCCATCTCATCTTCAGTTGTCATACCCTTCTTCCCGCCTATGGTCCACTGAGCTTGTGGCGAGTTAGTTGTCCTAAAACAACTTGCCTTCGCCTCGTGAAAGGCAAATCATACTGAAGGCAATCTCATTTCCTTCCACAGAGCTTGGAACACGTGTGTCTCTACCCTCAAGAGAGCCAGGAAACAACATATTTCTAATCTCAAGTCTGAACTCTCAAACCTGTCTCCCTCCTCCAAATCCTGGTGGCATCTGGTTAAATTTGTGTCTGTTGTATGTTCCCCCTCCATCCCCTTCCTTACCACAAATGGCTGCTCAGCTGACACTGCACGCAAAAAGGCTAAATGCCTAAACTCTGTGTTTGCTTCCAAATCTTGTCTCAAACCAATCGCTTTCTGTACCCACCTTACCCAGTCGCACCCAGCTTTTCCTGGACTCTGTGTCCTTTTCTCCTGACAAGGTGGAGAGTTTGCTGTCAAACCTCAACTCTGATTCTGCAACCGATCCAGATGGCATCAGCCCACATGTCCTAAAAACCTACTCTGCTGCTCTTGCTCACCCTCTTTGTTCTATTCACCCTCTCATTTACTGAAGGTCATCTGCCATCTGCTTGAAAATCAGAAAACATGACTGCTCTGCATAAAAAGGTGCAAAATCAGATCCTTGCAACAACAGACCAATCAGCCTTCTCCCAATCATCAGCAAGGTTACGGAATCCATCATCGCTTCAGACATTAAATCCTTCCTCTTCTCCAATGGCCTGATTTCCGATCATTAATTTGGTTTCAGACTAGGTCACTCTACCCTGGGTATGCTGCTTCTGCTCTCCCAACAATGGATGGAGGTCCTCAATGCCGGACATGAAATCAGAGCCATATCCCTAGACACATCACGTGCTTTTGACACGGTCTGGCACCCTGCTCTGCTCACCAAACTCTCTTCCTATGGTATCCAACGCAATCTCCACTCTTGGCTCACAGACTTCCTCTCCTGTCGCAGTCAACGTGTGGCCCTTAGTGGAAGTCTCATCCCCTCTTCCTGTCCCGGTTGGAGTTCCTCAAGGCAGTGTTCTGGGCTCTGTTCTTTTTCTGGTTTTTCATCAATGATCTTGGTGACTCTCTGGAAAATCCTCTTTATCACTTTGCTGATGACTCCACCTTCTGCCGTACCATCTGTCAGCTCTCAGATCGGCAAGCAGCAGCCTCTTCACTCGCTGCAGATCTGGATAATATCACAAGCTGGTGCAACATGTGGAACATGGCCTTCAAATCCTGGCAAATCTCGCACTCTCGCTCTGTCTCTCCGAAAGGACCGTCTGACCCCCCCCCCCCATCTACTTTCTCAACAATCCTCTTGAAGAAGTCCATTCATTCAATCTTTTGGTCTCATTATCTGCAATGATTTTTCCTGGGAAAGCCACACCTCCTAGCTGGCCTTCAAAGGCAGTTGCCGACTGGGCATACTCCGTCATGTAAGTCCTTCCTTGGCACATCTGAGCTCTTGACCACATACAAAGCTTTCATCTGCAGCCTGATGGGGACTGCTCTCCCCCCTGGGCTGGTGCTCCCTCCTCACACCTTTCTCGGCTTCACGCTTCGGAAACCAAGCATTTAGGATCATTGGTATCTCCCACGATGAAGCTGAGTCTTTGGGTCTCTCACTCTTTCACCGCAGGAAGATCGGTGTTCTTTTTCTTCTACTGTCTCCTCTCCAGCGTCACCCCTCCCCCCACTCTGTCTGTGATTTCCCCCCCCCCCTTCATATATCCCACCCCCCAGGGTGCTCAAGGTGCACCAGCAACCCCTTTTTGGTGAAACTACCAAATCAAAAAAAAATCACTGCTCACCTTCACTCTTCATTTCTCTTTTTTCCTGCCTCTGGAACAAACTCCCACACACTTCAATCCCATTCTTCCATCCAAGTCTTCAAAACAGCTGTTCACCACCATCTCTTATTTTCCCCCATTCAAAACCATGATCTTTTCTACCCCCGTTGATCCTCCCCAAGCCCACCTCCTTCAAATTCCCTGCTTTCTTTCTTGAAAGTCCATGTGATGTCAGGATCTGAAAGTCCTGTAGTGTCCATCATGTTTACGCCATGTACCCCGCCACATCCCCCTCTTAACACAGATCTAACGTCTCTGTTCCCCACTGTTTTGTGCTTCCCTCTCCCGCCCCTCTTGTCTCCCACTCCCTTTGGTTTATGTTCTGTGTGTTAGCTCTTATACGAGCCTCGATATTATATACAAGAAAAAAAAAATACATCCGAGTCCTCACTTGAGATTCAATTTAGCAAACTTTAGTATCACAGAGTTGAACCACGTAAGCATCCATGTCTGGAGAGAAAGACACCCAAGCAACGCTCTGAATTATCTGAACTGAAGCACCCTCTTTTATACACAAAGAAAAACATGGGTGCGGTTATATTGCATAAGAAGGTTTCAAAAAAAACAAAAACACAAGATGCATCTGGCAGTAACATCAGTTGAGGCTAGCATTTGGAATAAGGAGCAGTTTAGCTCTCAGGCCCCAGAAAGAATAAGGGTTGCAACAAGCAAGGTCAAACAGAACATTCTCAAGATAAGTTATGCAAATAAAAATACAGAAAGAAACGTGCGATTAAGTGCCATAGGGTCCGTACAATTAATTAATACATTGCAATTTATTCTTGCTAAAAGCAAATGTATGCTTTCGAGAGCGCAAATGTAATGTAGGATGAATACGTATGTGTAGGTGTGACTTAAGTGTTAATTTAATAATGAAGGTGGTGTGTGCATGTATGTATTTCCACATGTAAATGTAAAATTATTTTCTACAGTAACCAGGCATTGTGTACAGCAAGTACCACTTTTGTTTGTGGCCGATTTAGGATATTTCCACACACGTAGGACATTACTTCTTTGAAAATGAAGTCTAACAAGACAAAAAGTACATTTCATGTTTACTTTTTTTTTTTTTTCTAAAATTACATGTGGTAGTCTCATGTAACTTTCTTTTTTTGTTTTGTTCATAAATTTTGATACTACTATAATTATTGTAGATGTGTAACGTTAGCTTTGGAGTGGCACACCAAGGCAAGAATGACTGAGAAAGGCACCTTAATGGGAATGAACATTGAAAGCTGTCAAAGACGGTTAAGCAGTGCTAGTCCATCACTTCATTCTTTGCTGCAGATAACTCTTAAGGTCAAAGTGATTTGTGCTGACGTGCTCATCACAGGTTATGACTTGGAACACAATCTGCCATTTAAAGCAGCAACTCAACCCTTATTCAGGAAATGTTTCCTGATAGTGCCATCGCCAAGAGATATGGAGATGCAGCCACAAAGACAGCTGCAGTAGTAAATTGTGCGAGGCAGATTTGGAGGAGGAAGAGGAGAAGAAGAAGAAGTACATAAAATGGCACCAGAAATGCTGAGTCCAGTGGTGGGTTACATGAAGGAGGAGCCATTCAGCCTTAAAAATGGAAGCTCCAACGCTGGGACAGAGAAGGGTTCCTCTCAACTGTCAAAAACTGATTTCAACTAAATTCAGAGCAAGCCTCTCAAATAAAACTACTCTCCGATCAAGCTTAACTTGTGAGATCAATTTCTTTGGACAAATTCCCTGCCATGCCTTTGTTACCAGCAATACTCTTTTTTTTTTTTTCCAGAAGGCAAAATTTTCAGCAAGTGCATTCAAGTCTGACCACATTAGCACTGCTGACTAAGATTAATTGTGTTGATACCTTGTGACAGTCAGATTATTTGAAGGAGTAGAGGGGGCTGTCAGTATGGCCTCGAGGTATTCACACTTGCCTGTTGGCCGTCGAGCTTGCGTTTGAATCCTGACCCAGCTATGAGCTGTCATCCCAGTGTTTCACAGGCAGGGTGTATAAACTGTTTCATCAATATGTGTGCCGTCCTTCGGATGGATATTACGCTGGTGTCCTGTCTACCGACATGAGCTGGTGGATGTTTATGACACCACGATCCATCACGAAGAGCAGGAGAGCTATCGCCGGCACCATGGAACAAATTACTAATTCCTGCCCAAAGTACAGCTGAAAGAGGGATGGCAAACTGCCTAGCATGACCCCTAGCCAAGAAACTGCTTTGGCAGAACCAATGCCCTGTAACAGTGGATGGCACATCAGTCAATAAGACCTTAAACTAACACGAAAGTCATCGTGCACATATTTGGAGTTATCCTTCTTTTTAAATAATTAGCTTCGAGAAGAACTGTGACTAAGGTTTTTAAAAATTATTATTATTCAAGGAGACACTTGAATTGTTTTTTTTCTCGACAAATAGTAAAACCTGAATAATTTCACACCATTATAAAATCTTTTAAAAGATTTTTTATTTTTATTTTAAAATGGTGCATCAAAACAGCAGGCACCTAAAAACCTTTGGGCTTTTGGAGCCCTTAAAGCGGGCCCTGAACGCCACCCATTAATACTCATATTTGCACGTTCACCGCCTTGCCAAAGGTATATATAGCTCCTGTCCAACCCAGCAACCCCCAGCCATCAGGATGGACCGTCATTTACAATTGCCAAACTTGGGACCTGTGAATCAAGGCATTAATTTAGAATTTAGCAAAGGTACGAGTACCCAAAAAGGAAGATTGATAGTTTGGAACTGTAGTTACTATTTCATATGCAGCTTGTGGCTGCTGGTTGCATCACTGCTGGGAGCACGGCTGTGCCGCTAATGCAGTGTCCCGTTTCCAGTAAGCTGGTACTCATTTTATCGACCTCGGAAGGATGACTGATTGAGTTAACCCATCTGGTGTTAATGGCACAATGGGCTCAAACTCGAGACTGTGATCTTAAGGCAATCCTTAACCATTCAGTCAACACCAGGCTTTGAAATGTGGTGATTGAGAGGAATGTTAGAAATTACATGGACTGCAATAAGAATAAACAAATCGGTGCTTGAAGAAATTAGAAGCGGTGATGCTAAAACAGAAACTCGTACTTTGTTGGTTGGACACATCATGCATGCAGAAAGCAAAAGTCTGGAGGAGTCAACCATGCTGGGTTTGGTTGAGGGAAGAAGAAGAAGGAGAAGAGACAGACCTTGTACGTGCTGGATGGTTGAGGTAAAGTCTGCAACCAAGCTGTCTGCCAGAGCTTTGGGAAGCAGTGCAAGATAGGGATGTTTGGAGGAATCTGATCATTATCACCAGAAGTTGGCCACAGCTTGACAATTAGATAAGTAACCAGCACATATTGTGTACCATTTTAAAAAGGGACTGTGGGATATCTGATGCAGATGAGACAGCCATCCCAGTGAACACTTCAAAGGGAGTTGGACGGCATATTGTCAGTGTAATTGCTTTGGAAGAAGACCAACAAGTTAGATCAGAGGTAGCCCACTCACCTTTAAGTTGACTAGTCCAGGTTTGATCCCTGACCAAACGATAAATTGACACCCTGGTGCTTCTTAGGCAGGGTATTGCATCACCAAGTGTACCATCCCTCGCATGGCACGTTTTAGTTTGGCCACGTCTGCCACCATTGGTTGCTGGTGGACATTAAAGATCACATGCCTCTTTTGCAAAGAGAAAGCTATTATCGCCAGTACTCTGGCCAATTTCCGTGTACCTCCCCTTTCATACATGATCACTGCATTAGCAACACAGCCGTGTTCCCAGACACGTTCTCCATACAAATTAATGAATCTGTACAACAGCAATGACAACATTATGTTCTAACACCATCCATGGATCCCACTTGGTTTGTCTTGACTTTTGTACATGTTGAGCAGTAAGGTTATCCTCTGATACTTGTATAAGTTTTCATATTTAATGGCATGATGCATGAATCTCTAAATGGAATAAATGAATGAATCTTCTTCTTCTTCTCCTCCTCGTTTTCCTTCTCCGATCTAGGTCAGTTTGCACGATGTCGCCGTCTGGTGTACTCTGCACAAGGTGAGGCTCGAATTCATGGGATGGGCCATGCAGTGACTCGTGCGATCAACCTTGCTCTTCGTGTGCAGGTACTGTCCCTTAAAATTGACTTTCTTTCGCAACTCCGTCAGATGAATGCAAGAACAAAATGGGTTTTGGGTAAACATATCGGGACTCTCACTTTCCTCCCTTTCTACATTCACTGACTGGCTTCATCTGCTTACATATTTGTAAAGTTTGGGTTGAAACCACCTGTCAGAACAACTGAGCAAAAGTGGATGAATTAGATGGCACACTTTACACTTGTTTGCACTACTCATTGGCGTCCATGTGTTCAAAAGAGGCGTGCACGTACACTCGGTATGTATGCATGCTAACGGACTCGTGAAAGAAGGGGAAACTTCTGAATCAGATAAACTTTGGTGAAGTTGAATAATACCTCTGAGGTTCTATGTGGAGTGGGGGTAGTGGGGGGATGAGGTGGGTGATTGGGTGATGTCAAAAATCTCAACATTTTGCATTTTTATGTCTGTGTGTGTGTCCTCCATAACTCCAAAACCCTGAAACTTAGCGGCCCCAAATTTTGCAGGCATACTAAGGGAACTCGAACGGAGTGCATGAGTGAAAATTGGTTGTTTGGGTAAATTTAAACACCCCTTTTGAAGATCATAAACGACTTACCTCCATGAAAAGTTTATCCTTGGTCAGCTCAACTTTGCCTCACAGGGGTCTTAGCGACCATTTTGATTCAGCCTATTCAAACATGCCTTGCCTGGTAAACACGATCTACAGTGCCTATAGAATGTCTACACCCCCTTTCAAAATTTTCACCTTTTGTTGCCTTATAGCCTGGAGAATTAAATTGCATTAAATCGGATTTTCCCACCTTTATTTACACATCATAACCCACAACTTCCAAGTGAAAAACAAATTCTGCAAATTTCAGAAAATTATTTTAAAAAATATAAAACGAGAATGTCTTTGTTGGATGTGTCCACCCCCCTGAGTTAATTGGTGGAAGCACTGTCGAAGAAACCCAGTCTCTGCTTCAGGTTCGGTGCACCAGAGCTCAAGTCTTTATTTACATGTACATGGAAAGAGATAACACACAGACAGTTCTAAGATCCCTCTGACTTGCTATACCAAGTCAGGGCTTTTTATACAGGCCAGTGAAGGAAAAGGTGGGGTGGAAAGGGTAAGAAGGCAGGCATCTTAACAATAAAGGAATGAGCAAACCAAGATAACTGTTTTTGGCTCTCCTTAGGAAGGGGGAGAGGAAAGTCAGAGCTCAACCAATCGGGAAGAAGCACAACCATCTTGCCCAAGGTCCAACATTGATAAGGACTGGGTGAAAGCAAGGGTCAATCACTAATGGAACATACACAGCAGATAACAGCTTCTGTGAACTGCTACTCCAATACTTTCCCAGGGCAGATAACATTTCAAACTCTTTACCCAGTTACTGCAACACAAAGCAGGTGCTTATAGGAGCTACAATATAATTGTTTGAAGTACAAGTTTAAATGAGAATTTAAAAGTTTGTTTAATCGTGTCGTAATGGATATATCTGGAACTCGTGTTACGTTTCCAGGTAATTGAATAATCATAGTAAATCATCATTATCACTAAAAGCAGATATATATATTATGTATATATATATAATATATATTATATGTATATAATATATATATATATATATATAATATATAACAGCTGTTCAGGTCAATGGCCATGAAGGGTGGCCAGGAGCATTGTCAAGCAGGAGTACCTTTGATGAAGGTTCTTTCCTGCCAGGTACCTCTTGACCTGAGGAGCGAAATGGGTATGGATCCAGTCCTTGAAAAGTTCAGATGTCACCCACGTCTTCCTGTTTGCCCTCCAGTACACGGGCAGCACCTGCTTGTTTTTGTTCTTCAGTGCACGTGGGTTCAGGGAATAGTAGAGCATCATGGGCTTTTCCATTAAGTCCCTTTCGGCTTTTGTGCAGAGAAGGGAGACCCTGTCCATTGTGGCCTTGAAGTCGGCTGCTTTGCTCTCGCCCTGTGAGATGAACGTTCTGGTCGGCATCTTTTTCCAAAACAAGCTGGTCTCATCAGCGTTGAAGACCTGCTCCGGCAGGTACCCCTTCTTCTCGATGAGGCTCACGAGTTCTGCAGGGAGTGCCTTGGCCACGTCGTGGTCTGTGGAGGAACACTCCCCGACGATGTTGACACGTGCATTGTGGGTAACTGCAGGAGGTGCGAGTAGTCTGCGCATTGTTTGTGGGGGATTTTACGCATGATGATGTATTCAGCAGCTGATAATAGATGTCGTGAGTGATATTGTTATGAATTTGGAAGCTTACTGCACACAACAGCCAGGTCCTATAGATCAGTATATATCGATAAGTATGTGTTTTCTAGGTAGGGTCCCGTCCTATGTTTAATGGGTATAAGTGTACGTGCGCTGCGCAGTATTTTTCTTGGTCTATAATTTATATCCACAAAAATAACAACAACACTATGGACCATTCCCCGCAGATGGCGTGTCGAACACGCATGTTGGGCAGATTCCCTCGGTCACCGAAGTTCTGACTCCACGCTTCGGCAATCGGGAGGTGTGAGCGGTGTTGCCGCCTTTCAGCCAATGGGCGCAGAGCGAGTCCAGAGAAGCAGAGTCTCTTTCGGGGCGCGAGGGATCGAGACGCCCCGACACGCCCCCGACCAATCATGTGGGAGACGACCGATTTCCCCCGGTGAATGAAGGGTGCGGTGACGTGAGGACACGTTTCCCCGTCCCCCCCCCCCCCCCCCCCGACCCCAGGGGAAGAAGAAATAGACGGAACGGCGCCAAGTCATCTCGTGGCTGGTCTCGTTCTTGGCGCTGGTCTCGTCTTGTCGCTTGCTCTGGTCTCGTCGCAGTGATCCCTCGCCTCATCATTATTCGAGCTGGCTTGGCGTCCTGGCTGAATCCTTTGGTCCCTCGGGTGCTGGTATATCGGCGCGGGTTCGAGTCCCGCCACCCGAACAAGATCAACGTTATCGCACGAGTTGGGCAGGGTCAAGAACAGGCTCTTCCCTTCAGCTCGTTCTTCCCTCCCGAGTTGTAGGGCACAATAAAGGGGCAACCGGGCCCATCGTGTGTGTGTGTGTAGTGTGTGTGTGGTGTGTGTGTGTGTGTGTTGTGGGCACCAGTCTGATAAGTAGACATTGCTTAAGTATCTCGCGCTTGTACATTGACTGCATATTCGTGATAACTCTGCTCTGTCTTCCCCTCCCCAATTATTGTTGTTAATAAATTCCCCTCTTGTTGAATGTACCAGCTCGTTCTTTGTCATT
>CM068958.1:30674318-30686056 GCA_035128595.1 Eptatretus atami | reverse complement strand
AATTTAGGCAAACTTTAGCTATCACAGAGTTGAACCACGTAAGCATCCATGTCTTGGAGCAGAAAAGACACCCAAGCAACGCTCTGAATTATCTGGAACTGAAGCACCCTCTTTTATACACAAGAAAAACATGGGGCGCGTATATTGGCATAAGAAGGTTTCAAAAAAAACAAAAACACAAGATGCAATCTGCAGTAACAATCAGTTGAGGCTAGCATTGCCGAATAAGGAGCAGTTAGCTCTTCAGGCCCAGGAAAGAATAAGGGTTGCAAACAAGCAAGGTCAAAACAGAACATTCTCAAGATAAGTTATGCAAATAAAAATACAGAAAGAAACGTGCGATATAAGCTTGCCATAGCGGTCTCGCTACATTTAATTAATACATTATGCATTTATTCCTGCAAAGCCAAAATGTATGCTTCGAGAGCGCAAATGTAATGTAGGATGAATACGTATGTGTAGGTGTGGACTTAGTGTATTTAAATAATGAAGTGGTGTGTGTGCATTATGTATTTCACACATGTAATGCTAAAATTTATTTTCTACAGTAAAACAGGCATTGTGCTACAGCAAAGCTACCACTTTTGTTTGTGGCGATTTAGGACTATTCCACACACGCCTAGGACATTACTTCTTTGAAAATTGAAGTCTAACAAGACAAAAAGTACATTTCATGTTTTTACCTTTTTTTTTTTTTCTAAATTAACATGTGCGTAGTCTCATGTAACTTTCTTTTTTTGTTTTGTTCATAAATTTTGATACTACTATAATTATTGTTAGATGTGTAACGTATCTTGAGTGGCACACCAAAGGCAAGACATGACTGAGAAAAGCACCTTAATGGAAAATTAACATTGAAAGCTGTCAAAGACGGTTAAGCCAGCTTGTAGTTCCATCACTTCATTCTTTGCTGCCAGATAACTCTTAAGGTCAAAGTGATTTGCCTGCCTGACGTGAAATCATCACAGGTTATTCGACTTGGAACACAATCTGCCATTTAAAGCAGCAACTCAACCCTTATCAGAAATGTTTCCTGATAGTGCCATCGCCAAGAGATATGGAGATGCAGCCACAAAAGACAGCTGCGAGAGTAGTAAAATTGTGCGAGGCAGATTGGAGGAGGAAGAGGAGAAGAGAAGAAGTACATAAAATGGCACCAGAAATGCTGCAGTCAGTGTGGGGTTACATGAAGGAAGCCTTCAGCCCTTAAAAATGGAATCTCCACGCTGGGACAGAGAAGGTTTCCTCTCAACTGTCAAAAACCTGATTTCAAACTAAAATTCAGAGCAAGGCCTCTCAAATAAAACTACCTCCGATCAAGCTTAACTTGTAGATCAATTTCTTTGGACAAATCCTGCCATGCCTTGCTTACCAGCAATACTCTTTTTTTTTTTTTTCCAGAAGGCCAAAATTTTTCAGCAAGTTGCATTCAAGTTCTGACCACATTTAGCACTGGCTGACTAAGATTATTGTTGATACCTAGTGTGACAGTCAGATTATTTGAAGCGAGTTAGAGGGGCTGTCAGTATGCCTCGAGGTATTCCACACTTGCCTGTTGGCCGTCGAGCTTCGTGCGTTTGAATCCTGACCCAGCTATGAGCTATCATCCCAGTGTTTCACAGGCAGGGTGTATAAACTGTTTCATTCAATATGTGTTGCCGTTCCTTTCGGATGGATATTACGCTGGTGTCCTGTCTACCGACCATGAAGTGGGTGGCAATGTTATGGACACACGATCCATCACGAAGAGCAAGCGAGAGCTATCGCCGGCAACCATGGAACAAATTTACCTAATTCCTGCCCAAAGTACAGCTGAAAGCAGGGATGGCAAACTGCCCTAGCATGACCCTAGCCAAGAAACTGCTTTGGCAGAACCAATGCCTGCTAACAGTGGATGGCACATCATTTCAAATAAGACCTTAACTAACACGAAAAGTTCATCCGTGGCACATATTTGGAGTTATCCTCTTTTTTAAATAATTAGCTTCGAGGAAGAACTGTGACTAAGGTTTTTTAAAAATTATTATTAATTCAAGGAGACACTTGAATTGTTTTTTTCTCGACAAATAGTAAAAACCTGAATAATTTCACACCATATAAAATCTTTTTAAAAGATTTTATTTTTATTTTAAAATGCGCTTGCATCAAAAAACAGCAGGCACCTAAAAACCTTTGGGCTTTTGGAGCCCTTACAAGCGGGCCCTGAACGCCACCCATTAGATACTCATATTTGCACGTTCACCGCTTGCCAAAGGTATATATAGCTCCTGTCCAACCCAGCAACCCCCAGCCATCAGGAATGGGTATGATGGACCGTCATTTTACAATTGCCAAACTTGGACCTGTGAATCAAGGCATTAATTTAGAATTTAGCAAAGGTACGAGTTACCAAAAAGGAAGCATTGCTAGTTTGCGAACTGTAGTTACTATTTCATATGCAGCTTGTGGGCTGCTGGTTGCATCACTGCTTGGGAAAAAAGCCACCGGGGGGGCTTTGATGGGGGGTGGGGCCCCCCGGCTAAAATGGCGGCAAAGTGTCCGTTTCCAGTAAAGCTGCGTACTTCATTTTATCGACCTCGGAAGGATGACTTGATTGAGTTAACCCATTCTGGTGTTAAATGGCACAATTGCGGCTCAAAACTTCGAAGACTGTGATCTTAAGCAATCCTTAACCATTCAGCAACACCAGGCTTTTGAAATGTGGTGTAATTGAGAGGAATGTTAGAAATTACATGGACTTGCAATAAAGAATAAACAAATCGGTGCTTGAAGAAAATTATAAGCGTGATGCCTAAAACAGGAACTCGTACTTGTTGGTTGACACATCATGCATGCAGAAAGCCAAAAGTCGGAGGAAGGTCAACCAATGGCGCTGGGTTTTGGTTGGGAAGAAAGAAGAAGGAGGAAGAGAACAGACCTTGCTACGGGCTGGATGGTTGGACGGTAAAGTCTGCAACCAAAGCTGTCTGGGCCAGAGCTTTGGGAAGCAGTGCAAGATAGGGGATGATTTGAGGAATCTGAATGCATTATCACCAGAAACGTTTGCCACAGCCTTGAGACAGATTAGATAAGTAAAACAGCACATATTTATGTACCATTTTAAAAAGGGACTGTGGGATACTGGATGGCAGATGAGACAGCCATCCCAGTGAACACTTCAAAGGGAGTTTGGAACGGCATATTGTCAGTGTAAGTTGCTTTGGGAGAAAGCCAACAATTTAGATCAGAGGTAGCCCACTCACCTTTAAGTTGACTAGTCCAGGTTTGATCCCTGACCAAACGAAAATTGACACCCTGGTGCTTTTAGGCAGGGGTATTGCATCACCAAGTGTTACCATCCCTCGCATGGCACGTTTTAGTTTGGCCACGTCTGCCACCATTGGTTGCTGGGTGGACATTAAAGATCACATGCCTCTTTTGCAAAAGAGAAGCTTTATCGCCAGTACTCTGGCCAATTTCCGTGTACCTCCCTTTCATACATGATCACTGCATTAGCAACACAGCCGTGTTCCACAGACACGTTCTCCATACAAATTAATGAATCTGTTAAACAGCAGCAATTGACAACATTATGTTCTAACACCATCCATGGATCCCACTTGGTTTGTCTTGACTTTTGTACATGTTGAGCAGTAAGGTTATCCTCTGATACTTGTATAAGTTTTCATATTTAATGGCATGATGCATGAATCTCTAAATGGAATGAAATGAATGAATCTTCTTCTTCTTCTCCTCCTCGTTTTTCCTTCTCCGATCTAGGTCAGTTTGCACACGATGTCGCCGTCTGGTTGTACTCTGCACAAGGTGAGGCTCGAATTCATTGGGATGGGCCATGCAGTGACTCGTGCGATCAACCTTGCTCTTCGTGTGCAGGTACTGTCCTTAAAATTGACTTCTTTTCGCAACTCCGTTCAGAATGATGCAAGAACAAATGGGTTTTGGGTAAACATATCGGGACTCTCACTTTCCTCCCTTTCTACATTCACTGACTGGCTTCATTCTGCTTACATATTTGTAAAGGTGGGTTGAAACCACCTGTCAGAACAACTGAGCAAAAGTGGATTGAATTAGATGGCACACTTTACACACTGTTTGCAACTACTCATTGGCGTCCATGTGTTCAAAAGAGGCGTGCACAGTACACTCGGTATGTATGCTTGCTAACGGACTCGTGAAAGAAGGGGAAACTTTCTGAATCAGATAAACTTTGGTGAAGTTTGAATATATACCTCTGAGGTTCTATGTGGAGTGGGGGTAGTGGGGGGATTGAGGTGGGTGATTGGGTGATGTCAAAAATCTCAACATTTTTGCATTTTTATGTCTGTGTGTGTGTCCTCCATAACTTCCAAAACCCTGAAACTTAGCGGCCCCAAATTTTGCAGGCATACTAAAGGGAACTCGAACGGAGTTGCATTGAGTGAAAATTGGTTGTTTGGGTAAATTAAAACACCCCTTTTGAAGATCAATAAACGACTTACTTCCATGAAAAGTTTATCCTTGGTCAGCTCAACTTTGCCTCACAGGGGTCTTAGCGACCATTTTGATTCAGCCTATTCAAACATTGCCTCTGGTAAACACGATCTAAGTGCCTATAGAATGTCTACAACCCTTTCAAAATTTTTCACCTTTTGTGCCTTATAGCCTGGGAGAATTAAATTGCATTAAAATCGGATTTTCCCTACCTTTATTTACACATTCAATAACCCACCAACTTCCAAGTGAAAAAACAAATTCTGCAAATTTCAGAAAATTATTTTTAAAAATATTAAAACGAGAATGTCTTTGTTGGATGTGTCCACCCCCCTGATTTAATTGGTGGAAGCACTGTCGAAGAAACCCAGTCTCTGCTTCAGGTTTCGGTGCACCAGAGCTCAAGTCTTTATTTACATGTACATGGAAAGGATAACACACAGACAGTTCTAAGATCCCTCTGACTTGCTATACCAAGTCAGGCTTTTTATTACAGGCCAGTGAAGGAAAAGGTGGGGGGTGGAAGGGTAAGAAGGCAGGCATCTTAACAATAAAGGAATGAGCAAACCAGATAACTGTTTTTGGCTCTCCTTAGGAAGGGGAGAGGAAGAGTCAGAGCTCAACCAATCTGGGAAGATGGCAACAACCATTCTTGCCCAAGGTCCAACATTGATAAGGACTGGTGAAAGCAAGGGTCAATCACTAATGGAACATACACAGCAGATAACAGCTTTCTGTCTGTGAACTGCTACTCCAATACTTTCCCAGGGCAGATAACATTTTCAAACTCTTTTACCCAGTTACTGCAACACAAAGCAGGTGCTTATAGGAGCTACAATATAATTGTTTGAAGTACAAGTTTAAATGAGATTTAAAAGTTTGTTTAATCGTGTCGTAATGGATATATCTGGAACTCGTGTTACGTTTCCAGGTAATTGAAATAATCATAGTAAATCATCATTATCACTAAAAGCAGATTATATATATATATATATGTATATGTATATATTATATATATAATATATATATATAACAAGCTGTTCAGGTCAATGGCCATGAAGGGTGGCCAGGAGCGTTGCTCAAGCAGGAGTACTTAATGATGAAGGTTCTTTCCTGGCCAGGTACCTCTTGACCTGAGGAGGCGAAAATGGGTATGGATCCGAGTCCTTGAAAAGTTCAGATGTCACCACGTCTTTCCTGTTTGCCCTCCAGTACACGGGCAAGCACCTGCTTGTTTTTGTTCTTCAGTGCACGTGGGTTCAGGGAATAGTAGAGCATCATTGGGCTTTTCCATTAAGTCCCTTTCGGCTTTTGTGCAGAGAAGGGAGACCCTGTCCATTGTGGTCCTGAAGTCGCTGCTTTGCTCTCGCCCTGTGAGATGAACGTTCTGCGTCGGCATCTTTTTCCAAAACAAGCTGGTCTCATCAGCGTTAGAAGACCTGCTCCGGCAGTACCCCTTCTTCTCGATGAGGCTCACGAGTTCTGCAGGGAGTGCCTTGGCCACGTCGTGGTCTGTGGAGGAACACTCCCCGACGATGTTGACACGTGCATTGTGGGTACTGCAGGAGGTGCGAGTAGTCTGCGCATTGTTTGTGGGGGATTTTACGCATGATGATGTATTTCAGCAGCTGATAATAGATGTCGTGAGTGATATTGTTATGAATTGGAAGCTTACTGCCACACAACAGCAGGTTCCTATAGATCAGTTATATCGATAAAGATAGTGTTTTCTAGGTAGGGTCCCGTCCTATGTTTAATGGGTGATTAAGTGTTACGTGCGCTGCGCAGTTGATTTTCTTGGCTCTATAATTTATATCACAAAATAACAACCAACACTATGGACCATTCCCCGCACGATGGCGTGTCGAACACGCATGTGGCAGAAGTTCCCTCGGTCACCGAAGTTCTGACTCCACGCTTCGGACAATCGGAAGGGTGTGAGCGAGTTTGCCGCCTTTAGCCAATGGGCGCAGAGCCGAGCTCCAAGGGAAGCAGAGTCTCTTCGGGGGGGGGGGGATCGAGACGCCCCGACACGCCCCCGACCAATCATTGTTTGGGAGACGACCGATTTCCCCCGGTGAATGAAGGGTGCGGTGACGTGAGACACGTTCCCCGGTCCCCCCCCCCCCCCCCCCGACCCCCATGGGAAGAAGAAATAGACGGAAACGCGCCAGTCATTCTCGGGTCTGGTCTCGTTCTTGGCGCTGGTCTCGTCTTGTCGCTTGCTCTGGTCTCGTCGCGAGTGATCCCTCGCCTCATTCATATATTCGAGCTGGCTGGCGTCCATGGCCTGAATACCTTGGCTCCTCGGTGCCTGGTATATTCGGCGCGGTTCGAGTCCCGACCACGAACAAGATCAACGTTATCGCACGAGGTGGGCAGGTGCAAGAACAGGCTCTTCCCTTCAGCTCGTTTCCCTCCCGAGTTGTGTAGGGCACAATAAAGGGCAACCGGCCCATCGTGTGTGTGTGGCACCAGTTGATAAGTAGACATTGCTTAAGTATCTCGCGCTTGTACATTGATGCATATTCGTTGATAACTCTGCTCTGTCTTCCCTCCCCAATTATTGTTGTTAATAAATTCCCCTCTGTTGAATGTAACCAGCTCGTTCTTTGTCATTTCTGCCATTGGTTTGCCACGGTGCGTATTGGGGATTAGGAAGGCCGTTGCGTAGTTGTACATTTGGACTGACGGGCCTCGGTAACCATCCACTCGGGTTACACACGGTTCGAGCACGGTAACGGCTCGTTCCGTTTGAAGCCTGCCGAGGGTGTGTGAATTCCCCAGTAAGCTTTGCGCCTGGGTACTTAGGTGTATTGAAGTTGGCAATTAACCCTACTCCACTGCGGTCGAATTATTGTGATTCATGGTCCTGTAAGGCCGTGCTTCTCAACCAGTGGGCCGCGGAGCCCTCACAGGTGGGCCGCGAGGTCGGCAAAAAAGAAAAGAAAAGAAAGAAGTATATAAAAAAAGGGTCTGATCTTACAGTGTAAGACTTACACGACACAGCTGGAATTCAGCTAGGTCTGTTTGTACTTCCGTCTTTCCAACCGTCTAGCGAGCGCCGTGAGAGAGATAGATAGATTGAGTCATTTGTTTGCTTACGTACGTCATGTTTATGCAGTGGTGGTTTACGCGCGTTCGATCTACATGTAACTGTGATGTGAACGTACTATATCGTGGTATGTGTGTATTGTGCACGTGCGCATATATGTGATGTGTGTGTATGCATGTACGTGCCTTGTACTTAGTTGTACCTTGTACTTGTACTTAGAACTTGAAATTTTTGTAAACTTTTCAACTTTCGCGGATAATTTCTTGAACCGAAAATGGATCGATTTTTGAAACGAAAGTGTGAGAGGAAGACAAATCTGCTACGGAAAAAATCTCGAAAGGTTGTGGTGAGGAAATATGACCCCGATTACATTAAATATGGATTTCACGATGGCAGGCAGTGATGTTGCAGCCAAAAACACAGTGGTTGAATGTGCTGAAATCCTTCAAACGGAGCGCTTAAACGTCAAAGCTTCAGAGACACTTAAACACAAGACACCTGATAGTGCAGGTAAGCCAAAGGAATATTTTGAGAGAAAAGGGCTGGACTTCAGGCACAGCAGAAAGTGATTACAACATTTACAACTCAGTCAAAATCAGCATTGAAAGCCAGCTACATGGTTGCTGCTCGTGTTGCTCGTAGCAAAAAGCTTTCACAATCGCGGAGGAGCTTATTTTACCCAGTGCTGTTGATATGTTTCGAGAAATTCTTGGAGAGGCAGCTGCAACAAACTTCAGTCCATATCACTCTCTAATGATACTGTGATGAGAAGAATTGTTGAAATGAGTGATGACTGAATGCCAACTGGTGGAAAAAATAAAGGCCAGTCTGTATTTTTCCATTCAGTTGGATGAATCTACTGACATTAGCAATAATGTTTATTGCTAGTTTCGTGAGGTACTGCGGACAGTGATGTTCATGAGGATCTACTGTTTGCAAAGACCTTCCCACAAAACAGCTGCAGATGATGTAATGCTCTGCCTTGACAAATACTTCACTGACAAGAGTATTGATTGGAAGAACTGCGTAGGTGTGTGCACAGATGGTGCTGCATCAAATGGCAGAGTCCATCGTGGTGTTGTAAAACAGATCCAACAGAGGGCGCCAGATGCAAGAAGACACACTGCTTCTTACATAGAGAAAAATCTGGTAACAAAGCAGATGTCACCAGAACTGAATGAAGTCATTAATGTAGCTGTTAAACTGTGAACTTCATCAAGAAGAGTGCACTCAACTCAAGGTGTTTTGCTGCACTGTGTGAAAGACTTGATTCTGATCACTTGCAGCTTCTGTACCACAGTGAGGTGAGGTGGCTTTCAAGAGGACGTATGCTTAATCGCCTCTTTGAACTGAAGACATGAAGTCCACATGTTCCTTGAAGAAAACACTCACACTTGCTGATCATTACAGTAATGATAATTTTGTGCCAAATTGGCTTACCTGTCAGATGTGCTTGACCAGTTAAATCACTCAACATATCAATGCAAGGTAGGAACAGTTCAGTGTTCTTGGTGCTGACAAAATTGAAGGCTTCAAGAAAAAGCTTGTTCTTTGGAACAGAAAAATGAAGGATGGACTATGAGATGTTTCCACTTCTGAGTGAAACTTTGGAATCCACTCCTCATACAGACATATCTGGGCTCATAATCCAGCATTTGACCGAGTTATCACAAAAGTTGCAGACTACTTCCAGAGGACCCAAGGCAAGGAAACCTTTGGATTTTGAACCCTTTCTCAGTGTATCCTGCTTCAGAAGATGTGGCCTTGTCCATTGTACTTGAAATGAACTGATGGAACTTTCTGCAGACAGTAGTCTGAAGCTTCAGCATGCACAAGTAGATCTTCCTTCATTCTGGATATTGGCCAGCAGTGAATACACTCTTTGTCAAAGCGTGCCATCAGATTCTTCTTTTACCATTCACCACAAACCTATCTCTGTGAATCGGGCTTCTCGACTATAACTGTGACAAAATCAAAAGCACGAAATAGTTCTAAAAACAGACACTCTGAATGCCAATTTGCCTGCCACTTTTTGAGCCTGTCCCCCATCAAACCACGACTTGACCATCTTATTTCCAAGAAGCAAGCTCAAGTGTCTCATTAAAGGTAAGATAATGATTTCTTTTGGCATTAAGTTTTATTCCATTTTTCTCATTACGATTCTGTATGATGGGCCTCGAAAATTTCCTCAGAGCCAGAGTGGGCTCGAGTTGAAAAAGGTGAAGCACTGCTGTAAGGGACCCCGTACCTTCGGACTTATCCGAGGGTCACGACCTAAATTCCGGTGTGTTCGGTGGAGCCGACTCTACTGCTTCCCCGAGCGGTCGTGCTCGCCACCGAGACCCGGCCCCACAACAATATCTTTGTGTGATTAGTCTGTATGTAGCTAGCTGCTAATTACACTAATAGATATGCTGAACGTTTCCATTCTTTAACTCGCAGGACATGACATCTTTCCTTTCTGCAGGCAGATTATGCTGAGCATTTTTAAAATATAACAGCTCAGATGGTGCTGTTTGTAGCAAGATGGTGATTTACACTAATATCTGCTGAATTCTTCTATTGTGTAATATCCGTATGTGGTGACCTGGTAATTACTCGATAGATCAATTGATGCTGTTAATGTTTTCATTCTGTAAATAACTCACGGGGAATGATGTGTTGCACTGGTGAGACATCCCACAAAACTATGTTTATGCCGTGAAGCTACAATACAGTACCGTATGTTTGAAGTGCACATGGTGAGACGTCCCACAAAACTATGTTTATCCCACGAAGCTACAATACACACAGAAAGCAGGTCATGTTCGCGGCTCGTGAAAGACGTTTTTTTGCTTACGTACAGTGTTGTACTGTACGTCCATCCAGCTGCTTTGTGCGTGGCTCATGGAAGATATGTTTGAGAACTGTTATGCTCGCAGCTCGTGGGGAAAAAAAATTGCCGCAAATACGCGGGGCAATTTCCTGCGAATGAAGGAGCATGTCGCAAATTATCAACTGTGAATACACGGAACCCGTGAATGTTGGAACTGTGAATGTCGTGGTCCGGATGTATATAAACAGTCATGGGCAAAAATATTGACACCCATGCACTTTTTTCAAATAATGCACCATTTCTTCCAGAAAATTGTTGAAATTATAAAATCTTTTGGTGTCTATAAATACATATATATGTGTTTCTTTGGTTTTCAGAGGAATAAAACATAAAAAGCTAAAAAAATTTTTACTCAATCTTGGCTTATTCCACACAGAAATCTTAAAATGGCCTGGACTATAGTATTGGCACCTTTTAGAAGTTGAAAGACATAATTAGATTTCAAGCAGATGATTCTCCTTTACTTTGCAATTGAACTCACCTGTAGTGAGTTACAGGTGCTGACAATATAAAAATCACTCATTCATCCAGTTTGAATGGAGAAAAGGAATCATTCTGCTGTTTTGTGTCAATGAGCATGGAGAAAAGAATGAAAACCAGAGAATTGTCTGAGGAGGTCAGATACAAGATTGTAGCCAAGCATGGACAATCTCAAGGCTACAAGTCCATCTCCAGAGATCCTGCTGTTCCTGTGTCCACCGTACGCAATGTTATCAGGAAGTTTAAGGCCCATGACACTGGAGCCAACCTCCCTGGACATGGCCGCAAGAGACAACTTGATCGAAGATTGCAGCGAATGATTGTTCAAATGGTGGAGAAAGCACCAGGATAAACTGCTAAACAGATTCAAGCTGACCTTCAGATGCAAGGTACGACAGTTTCAACTCGTACCATCCGTCACCAACTCGACTAAAGGGGGTTCTATATTAAGAGACCCGGATGACCCCACTGCTGAGAGAGAGACATAAGAAAGCCTGACTGGAGTTTGCCAAAACGCACCTGAACAAGCCAAAATCTTTGTGGGAGAATGTCCTGTGGACAGATGAAACCAAATTAGAGCTTTTTTGAAAAGCACATCATCTCTGTTTACAGTAAACAAAATGAAGCCTTCAAAGAAAAGAACACCTTCCCTACAGTCAAACATGGAGGAGGTTCATTGATGTTTTGGGGTTGCTGTGTTGCCTCTGGCTCTAGGTGCCTTGAATGTGTGCATGGCATCATGAAATCAGGAGATTACCAATGAATTTTGGAACACAATGTTCAACCCAGTTTCAGAAAGCTGGGTCTCTGTTGAAGGTTATGGGTCTTGCAGCAGGACAATGACCCCAAACACTTCAA
>CM068958.1:30610250-30626848 GCA_035128595.1 Eptatretus atami | reverse complement strand
CGGGTCCGACTGCAGGGAGACGGCGCGTCGCCGCGACGAGGTCGGGTGGATCGCTCTCGCAGGACCAGCACAGCCAGCCATTCTCCTCCCCAGAGCATATCAACACCCCCTTTTCCCCGCGCTGAAAAGTGCCAAAAAGGGGCCCCTTCCACCCCATCCAAGCTGCCAATGAAACCGCGAGGAGCACGAATGTGGCACCCCGCGCAGCGCCATTTTGCGGCCCTCGCACGAGGACGCGGGTAGGACCCCCCGGCTCGTCGCGGCCTGGCCTCCTTCAGTCATGCACACATATTGGCCCACGGGCGCCCTTGCCCCCTTGTCTTTGGAGGTGGCTTTTCTTTTGCTTTGTAAATGTTGTGCGCCTCTAGTAATGTAAACGTGTATGAGTATTGCGCGTGTGTTCGGGTATCGGTGGTAGTACTCTGCGCATTGTTTTTTTGTTTTATTGATATATGTGCATTTATTTCGTGTAATATGTGGTCTTCTTCGTGCTGTGTCTGTGTTGTAGTAATAAATGTGCATTATGTCTGATTGTTCCGTTTCGCTGCGTCCTTTCCTTCGTTTGAAATCTCCATCATTCTGCTCCGTAAAGGGTTCGTTGTGGGCTTAATACGCCGATAATTATCGAACCGTCGGGTCGACGATAACAACCGCTCGGTTATCCCGATAGACGGAACGGCCGCAACGGCTCGGTCGGAGTCGACCTGCGGCAGGCTGATCGCCGGTTTACCATCCGTGCGTGGTACTTAGGTAGGTAGTTTCGAACAACCCTATCCACGCGGTGGCGATTGGCACGATGTGGTGAGGCCAAAGCCCACCGAGACTCTCCGGCGTTAGTCCGAAGGGTCACACAAATTATCCGTCGGTGGCGAGGCCGCCATTCATCCGGCCGTCCTTCACGGCGGCGGGCCGAATTCGCAACAAGTCATAATTATATAATAATATATATATATATATATATTATATATACCCTGGGAACATGAAAAAATATATTGAGACATGTTCGAACCTCTAACTCAGCTTTTCCAATCGAAGAGTCTTTTATGGCGAAGCACGCATATTAAAATGCCTATAATTTGCTTTGTGAATAAATTTAATTTAGACTCATTGATTTGAAAATCCTGCTCATCAACTACTTCCAATATCCAAGGAAGCATGTTAAAGTCAATGGGGAGAGGACATATCAATGTGTGAAATTCACCACCTCGTGAAACACCAGGAGATTCTTAACTTTCCTTTGCATGAACAGGATACATTTATATCGAGTCAGATTGAAACCAGTGGCTAAAGTAGTCTATAGAGCCATTTGCCTACTATGGCACTGTGTCTAGTTCTCGCAGTATCTCTAGATAGAAATGATGGTGCTTTTATTTATTGACTCTCCAATAAAAATTTCTATCGATAAGCTATTGAGTTTGTCTTATTACTATTTCTATTATTTGAGATTACAGACATCCTTTACATCCAATTACTTGCGCTGTTCAAACCATGAGAAATGCAGGAATCCCGTGAGTCTTCGTTCACATTACGGTATTTGTTGTAATAATTAATACATATGGTCAACTCATACACATCAAGAAGAACCTTTTCAATTTACCAAGACAAGTAAGTACGCGAGAGTTACCTTGTCGGAACTAGAAAAACTAGGTCCGTGACATTATACAATCGCGTTAGCACACACGATCTCACGAGACCACTAGACAACAAAATGAAAATTGATTATCATCTCATTTGAAAAATGCACATGGGGAAGATACAATTAAATCTAATATAATTTCACAAGCAAATATCTAGCAGACAGGCAGCTGGCTTCGATGTCCCCTTTGAAGGTGTGTGCACTCTGATGCCACCCTCTGTAAAGCATCGAGATCATAGTTTGATAGTCCTGGTCAGAAATCAAACTCAGAAATGCAGCACAAAGGTAATTACTAGTAAACCTCCATATCACGCGGTATGTCCTGAAAATGCTTGCCGTCCGTTAAACTCTCAATCGAGGAACCAAGGCAAATGCGGAAAAGGTGGTTTTCCGTCTGGTGTCGATGGAATATTGGGAGGTGAGGCAGCCCAAGAAAATAAACACATCTCGATTGAAATGAAAAGGCACGGCATTGATTTAATATTTTGAAAGACCTTTAATAAATACAGCATTATTAGGAAACGCTCGCGAACCCTGTCCCTAGCTTATTTTTACTACGCCCACGCTAATCCGATGTCAAGCCCTGAATGTGTGCAAGGAAATACCAGTAAGCTTGACACCAATACACATGGTAATTTTTGTGCACACTGTGACATCATCTATACTAGTACATATGTTTTAGGTGCACATCTGACTAGCATTCACACATTAGTGAGTGAAGTAAAAATAACACTACAAAATACGGGGCAATGTTAGACTTAGTCTGCATGTGGCAATCTGTCCGACTCACACAAAAAGTGGTAAAACGTCTTCGTAGGAATCAAAAGTTGGGTATTATTTTATTGTATTTTCTTGTACCCAATCATTAGCACAACAAAAACGCACCATAGTCGCTTTCTAAAAGAATTATCTTCATCTTTGAAGTCCCAATGACAACGTTTAAAATTACTGGAGATACACCTGAGATAATATGATGAGAAAGCAAACAATCGTTCGGAAGACACGGAGAATGGTGGAACGAGATCAAAACGTAAACTTCACACCATCTACGGTTCTTCAAGAGTTAAACACTTTCGAATAACTCGCGGTGAATTATGAAGCACCACGTATATATTAATGTACTGTAAATTTGAATGAGAATAATGCCCTTTCATTTTTATGGATTCCCGAATTAGAATAGTGTGAGAAAGGGAGTTACAAAAGATTGACGTATCAGAAAGATAATCGGAGGGTAAATGAAACAACATACATCAAAAATTGACCTGGTGTGGTGGATGTAAGGTATTGGAAAATATGGACATGACAAACAGACTCATGGAGGGAGGGGCTGAGTATAAAAATATTTTGGAGAATTGCTGCGAAGATTTGATGGACTTTTTCTGAGGCGTAGAATAGTGGTCGATGGGGACAGTGGCGTTCCAGGAAAGCTCGAATGTCGCAATCAAGGCAAAGTTGAGACTGTATTTGAGCGAGGGCGTAATGAATTGAGCTTCGTGAAAGCCTAGGCTTTGTGGAAGGGGTGCCCCGAGAAGCACGAGGCGAAGGTGCATCCAGGCGTACAACGGGGAGCGAGTGGGAAATGGCAATTCAGCCTGAATGAACAAGGAGATGCGAAAGAGTAATTTTTCATAGCACATTTATGACACCGCAGATGTTCCGCCGAGTGCAAGCTCTCAACAGTGCCTGACCACTATGAGAAAGGAAACATCCAATGATCCGCTTATTGTCATCTCAGATCTAAATTTTGGGTAGCGCTTAATTACGGGGCGGTCTGCATGTCTGCTCTGTTCTGCCCCTCTTCCTTTGCTATAATGCGTGGTCCCATCTTTACTACATATAAAGCAGTGCGCGACAAACTAACTACATATTGCAGATGAGAATACGCGACGGCAACCCGCCTAGTAATTTCCACGGTACACACAACTTAGCTATTACCCGATCCATCAAAACATTATCTGTGTCTGTGTGGTAATTGCAAATCCCTTCGCGCCCGCAACTGTGGAAACATCTTTTTCAAGGCTATAGGCCGCACCCACTCGGGCCATCTTGGATCTGCCTACGATCCAAACAAATCAATAGGGTTCTATCTTCTTTCAGTTCCTTGTACAGCGTAGTGACACCAAATTTCTCAAACATTTATATGGCGAACAAAGTTTACTGATTAATCGCGCTAACTTAACACTATGCTTAGATAAAATCATTAGATACGTCCGTCAGCAAAGCCGGATAACGGACGGACAGTCCGTGTCGAACCCTCCACCCAATCCCCCCGTCTCGCGCACGCTCCGCGGGGTATAACAAAAACAACGGTCTTCATGAGTTTATATATTTAGTGCTGTCCTGCCCAACCCTAAACGCAAACCTTATGTCTAAAATCGATCCCATGATTTCGTTCAACTCAGAAGCTGATCGCAACGGGTATAAGCAGCAGGACCACTGCCTCCTAATCTGCCCAAGAAACTTGCCTTCTTTCTTTCGCTGTTATGAAACTATATTCAACCTCCCATTTGTTGAGCTCTTTCAAACCATTTTGCAAGGTAAGATAAAGTGCTTCTTCTTTCATCATCACTTGGATCTTACTACGGAGGATGCATGCGATGAGAAATGTAAGTTGGTGTCTGGCTAGAATTGTCGCATGAAACTCGCCACCACTGCCCCCCCCTACCCGGTCCAGCCCTCCAGCTCCCACCAAGGCGACCCGCCCCAGCGCCGGTCGGCCCCCTCCCCACGCGACCCACGTCGGCCCACGCCAGCCCCCACCCCCCGCCGCTACATCGAGTCGCCCGGCCCCTCCCCTCTACCCCTCTACCCCAGCTTCCTCTTTCTTCCCCATACTGATCATAATATCTCCCTTTCCTTCCCTCACATAATATTTTCTTTCACTTTATTAAAATTGATCAGAAAAACAACTTCAAAATATCAAACTTAAACCTAGCATGGGCAAATTCTAGTTATCAATTCTTTCCAGAGCCAATAGATTAACATATTAACACTATGCATGTACTCACATAATTTAATGCAACCCCCAACACATAACGATCACTGCTGACCGCAAGAATAATCTATATATGTTGAAAACTTCAATCAAAAAGTTTGACATCTGTCATATCCGGACTGTTGTATTTGATCCTCAGTGCTGAGTATCAATTTTGTTCCTTCTCCTCAATGATCACGCTTTCTTTATGGCAGGACTATGGCAATGATGAAGTGTTCTTATTCTGTAACTAGTAGCCACATCTGCTGAACAATACAGGCAATTTCCCGCACATAATAAGTGAATTTGCTTAGTTCCCTTCGAAGCTGATCAGGCATACACTATACAAGCTAAGGATATTTCACCCCGATCTCTGCATATCAAGACAAAGATAAGCGTATTCAATATCTACACAAACAGCATTGAGAAGGCCAGGTTCTGTGATGCTGCACGCTGGGCGTCAGTATGCACCGGAGCGCGGTGTAGCGATAGAGACGACATGCGCGGCGGTTGGACCCGGCTCTGTTCACCTGCCGTTATTACTCCCATCAAACACGTATCTATTCAAAACGAGGCTCTCCCACTCAGCAGTAAGTCACACAGACCGCAAGCGCCCACCGATACGCTGACCACAAACGGCGAATCAGCCCTCTCACTCATGTGACTTCAAAACACTCCCATTCTGTACTAGGAAACATAACGTGAGAAACCCAGAATACGTTCTACACAGCCACTCTCCCACCTAGGATATGTGCACCACAATACACATTTATCATGAGAGAATTTCCCCATCGTTTCCCCACCCCAGCTCCGCCTAAGGACGTACCTCTCAATAGATTAAACAACATATCAATTCTTTTAGAAAACCCAAATGCATTCAATTGGGTATGCTGAGTCATAGCTGAGCAAAATCTCCTATTAGTCTTGCGAATGTTTGAAATCATGCTATAGAGACGTCTTTCTACCAGCAGGCAGGCCAGTAGCATGAGACAACACACGCCAAACCCACACAAAAAAGTCCCATGAATTAGCACTCACGATTGCACATCTACTTTATGCTATTTACTTTTTGTAATCATCAAAATTCAAACGAAGTAACAGCCAAATCCCACGTCCGCCCCCCTTACGTTGGGACTTATCTGAACAAACTTTTTCGAAACATGACCGGCAGCGTATCATAATGTGCGTATTCTTCGGGCTTGGGTTCTCAGCCTACCATCATACGGTCCTCACTTGTGCGACCAGCGAACTACCGCACAGCGCAATGTTAGCTGTCACCAACACTTGCTCTAGACTCCTCATGCCACCAGCAGAGACAGCACCCGACAACGGTCCTTTTTATCCGTTCATGGTCGGAAATGATCTTTCTTACGGCATTACCTTAGAATATGATAAAAACTTTGTTTCATAACTCCGCCGCTCATAGTATATTTCCCGGCGACCCTGTTACGGTCCTGTAAAATGAAGCCATTACGGCTTTTTCGCCGCCCCTACCCTTTGAGGCCATCCTCTAGATTAATCTTCTGCGTCGCCCGCACCGTTTCCTCTGTCACATTCGGCCGCGGGCGGGGGGACGGCCCGGGACGGCCGCCCGGTATCCTCACCCGCGCTACGCAAGCAAGCAAATCTGTGACGAGCAGCAGATGCTGGCCGATCGAAAATCCCAGCATAGCGGTTGTTTGAAATTTATTGCCGTTCAAAAAAATCTGGCACATGACCAGCGTGCCGTTGCCCTTCCCAGCGACTCATGTTGCTCTCCTTCGCAAACCAACCCAACCTTTACCCCCCTTGACCACCCCACGGCTCTCACCATCACCTCAGTTTGCATCTTTCACGAGAGCAGTCTACAATTATACTAAAAAGATAATTTGTGTTATCACCTTGTGCAATTCGCAAATGCCGATATCCGTCAGTTGTTGCGCTTAAATGGATAGAAAAACATTCTTGTTGAAACCACCGCCTGAGTGCACGTTTCGTATAATTCCTTTCCGCCTCGATTTGTTTCATGAGCTGCGTTTATTAGAGATGATGTGTTTGGTCTGATTGGATTGTAGGAAAAAGGGTTTGTGGTCTTAATGGCAGGTTGCATGTAGTGGTGTCAGGAAAATGAGATTGGGAAATGATGTTATGTTCGAAATCGGGAAAATTTATGGTTTGCTAATGCGGTTGGAACTACGCGTCGGCAAATCTAATGTTGCGGAATGTTGTCTTTTGCAAATTGAAAAAAATTTAAAACGATTTATGGTTTCAAAGTAAAAAAACTGTTGGTTGCAGCAGTAGACATGGGAGTTCTCTAACTGCTGCATACACGAACTTTTCGATTTCTATGCTTTGAAATTAGTTAGTCCCAGATCCAGAAATACAAGCCCGTCACAGACCAACAAACAAGACATTGGCGCCTCAAGCTTGCGTGAAGTCTGCTTACGCTTTTGCCTCACCCACAATTGTACGACACCACTTTTCTGCCCTTGTAGCCATTTAAGCTAGTTTGTGCCCATTCTTCGTGTCTCAACATTTCCCCTCTTAAAATTGCTATGCCTAATCCAAAAACGAAACACAAAACAAACATTGACGGACCTCTTCAATGGAACCTCAAAGAGATGATTATTCGCTCGAAAATACACGCACGAAAAATCAACCAAAACAACATATTGCGTTTTACTACTTAATTAGTTGGACCTCACCATACATGATTACAAATGCCTAGGTCTCCCGCCCCTCAGTCTCGAACCCCCCGCCGATTTCCCTGAAACCCCATGCTATTCAGCGCGTTCTCCCTGAATGACCCGATCTATGACGTTGGTGGCCAAGCTATTTTTTTTTGATCTTCCTTCTCCTTTCAATCATACATTACACAAGTGTCAGATTGGAGTGTCCTGCAAAGACCCGAGAGCAATCATTTCTTCTTCTCCTCAATTCCTAGACAGGCCCATCACACCCTTGACGTTTTAAGCCGCAGCCACGTCCTATCGCCCGATTTTGAAACACATTTGTCTAAACCGCTGGCACCAGCCCGATACGTTATGGGTAAGTTTGATAACATCGACGAGCACTGCCTGCGCATAACACTGCCCCTAACGTCCGTCGCCCGCTGCCTTCTCAACAACCGTAAACAATGTCTATAGTCAGAGATTTCCTAGAGCATTATTTGTCTACTCTACATGTGACAAATGTGCCTCTCATATTGTAAAACGATCGTAATATCACGTTATTGGCCGCAGGTGATACATTGGTACCATCATACAGTGTCAGGCGTTAGTATTTAATACTAAACCTGGCCATAGTTGTGAGCGATTAATATGCCATGGATGTCTGTTAAACTGGTTTTAAAGATCTGAGGAAAGCAAACTCAAAGGAATTCTATCTGTGTCTCTTTTACGTTTGAACTTAAAGTGCGACCTGGCTCGCAAACATGGTAAACATGGTTTCGCTAATGAAAACTAACAGACAAAATATTGCAATAGAATTTAGTTACTGCTTCCCAAAGCGCATGCATTTTTTTGTTAAAGTCAATGTTGTAAGTTTCTGGGGTAAATATAATTATTTACTGTGGGAACAACAAAAAAAAAAATAATTTAATTCGGTTATTCAAAGTCCACTTCATATTGTATTTCATAACAGGTGAACAAACATGGTGTGAAATGGGAGGTTACATAACATGTCATAGAACATACGGCTGATTCGGATTCCATGACATTGTGGAGCGTAACATAGAGAAAACCCATTTTCAGACAACTAGCGTATGGCTTCTATAGATGTACTCAGCTAGTTGATTCGCGATCTTGAAAAAGACGCTACACTGTGATTGGTGTCAGCAAGGCAAAACAACCGGAGTAATTGCCTATAGCGAATGCACATGAACTTATTAAATTCAACATCCCTACTCAAGTGACATGATTCGCTAACCTAACGCCGATAGAATTTGACAGACTTCCTTCACGACCAACCTTGCAGATTTGAGCCTTAGAAAAATTATTATTTTATTGGATCGTGCTGAATAATATAGTAGGCCACCCATGAGAGTTTAATTGTCTTTTATGGGAAAAGAGTTCTTTCGAGTCTAACCTTGTGATTGAATGCGGTGGTGAAAATGTGTAGGTCCGAAGGAAAAAGATTGTATCACATTGGACTTATTTGCGCATGCCGAAATGAATAGTGATAAGTCTGGTGTAGAAAGGCCTTACTCCCGCACCGGTGCAAGAATGCCAACCTCCGACTCATATAGCTTGCTTATGCACTCAGCAGATATCATGATTGCTTAACTACTAAGGAGGTTGATTTATCGATGTTGACGAAAACTGTTGCATTTAACTGTTAGACGACGCACTACGAACCACTCCTACAAATGATAACGACAAGTACGAATAGCATGACCCGTAAAACCTATTGTGTCTGAGGAGAAATAGCACCAGCGACTCAAACAATAATAGTAACGCGGAAAAATAATGTAAATTGGCAAAGCAGGTAAAGTGTTATACATCAGTGGAAGAACGCCCTCCATGACACAACACTGTGTCGAAGGAACGGTCGTTCTCTTTACTAAATCCGAGAAGCTGAGCCGTAATAGTCCCGACATTACGAGGTGATTATATGTTAATTCTCACCCCCCCCCGCCCCCCCCCCCCCCCGCACCCCAGCATCGCACCACTACAACTCGTCCACCTCGTCCTCAAATTCAGCTTATACCCCTCAATCGAATTATTTCGGCATCTATAGCACAGATTGACGCATAGAACAGAGGATAAAAGACCCAAGCGTGAAAATAGAAGAGTACGAAATGGCAGTTTATTGAAAAGGTGGGCTCGCCCAGTGAGCCAGACCATGTTTGTATTACATGAACAGGCAACTTTGATTGATTACCGACTAGAAGATTCGTGTCGCCTGACTTATGACACATCTGATTTTGCATCCTTGATTAAGAACCTCTACTCGCTCAAAATCGAAAGTCTGCACAGATGTTTGGGCGCAAGCTTCTACCTATATGGGTCATTGGACGCATATTGAAGACGTAATGGGGAGTGACAGCCTTCATAATTTACGGAGTCCAATAGCAGCTAGTCGAGCTCAAATACAATAAATCATCGTCCATCAAAGGCGGAAAGTTCGGTGACCGAATTATTATTTCTCATTCCAATTGATCAACATATTTCTATTACCTAGTTCCAACTATGGAATGTCGTCATCTGAACAGGAATTCATCTTTTCAAACAAAGAAAGTGACCCCAATTAATACATAGTGCAGCGCCAATGTTGTGAAAAACTGTTCCATATATGATAAAAATGGCCGTGGATGGAACACCTAAACACTACGATGGAGCTGTGACCCCCGACCAACGTTAAAAGTCTCCCGATTATTTACGAATTGCAATTGAGGTAAATATAAATGGATAAAGTGAAAAAGATTACTGAGACAAGCCACTTGTTCTCAGAATGTAACCAAATCAGTCTTAGGATGTATGTATTCTATTTCATACCTGAATTAAAGATTGCCTACATAGCGATTTATTGGCACTATAAACATCATTTTACCAAAGTCGTATATTTTTAAATTGTTAGGAGCTATGAAACATAGCATTTAGGGTTTGGTTCATCGCCTACCAGTTAATCTTGGCATTGTACTGATGAATGGTTGCCAAATGCTCAAAAAAGGACAACACATAGAATGTCACTGGCCAAATTAATCCTGCCGCACGCATCATTCGATACGTCTCCGGTATCGCTTGGGCATGTTGGTGAAGCGTGCCGGCTTTACTACTTGCACAGTTTGACGATGGAATAATACTTAAGTTTATTATCAGAAGGACGATGATCTTTCCAAAAATTTATTTACTGTGATAAAAAATAAAATAAATCGGGGCAGACAATCATAATATGTACACACATTAGATATGAGATTACCACTTCGAGCATTGTCCAAATGTGCTACGCAGAACATACACATAAACCAAAAATCAAACTCAAGCTGCTTCTTCGCACCGGCAACAGATCGATTAGAAAAAACGCTTGAACCAAAAAATGGGCAACACAAGGTTCCGCCGAAGGAATTCAGGATGATAGGAACGAATGTTGCAAAGAGTTCCTACCTGGACACGCGGACGCAGAAGATTATCATCACTACACTTCCAACACTCATCCCTGATACTGCAACATGACAACTACTACTAACTATGATACTATTACTGTTATGTGACCTGGACATTCGACTCAAAGAGTCGAAAAAGGAGGTCCCCCTTGTGGCAAGACCATTTTTATATTAGCATTCCCCAAACGTGACACGTCATTATTGGAGTTGTAAGTTAGAGAACACTTCTTAGTTTTTTGTCACGAAGACATCAATTGCACTACCGTCTACATACGCAGATGTCGGTTCGGGACTACGTAAATCTGGTTCAAGACGTCAAAATAAGTTAGATAATAACGTTTCGCGTACAAAAAACAATTACCGCAGACGTGTTGCTATGGTTAGCTTACAGTGCCTTGTGACGTGTGTAACGGTCCCATTCGGTTGTTACAGAACTTATCTCGCATGTCGAGTGTTTGTGTCATACGCAGTAGTCCTAAATTTTACATGTTTAAATATGACTACTGCACTTCTACACGTCCGCGTTCTCCGCTATTAGGTATGCGTTCTCTTCACGCCTCCGTATTACAAACTACCATACCGTATTCGAGCTGCGCCAGCTTTTTAGACACATTTTTCTTTTGGTGCATAGCTGGCAAGAGATCGCCAAGGTTGTGTATTTCAACTTACCATTCTGCCGGCGGTTTATGACTTTGATTTGGTGCATATGCCTTTTATAGGTATCGTCGTCATCGTCCCAGGCGTATATGCGCACGCATTGTCATGAGTTAGAACTTCCGTTGGCATAGGTTCTGTCCGAATTATTAATATTTTGCCATTAGGCGTTCAAAAAAACAGTTTATCTTACGTTTTTCTTCTGTTCATTCGTGTCCTAAATGTGTAGGCGTTGACCCGTTTGCAACAAAACAACAAGTTACGCATCTCTATGTCCCTGCAATCCGTCCATAAGCTCTTGGCTCGTCATAAAATCCCCATAATCGGATTAACTAAGCAAAGTTTCATTCAAATACAGTTCCATTATTTCTATGTCCCCCAATGTTGATCAACATAATACGAAGTTTCCATTATAAAACATAAAAGTTTTTTAATAGATGTCACCTGGTAATTTGCATTTTTGGTTTTTGACCTTTTACCCTAACCCATGAGTGGGCGCATACAATTATTACTGCTCTTGCCCACTCGTGCTATGTGGTTATGTGAACTACTAAGTGTTTGGGAATCTTTCACCAAACCACTCTTCAGGGAGACCGTTTTTTTTTGCTACGGGCGGGACCACACAGCGGACAGACCAGACAGATTACACTATCCCCAGATTTTTTCAAGTGTGAGGGATAAACACAATCATTGCCGACAATAAAAATGGCGACATGTTCCTTACATGCACATTTTTTGTTAAATACCTTTTTGCATTTTATATAATGAAGGACAGAATGTAAATCAAAATAATTAAGTCAACGATTTTATGTTATGTGTACTCGGCGTTGGGATTATTATTCTCCCTTTGTGTGAGGAACACAGACAAAACGACGACAAACAGAAGAATGTTTCATGTTGAAGTTTAAAACAACTTAAATTATTTAATTGTTAATCAGCAGACGTTCTAATTAAAAATATATAAGAAGCATTGTGGCCGGCGGAAAAGGCAGAATTGCATTCGAAAGTTAATCAAATATGCCCTTAAAATAATAATCTCATGGAATAATTATATTTATTGATTTTCATACCCCATCCATTCAAGACAAGCAGCATGGTGCTTCCAAATCGACGTAGTTCAGCCTTACCTCAAACAATGTGAATTTAATTTGTTTGTCCCTACAATAATTGGTTCTTGGACGAAAATGAATGGATATTAAAACCAAATCATCCATATTTCAAACAAGGTCATGAAATCTTTCAGTTTCACTGATTTCTGCTAAAATATTACAAGTAAAAGGCAACGTTGAAGATTGCAAACATACTGCGTTATTAAAAAGCACAGATGAATATGTTTTGTTTCCATCAATGAATCCTTCATCGAGTTCGAATTCGTGCCAAAAATGCAGAGTCTGTACACATCATTACATTTCATGGCGGGGAAATGGCCGAAAATAAAGAGAACAGATTACCCTTCGGACGGGGTAGACACGCAGCGGCAGCTTATAACAGCTCCGTATTAAAATGAAGTGAAACATACCTCTTGTGTTCAAAGTACTTGAGGAACAATGGCAACATACTTCCACTTGCCACCCCTGACTCTTTCTTCCCGATCGACAAGCAAGCAAAATCTCCTGTCCAAGCTTGTGTTTTCCTGTCAGCAAAATAACTTCCTTATAACATCACACTCCCGAAGATCAAAATCAAGGATTACAAAAAGGAATTCGAATGTCGGAAAAATAAAAACAAAACTACAGTTAGGGACCACAATTTTTTATTGCATTCCGTTCCATTAATTTATTTATTTTAAAACACACCCTGATACAAGGATCGTAGTTAGAGCATGAAAACAGCGCCAAACAATCATACAACAGATTGTTTTTCAATGCTACTACATCTAAAATATCCAATCTCATCACCTGCCAAAGACCATATACCAACCATCCCCAATCCCGCCTCATTACTTGTTTAAAATTAGCCATTATCATTCCCCATCCCCTATACTGTTAAACCATACAAATCCCATCCGCCTCATAACTGTAAAACATTACCAACACCACCATTCCTGGCCTCATACTGTATAAACATGCCATTACTCCTAATTCCATCCCATCCACTCCATATGTTAGAACATTTTACCTAACATCCATCCATCCATGTTTCTGAGCTCCTTGGCCTCTTCCCCCAATTCTCCTCAGCCGACTGCAGAAACCACCTCGATGCCTTCGCCGCCCAACTCGACTCCGCTCTCCAACCCGACTTGACTGCCACACTTCTGCCTTGCGCCCGCCGTTTTTATAGGCCGGCAGGAGAACCCATATGCAAATTCCCGGATCAGGATCACCTCAGGGGCGGAGCCACGCTCGCCGATTGGACGGAGGAAAAGTGGCGTGAATCTCCCCTGATCCTAGAATTTACATATCTCGATTCCACACAGACGCGCCTGGAGGCGGGGCCAAGCCGCCCCGCGCTTGGCTTAATGGGATTGGGATCAGAAGTGGGGGGTTGTAGGCATTCCTGAATTCGACCTTTCTCCTCGGAAAGGCCGACTATTTGCAACTCGCGGCTGCGGTGGTATCGGGCTGAACGAGGCCCAGGGAACAGGGGCCCGACGGTTCAGTGTTCACAGGTGCTGGCGGGGAATGGGGCCGGTGTAGGAGAGTAGGTGAGGTGGTGGAGGGGTTTTTGTGGTTTTGCTTTGATGGATGTGCCGTTGGGAATGGCATGATGCGGATGATTGTGGAGCGAGTTGTTAAGGTAGAGGGTCGGGGGCTGTTGGCGGTTGTTGTTTTCTTGGTTGGAGGTATGGTTGAAGTTTGGTTTGGGCGAGGTGGCTGCGTTGGTGGTTAGGTGGTTGCGTTAGAAAGGTGTTTCAAAGATAGAAGAAAAACGGGCTTTGTCCAAGCGCGGCAGCCCGAATGAATCACATAAATTGGCCTTCTAAACAACGGGTTTGGGCTAACTACAACATGTACTTGAAGATATCTCACCTACGGGCCCTGAATGGTGGTTTGCGAATTTCCACAGCCGTAACAATATAATAAAAGGTTCAGCAAATATGACATCATCTACAGTAGAATGTACTGCATTGTGGTGCACTGTCGTGTTGATGCCCAAAAATGAACTCATTATACAAATGTGTCGTTTGATGACCGAAAATCGTAAATTAAATGCATTGGGAATGATTTTCTCAAGATTTAGAAGAAGATTATTCACCTTATTTGCACACACGAAGGAACATTCGTCCACCGATCTGTTGTGCAACCGGTCTGTGTTGTGCATGTTTCCTGGGAGGATGTTGTGGTTAAGAGATGTTATAATCACTTTCGGTACATAATAAATTAATGCTCTGCTAACAACTACACTGAAGGGTTGTTTGTTATGAAATACCAAACGATGTTAAACTTGGACAGCCGATTACCAGATTATTGTAAATCGTGTTGGTATTCAAAAGAAAGGTCATGGACCACCAAAAACTTCAAACTCGTGAGATAAGGCTAACATAACGACTGCCTGCTCGATGCCACGAGTCACGTGATCCGCCAGCTAGCAATCGAGGGAATGTTTCAACAAACATTTTAAAACATCCCTTTTTCGTCGGAAGTCTTTTGGAAACGTGTAGAGCACGTCAACAAACCTTAGACAATATAAGCCAAGATCGAATAGACGCAAGCAATAAGCAGTCCACGAGGGGGACAGGGTACGAGGTCGGGCAGTGAACGAAAAGCATGTGGTGTTTCTTTTAACACCCAATGGTAATTTGAATTGAACTTAAAAACAAACTTTATAACAACCGTGCGTGTGTGCGTGTGATGATAATCACGATTTTTTTTAAAGGAGATATGTGACATTTAAGAAGCATTTTATCAAAGCTCTATCTCTTCGTACGAAACGGGAGGATTTATATCTGCAATAACATAACAAATCGTGTTGAACATAAAATCCAGCCAGTGGCCTTCCATTGTGTGAAGTTGGACACGAATGAAGCAACTTCAACAAACGCATAAGGAAATCTGGTCGTCTTTCTGAGCTCTGTACTCGACTACCGTGATACGATCGAAAGCGTTAACACAAACATTACATCTCTATGCTTCAAGACCACGAATTAGGAATAAATACATCCTGATAGATGACGTGAAGAAAAACAACAAAACAACAACGTAGACGTAATGACATATGCGGACGTCACGCGTTGAAGGAAAGCTGTTTTTTTTTCATGGATAACTAGGAAGTGAATGACTATATACAGAGTTGCAAAATACTTTATTGCTCACGATTCTGGAACATCAGTGTGAGGAGGCTTTGCCGTTTTTAGGTAACGAAATTAACAACAAATAGCGAATGTTTTAAAAGCGATTCTGTCATCATTCATAAATACATGAAGTGTGATCGCTACCCGGAAGAGCAGGTAGTGTGTCAGTACCTCGATGGCTGTAATGCACGTACTTATTTATCGAATGGATTGCTCATGCCGTTGGGTTCCCGTTGTGACAGCGATTGATGAAAAAAAAAAAGATAGCTCCAGTGAACTATACCACTGAGGTTGTTTGTATTGATCAAATACTCCCAAAGAGGACTTGACTGAATCAGGAATTGATTTCTCAATTTTTTCGTTGCCCAATTTTAACGAAACTTGATACTGCATGCCACAGGATAATGGTAAGTAAGGTGGCCCTAAAATGTTTGCGCTATCGTGTACCGTTATGGTTGTATTTCGGGAACATACATACAAGATGAGAGTTTTAGTAATACAGTATGTAGATAGATTATTGCGCATGCGCGGGGACTTAGGAGTGCATACCAGGGAGTTGCTAACTACAGAACAAGCATGCATTCTTCTTCTTCTTCTTGCGTATGGCAGCTTAGCTGCCGGGGTAGCTTTATCATTTCTTGGAAGAGCGACTGTGTTGCTAATGCAGTGCCCCTCTACCAGCACACACTGGTACTCATTTCACCGACTTCAGAAGGATGGCAGGCTGAGTCAACCCCCCTGGTGAACACAAATCAAATGGATTACGTACATTTTGTATTGTACCAACAAACATTATGAGAATATCATTTACAAATCGAGAACATTTTGCTTGAAGCAACAACCAAAGACTGCTATGATATCGGTCCAGAGGAAGATATTGTGCTCATGAAAGTGAAACAAAATGAGAATCTGCAATGGAGACATGACAAGAGAACAATGAACTTTTGTTTCCATGATGTTGCAAAGTTTTGATAAATATAATATAATTGATGTACGGTCAGAATGAGATGTATAGTAAGAT
>CM068958.1:30571653-30601458 GCA_035128595.1 Eptatretus atami | reverse complement strand
TTTTTAAAAACCATCCGATAGAATCTAAATAAACTTGTTTGCTTGTTTTGATGGAGCTTGTTGTCAAAAAAGCAACAGAAACTTTAAATACTTGGTTCAGAGTTTATAAAGCCCCACTTGTCAAAAGAGCAATGATAATTATGCCATCGTGCTACAAACTTTTGCCAAAAAAGAGTCTTCATAATACAATTAAAGAAAAACTAAAAACAGTTCTAACCAATAACTGCATGAAAAAGGGAACATGATGACCAACAAAGGAACATTTCATATGCTTTTGAGTCTCAGGATGCAAATTACTCACTAAAAAAAAAATAAAGATCGTTTCAGCAGTGATCTTGAAGTTTTAAAATCATTCATAATCCCACCTGTACATAAAAGAAGAAGAAACAACAAAGTGCACCAAACCCAAACAAATTCTCCTATCCACCACACAATTGTCAATTCTTGCTTCAATCACCATTTTTGATTTCCTCTGCAGAACACAAAAAAAAAAAAATTGGGATGGTCAAACAAATACATACATACCACAGACATGAAGTTGGTGAGAAACGTCAATTGAGTTGTACGGTTTTTTAAAAAATGGTCTTTGAAGTTCGTGCTATATATGAGGCGCCGCGAGGAGGAGTGATGCAAAGGTCACATCGGCCATTTTGGAGTTAATGCCATATAGCACTATTTTAATCCTTCCCCTATCATCTCGAGCCTATCATCATCATATCATTAAAAAATGTCGCTTACATCACTCCTCCTCGCCGGGCCTCATATATATACATATACATAATATTACACATATATATATATATACATACATACATACTATATATATAAACATATACATTACATGTTCTTTCCTCCATTAGTCCATTTAATCGACCTTTTGGAATTGGAATGTTGTTTTTTTAATGCACTTTTTTAATATTCAGCACAACTGTAATTCCCTACATCCATCCACTCACACATAATCTTCAACTTTGTATTTGTTTGAATGAGTCCATCGTTTAGCCAGAGCCAGATAGGAAATGTAACTTTTGTCCAAATGCAGTGATGCAATGGACAATGACACATTGAAAACTCCAGGGCATAAAGAATATTTAACTATAATACAGTGCCAAAGTAGTTAAGATCAGAATTGTCCTCCAAAACTCTAAAACCATCAGACCGAGTAGCCTGAAACTTTACATGCATACTTAAGGAACTCCAAGAAAGTGCAAGAGTGAAAATTGGGTGTTTGGATTAATTAAAACACCCCTTTTGAAGATGATTAAAGGCCATATTTAATTATATTCTTCATCAGATGCATCCTTGGCCACCTCACTTTATATGGGGTCTCAAGGCATATTCTGGGTTACTTCGTTGAGATCTGAAGCCACCATGTTTTTTGGCCTGCTCAACCATGCCTCAACTTGGAACAGGCCACAACGATTTCTTAACAATAAAGTTTTTCTTTTTTCCCCACCTTTCTCTCATATATCCAATCCCTGTTCATCATATCTACGAATTGCTGGCTACATCACAATATCTATTAAAAATTACACACATGCCACACAAAATACACGACACAAAACTACACAAAAGAAGTCCTGGCAAGGGTTTGCAATCTCTGATTGCTCTTTTTCTTGTTCGCTCCGCAACCACTTGAGTGCTTGACACGAAAAATGATCAATATAGAAGCGCGTGCGTTCCCATGGAAAATTGTTCAACAAAGTTACACAATGATTGGATGGAAATTGTGGCCGGCGCTCAAAAAGGTTTTTGCAGGCATGGGTTGCAGGGTATTTCATGCATAGTGCCTATAGAACGTCTTCAACCCCTTTCAAAATTTTCACCTTTTGTTGCCTCATCACCTGGAATTAAATTTCAATAAATCAGACTTTTTCCACCTTTATTTACACATTGTAACTCTCAACTGCCAAGTGAAAAACAAATTCTACAAATTTCAGAAAAATTCAGCTCAGGTGAAACCAATCATCTTCAACATCACATACCAAGTTAAATGGCTTCCACCTGCATTAAATTGTAGTGATTCAGATCATTCCAGGATAAAATCAGCTGTTCCAGTAAGTTTCCTCTGCTGGGTAATGCATTTCACAGCAAAGACAACCATGAGCACCAAGGAGCTTTGAAAAGACCTCTGCGATAAAGTTGTGGAAATGCAGATATTAGGGGATGGGTATAAAAATATTTCAAGGGCCTTGAATATCCCTTGGCACACAGTGAAGACAATGATTATGAAGTGGAAAGGGGTATGGTACCACCAATACTCTGCCAAGATCAGGACGTCCTCAAAACTGGATGATGAAGCAAGGAGACTGATCAGAGAAGCCACCAAGAGGCCAATTGCAACTTTGAAAGAGCTACATGCCTTTATGGCAAAGACTGGTCACTGTGTGACAACATGTGACAATAACCCAATCACCCCACAAATCTAGCCTGTACGGTCAGGTCAGGTCAGTTCAGGTATGGGAGCATGTGCCGGAGCAGTGCGTTGCAGTGTCCACTTTCCACCGGTACTCGAGGAGCCTCCATCTGGCCATCCCCCAGGCAAATGCCTGGCCCATCCCCATCTCCTTGAGATACTGATCAATCTGCTAAAACCAAGAGGCAAGTGGTCAGCCCCTTGTCCTCCTCCACTCATGAGGCTCCCTCGCAGAGAGAATCTGGTGAGCAAGATCAGCATCAGGAAAACGAGCCACATATCCATACAGCCACTGCTGACGCTCACAGACGATACAGGAAGCAAATCTCATTCAAGTCTCTCTCAGCTACCGCTCGTTGGACACAAAGTCCGACCAGCGATTGCCAAGGATTCTCCGAAGACCTGGTACGAAAGGAATCAAGTCTCCGTCTCAGATCCCTGGTCAGAGTCCAAGTCTCACATCGGTAGAGGAAGACTGGAAGCACCAAGGACGTGAAGACTCGGACTTTCGCCATCCTGCGCAGGTACTGACAGCGAAAACCCCGTGATCCAGTGAATCCATGACTCCCCAGGCCGAGCCAGACGTCTGTTGACCGCTAGCTTACAGCTAGCAGAGACATGAACATCACTGCCAAGGTAAGTGAATTTCTTCATGACCTCAACATCCTCACCACAAACAGGTGCAGACAAGATAGCAGCATCCAATATGTCATTGAAAGCCTGGAACACAGTTTTGAAACCCATAATCCCAGTGGCTCCAACTCCTCATTCAGCACCTCGAGGGCCCCCAAAATAATATACAGTCTCCGCAAAGATGACTGCATCATCTGCGAAATCTAGGTCAGGGATCTTGACATTCCCAAAGGATGCACCACAGCTTGATCTCTGACATCCTCCCCAGAATCCAGTCCATACAAGCGCTGAAAAGTGTGGGGGGGCAGTACACACCCCTGACAAACTCCAGTAACAACTGGAAATAAGTCGGAGATGGTATCACCACATCTCACAGCACTCTCAGTACCAGAGTATAGTTCAGACATCAGATTGATCAGTTTTTGGTGGCACCCCACGAAGACCACAAAAATCCTCCAGAGGACATCCCGATTCACTGGAATGAACACTTTGCAGAAAACATAGGCTGCAAGCAGCAATTACCAAAACCCTTGTCTGTGTTTTTGGTGAGGACCCGAAGAGCAAGGGCAAGGTCAATCATTGACGTCTTTGGTGTAAAGCCTGACTGCTCTGGACGCTGGTGCTCAAGCAGATGGTGGTGAACCCTTTCAATAATTATCGAGCAAAGACCTTGCCGGACACTGAGAGGAGCATCACCCTTCGGTAATTGTTGCAGTCCTGGTGATAACCCTTCCTTTTCATAGAGGGACATTAAGGCCCCTCTTCCAGTCAGTGGGGATGATGCATGTGTTACAGGCAGAGCACAGAACTGCATGTAACAACACGAGTGCAGCATTTCCACCAGCGTTGAGAAATTCAGCATGGTGCCACAGATCCCAGGAGCTTTACCCCCATTTCAACTGGTTCACCACATCCTGTGTTTCCACAAAGGTGGAACACAGTTGATTGAAGGGTCAGCAATATGGATAGTAACACCCCTGACATCCAAATTAACAGCTGCTGGATCAGCCTGGTGCAGCCGCTCAAAGTAAACGGCCAAGCGGGCCTTCATGTCTTACTCCTCTGTCAAGAGCCCACCACCCTCCGCTCTCACTGCAGTACACCGAGGTTCGAGCTTGAAACACAATGCGTGAATTCCCCTGTAAGCAGGCCGAGAATCACTTAACCACAGGTGATGCTCTACCCACTCACATATATTCCTCACACATCAGCCTCCTGTCCACCCTCAGCACACATACCGTTTTATACCTCAACTCCCTGAACAGCTCAGCTGTGCCATTGATCCTGGCCCTGTGACTCTGGTCAATGGTATCCAGTGTCTCTTGAGACAAAATTCTTCTTCGCCCCACGGTGAGTTCCAAGACGTCCACCGGCAACTGGTCTTGAAGGAACTCCACAACTCTTCAGGATTCCCAAAAGCACTCAGACCCGCCAAATCCCCAATCAGACTGTTCGCAAACTCCTCAACCAGCCTCTCATCATTGAGCCTGCAAACATCCAGCCTCGACTGGGATGGTACCATTCTCCAGGATTTAAGCTGCCGCTTCAGAGTTGCGACAACAAGCCTGCGGGCGGTATTGAGGAACTGAGCACTTCGGTCGATCCTGCGGGCGGTATTGAGGAACTGAGCACTTCGGTCGATCCTGCAGTTCTGGATCATCCTCCAGCGACCATGAACGAGCACATGGTCAATCTCCTTTGCCACACCACCAGCGTTGGAATACTCAGTCCAGCGATGAGCCTGTATTCACTGAAACCATGAACCAGCCACGCTAATTCCATGACTTTTTGCAAAGTCAAGGAACTTCATGCTATTCTGGTTCACAGTTCCAGACCCATGGGGACCAACACAGATCTCAAAACCATCCCCATCAGTTCCAGTCGATGCATTGAAATCCCCCAGACTAGAAGAGTATCTCACCTGGGGCACTGATCAACCACATACTCGAGCGTGGCGTAGAATACATCCTTCACGGTGAGATCCTTCGCTTCAGTTGGAGCATATACAGAGACCAGGGAAACGACACCGAAGGAGTGACGAATCCTGAGTCTCATAATACACTCGTTGACCAGTGTTACCTCAATTATGATTGGAGTCAGCATAATGGACACAGCTACAACAACTCCTTGGGCATGGTAACAATCAGAGCGACCAGACCAATCGTAGGTGTAACCACCTGCCACGATCTCACCACTATCTGGTCTCCGAACCTCAGAGTGCTGCAATACCAATGTTCAAATACTTGAGCTCAGATATAGTGGGGCAACTTAGCATAACAATTGTGCATTTTGTGAGGAAAGCACCAAACTTGGCACACTAGTAGCCTATCATATTATGAACAGATTTGGATATTGGGCCATCTCAAATTCAGCAGCTGATGGCTGTGGCAGCCATTTTCCACTGCCATCAAAAATTTGAGATGGCCCAATATCCAAATCTGTTCATAATATGATAGGCTACTAGTGTGCCAAATTTGGTGCTTTCCTCACAAAATGCACAATTGTTATGCTATATTTAGCTAAGTTGCCCCACTAATAACAAAGACAGGTGATCATCCTCTCTTTGGGATAGAATATTCCAGGCACCAACCCAAAGGGACCACCTCAGGTTAACCCAAGGAGACCGCCGTCTTCTGGATGACACCTCAGCACCAGCCTGACACACACACCACCGCAATCCAACCCAGCAAGGTTACCCTGGGTTTTGCGTCTCATCAACACAGAGTGGGGGTCCCAAAATCCCCTGCCGAATCCCATCATCCAGTGAGCTCCCTACGAAAGGCAGCTGTGCAGGAGGTACTCCCACAGGGTGGGTTTTCAGATTTTTTTTGCATGTTTTTCAGATGAAGGGTTTAGAGGATGGAGTGCCAATCCTGCACTAACCTCTGAAAAAAAAAAAAGTAACCCAAGTGCAGGACGACATCCACAGACATATTTGGGCACCAGAAATGGATGGCCATTGGCTCACAAGAAGCTGCTCCACCCTTTGACAGGTTTTGTTTTTAATCCTGCTGGATGTTGATAGCCATACACCCTCCTCACCAGAAAACCTGGTGGGGGAGACAGTTTAGTCACCGACAACCCAACCATGAAACAGGTTAGTACAGGTTTACACGGTACCTGTAGCAAGCCACGTATATAATCTGGCTAGACCTGTACAGTAGGTGGCAAGAAGGAAGGCATTACTCAAAAAAGCCCACCTTGAGTCCCGTTTGAAGTTTGCAAAAAAACACTCCGGAGATTCTGAAGCCACGTTGGCAAAAAGTTTTGCGATCTGATGAAACAGATGGAATTTTTTGGCATAAATTCAAAATGTTATGTTTAGTGCAAATCTAAACAGTACAGCACCCAAAGAACACCATCCCTCGTGAAGCATGGTGGTGGCATCATGTTATCGGGATGTTTCTCATCAGCAAAGACTGGAGCACGAGTCAGGATAGAAGGGAAAATGGATGGAGCAAAATACAGAAAATCCGAGAAGAAAACCTGCTGTCCTCTGCAAGAAAGCTGAAATTGGACGGAAGTTCATCTTTCAGCATGACAACGACCCGAAGCACACAGCAAAGTTACACTGGCGTGGCTAAGGAACAAAAAGATAAATGTCCTTGATGGCCAATCAGAGCCACAACTAAATCCAATCAAACATCTGTGGCACGACTTGAAGATTGCTGTCCATCAACACTCCCCACAAAACTTGACTGAGCGTTGAACAGTTTTGTACAGAAGAATGGGAAAATATTGCCCAATCAAGGTGTGCAAAGTTGGTCGAGACCTATCACAACAGACTCACAGCTGGAATTGCTGTCAAAGGTGCTTCAACCAAGTATGAACTCAGAGGGGTAGACACTTATCAAACCAAGATATTCTAGTTTTGTATTTTTAATTATTTCCCTGAAATTTGTGGAATGTTTTTTCCACTTGGACGTTTTGGGTTACGATGTGTAAATAAAGGTGGGAAAAGTCTGATGTAATGCAATTTCATTCCAAGCTACAAGGCAACAAAAGGATAAAAATTTGAAAGGGGGTGTAGACTTTCTTTTGGCAATGCACCAGGAATAAAAGGCCTTGACCTCATTTCACTCAGCCAAATTGTCACATCCTAATCAACCAATTAATTCAATACAACAACCTCATCTGCTCACCCTCTACAAGGAAAGACCGACCGGTTGCCCACCTGCATTAATTTGTCCCTTTATTAACCTTCCCACCGCACAGCAGGAGACGGGATTTTGCAATCACTTATGTGTGTATCCGGGCCGTAACTTTTTTTTTTATTTTTACGATTTGAGCTTTTGTCATCAAATTTTCAAGCTTTATTATGAGAACATGGAGAAGATAAATTAATAATTTGGTCGAAAGGTCAAAGGGCAGCATCACCTAAAATCGTCAATTTTCATCCAATTGACATGAAATTTTAATTTTCGTTTGAGCTTTTATCAAATTTTCAACAAAGCCACAATTTAAAAAATGGAGAAGACAAATTAAGAATTTGGTCAAAAGGTCAAAGGTACCGTTTCACATATTGAAGAAGAAGTCCGATAACAAAGTGGACGGGCTTTTCATTTTCAAATGCTTTCCAGTTGCCTCTGTCAGTTCATCATCACTTCCATTTTTCAAATGCGCTGCCCATCACTACATCGTGTACATCTGGAATCTCTTCCACATACATGCTGATTCTTTCATATTCTGTTCATCTCTGGGCCATTGCTACTCGTGTTATTGCTCATGGTGCATGTGCATCCAACTCAAACCCTCTGGTAAGCTGAAAAATCTGCTGCCCTTTGTCGTTTAGTTTCCTCCACGAGCACTCGTATGGAAAAAAAAATATTTAAATGGATAATAAAAATCAAATCAGTGCAGAGAACCTTGGGCTGTTGGGGCAGCATTTACTTCATAACGCTTGGGAGCATGGTCTTCCTCAAAGCATTCAGCTGTGGAAGTAAAAAAGGAAAAAAAAAAGAAGCATATTAAATATATTTAAGGCACCCCTTGCACATGTACAGTATATTCATCCTATACTGCATTTGCGTTCTGTAAAGCAAATAACTGCTTTTAGTGATAACTTGATGACCCGTGAACCTGTTGGGTTCCCGTTGTGACAGAGGTTGATGAAAAAAATCATTTCAAGAAAAAAAAAAAAAGGAGATGGCGCCAGCGAACTATACCGCTGAGGTTGTTTGCATTGATCAGATACTCCCGAAGAGTACTTTACTGAATAGGGAATTTATTTTTTAATATTTTTTTTTCGTTGCCCGATTTGAACGAAAGTGATAATGATTTGCTATACATTCATTTAATTGACCTAATGTAGGTAATCACCTGTAACTATGAATGAGTGTGGCTTCGCGATTAGGGTGGTGGCTTGGGATCCAAGGGTCCTGAGTTCGAGCCCCGTTGGCCACTGAATTAACACTAGGGGGTTGACTCAGCCTGTCATCCTTCCAAGGTCGGCGAAACGAGCCCCAGTATACTGGTAATCGGGGCACTGCATCAGCGGCATAGCCGTGCCCCTAACCGATGATGCAACCAGCAGCCAAAAAGGCAGCACACGATGGGAACTACAAATGAGTTCCAGTGGGAACTTAAATATCCCAATGACTACATGATTAATATAACTTTTGTATTGTAATTCAATTCACAACTTAAAGAATATAAGGTTTTTTGTGTGAACAGATACTGAGGCAGCTAGATCTCATTAGTGGCACCAGTTGGAATGTGGGGAATGCTTTGTTTACTGTTATCTGTGCTGGGAACATGAAGAGATGATTGTCTGCAACCTTTGATCTGCACAGATGTTTGTACTTTATTACTCTCGCCAAAGGAGAGGGTATTGTGTTTGGGTCGGTCTGTCCGCACAGAACTTTCGTGTTTTTCAATGCAACCGCTTGTCTGAGCGAGATGAAATTTTCACCATAGGTGTGACGACTCATGTAGAACGTTTTGATCAAAATTATGATGTCATGGGTCACATGGTGTGGCAGCCATGATGGAAAAACGTTGGACCTCTATCTCTGAAACCACACCAAGGAAAAATATTGAAACTTGGCACACGGCAAGTACTCCTCCTGGGGAATAAGTGCGATTTATTTTTATCACACTTATGTGATAGGTGCCTTGGTTATGACATCATAATTGCACAGGTAGAAAGTCACATCTGATAAGTACAAACCTGAAGGGTCACATGGGATAAAATGGTCAACAGAAAAAAAAAATTGATGACGTCATTGGTCACGTGATTCGGAAGCCATATCGTTTCAAAAAATTAAAATAATAATAAAAAAACAACCTTCAAAAAAATCAGATCGAGGCGAAAAGTTGCATGTATGACGACCTATCAATATGTCCAAGAGCAGCGCCTAAAGGTTTTGTCGGCTAAAAAAAAAAGCAAAACAAAAAAAAACAACAACTACTTCCGATATTTCGTCACGTGCCTTGATTAAGCCAATAGCGAACCCGTCATAGTGTATTTACGTATTTACCAATATATCGTGTATTTACGAAATAAATAATGTATTTACGAAATTACAATATATTAAATGGAATAATCTTAAATAGTAACGTGAACTTTTCGAAACTTTAAGCAATGTCCGAATATATTAAAAGTTCATGATAGACGCTCTCAAAAGCACCGTCAATTGCGAGGATGTGTACAAGTGTTCAGTATTTAAGGAGATCCGGATCGAGTATATAAAAGAGCGAGTCCTAATATAAAGGTTTTGTCTTCCAAGAAGAAGAAAACAACAACAAGAACAAGAAGAGAAGAATGCCGAGCTCTCTTAGAGCAGCGTTCGTACACGAGACGCGGCTAAAAAAAGGTTCACTCATATGACTTCATAGGTCACATGGTTTGGCAGTCATATTGGATTGAAGAAAAATATTAAATTATGTTTTCTTAGGAACCACTTAATCATCAACATGAAACCACATTTATGATGTAGTAGTGATGGGAATACGTTTTTAAAATTTCAACTTGATCTGATGCATGGTCTGGCAGCCAGAAGTATTTAGTTTTTAGCTCGCCTGTTCGAAGAACAGAGAGCTATAGCGATACCCCGGCGTGAGCGTTCAGCGTGAGCGTGAAAATGTTTAAGTTTTTGGTGCAAGTTATTTCCTCTTTCTAATGTTTTTATCTACCACTATTTTTTACTGATTACAATATACAAATACATATATTGCTTTAAAATTATTTGGATCAGACTTCACTGCAATGCTTTTATAAAAATATTATTAGACTAGTCTTTTAAAAACGATAAATGTATCAAACAGGCGAGCATTGGGTGGCTTGACACCACTCTGGTTTGATGTTTTTTTTTTGTTTTTTTTTCAAAGACTCACTTGGCTGTGCTGGATGATTTGAGAGAGAGTAGTAGCAGCTGAAATGCGAATTCTATCCAGGTTCCTCCTGATGACTTCATCTTTGCTTTTTGCTGCTTGGGTTCTTCTGATACTCCAATGCGGACTATTTGGTTTCATTTGAGTTGAATTGAATTTTTAATCCCATTCTAAATTCAATTGAATAATAAAAACCAGAGAGTTGGTGCCAAGCCACCCAATGCTCGCCTGTTTATACATTTATCCATTTTTAGCTCGCCTGTTGAAGAACAGAGAGCTATAGCGATACCCGTCATGAGCGTGACGTGAGGTCAGCGTGAAAATGTTAAAGTTTTTGGTGCAAGTTATTTCCTTTCTATGTTTTTATCTACACACTATTTTTTACTGATTACAATATACAAATACATGTATATATTGCTTTAAAATTATTTGGATCAGACTTCACTGCAATGCTTTATAAAAAAATATTATTAGACTAGTCTTTTAAAAACGATAAATGTATAACAAGGCGAGCATGGGTGCTTTGACACAACTCTCTGGTTAAAAGAACTAGTCTAATAATATTTTTTATAAAGTATTGCAGTGAAGTCTGATCCAAATAATTTTAGAGCAATATATGTATTTGTATATTGTAATCAGTAAACTAGTACACATATTAAATGAAGTGGCAACGCGTCTCGATATAAACAGGCGAGCATTGCGGATGCTTTGACACATCTTAGGGTGATTTTTGGAAATTATTAAAAAAATTTTAAATCATTTGTTAATTTCAACTTAACTACATCAATAAGTATACCCCAAAGGAACCTCCATGCCAAATAAGCATCCTAGTATACATATTAAATGAACGGCAAGCTTCTAAATAACTTGCACTAAAAACTTTAACATTTTCACGCTGACGCTGACGCCGGGGGTATGCCGCTATAGCTCTCTGTTCTTCGAACAGCGAGCTAAAAGCGTCATGGGTCAGGGTCAGGGTGTCCAAATCAAAGTGGGACGTATTGTTTCCCGTCATCACTGCCAGCAGTTTTGAAGTGGCAGTTCTAATTGTCTCATCAATTATGTTGTCCACACCAGTACACAAAAGCAGTCCTGGCAAGGGTCTGCAATCTCTGATTGCTCTTTTTTCTTGTTACTGTTTGAACTCTGCTTCACCCAACTATTCTATTCCTTGGACCTTGAATAATTGTTTGCACTTTCTTATCATTGGTTGAACTCTGTTTCACCCAATTGTTTTCTGACTTGAGACGTTGAGCAAACTACTCTTCCTTATCAAGAGACTAACCACAACTGTTCCTAATCCTATCTTGTTTGTTCAATTATCTCACTCTCTGCCCCCCAACTTGTCCTTGCTTGAGTATAACAGAACTTGGGCTGGGCACTTGGTGAGAGAGGCATAGCACTTTGTGGCAGATGCCTTCCCCCATACATGTATGCTTAAATGATTCAACTCTGTTACAATAAATTATTAAAAGAACCTTGAGTGAGTTTTCTTCCACACAGCCAAAGTGAGATGGCAAGGTACAAATCAGGTGATTCTTCCTCAGTTTATTTTTTTTGTGTGTAGGCCGACATGATCGAGGCTCGTGGAAGAGCGAAAAGAATGGAAAGGGAGAAGGCAGCATAGAGATGAGAGTGAGATCAAAGGGTGGGGAGAGGGTGTGGGGGGGGGGGTAAGGATCATGACGGTGAACAAGCTGAATGGAACACAGCAAGAAGAGCAAGGGGAAAGTGGGAATGAACAGAAAAGGAACAAACTGTCACAAAAAAAGAGAAGAAGAAACAAATTGCACCAACCCATATAAACTCTCCTTATCCAGCAAAATGTGTGTGTGTGTGTGTGTTGTGTGTGTGTGTGTGTGTGTGTGTGTGTGTGTGTGTGACCGTGGTTTCTCGACAACCCATGGTCCGATCTAATTGAAATTGCCAGGTATATTGCTGGGGCCTGCGGATGTGCTTTTTAAGGTTTGATATTAATCGAACAAGTGCTCCCAAGTTATGGGCATTTATTTACCAACCAATGAAAGACACGTTGTGCGTGGGATGGCCGATGGGAAGAGAACCTCAGCGCGTTCCCATTACGGGTACAACGTAGGACTTCTGGAAAGTGATGACTTTGGTATTTAATAATTCTCGATTCTTATGCGCATTTATATAACACAATGCCCAATCCAGTCGTTTACGAGAGTGAAGGAACGGCCTGTGTGGTTGTTTGAAAGTTTTTTTTTTGCACGTACGTTTTTTTTCTTTTTTCTCTTCGTGTATTTCCTTGCGATGACATTGCGAAAAGGCAAAATATCGTTGGCGCTAAGATGAAATAATTGGCCATTAAAACTAAATTGTGAATAATCATAACTGCGATATGCGAACTTCCGGGCCACGCACGTACGGGCATGCGAGAGCAAAGGAACGGCCTGTGTGGTTGTTGTTTCTGGCTCACTGTTTGAAAGTTTTTTTTTATTTTTTATTTTTATTTTTTTTGCACGTATGGCCACGCACGTACGGGCACGTACTTGTACATACAATTGTCAATTCCTGCTTCAATCACCATTTTTGATTTCCTCTGCTGAACACAAGAAAATGTGATGCCATAAGATCTGACTTCACAAGGATACAAAATGTTCCCCAAGCCATGGGTGTTTCGATGGGAGCTCGACCAGATTCAAATGCCATTGTTATTTGTTCAGAGTTTATTTCATTTCCGTTTTGGCTCAGCTGTGAATGTATTTTGTGAAATATTTATGACACACAACTGAGCAGGATGTTTTTGGATGATAAATTTGTCAAATTATTTGGATCAGTTTAAAAATATATGCATCAAGGATGGATTTTCTCGACCAAATGTTGACAGGTATGCTGTGAAATTTTGTGCCTTCTGTCAACATTTGCTTGAGAAAATTTGTGGTCATATTTTTCCGTTGATGCAGACAGAAGAGAGTTATAAAGAGGAATTTTCTCTCTTCACTTAATGTGCAAACACACATAGCTACTCCCTGGCTCTTATGGACGACTGCTCCGTTTTTCTTTTCTTCCCTTGCTCTTATATTCTCCAAGTTTGTGGATCTCAATCCCATTTTCCCCTCCATGACTTAAAGTAAGCTGTGCATCACCATCTCATGTCATCCTCCATCCCTACCTGCAAAATTTCCAACCACAATTAACTAGACTGAACCAAACGCTCTTCCTTGCAGGTTTCTCTTTCTCATTTCTTCTCCCTCTCTCCCCCCCCCCCCCCTCCCTCTTTCTCTCTCCCTTTCATTCACCACTTTGTTTGTGTACACCTGTTGCCCCATTGTCAATGCATTGCCTTTTTATCCCCATGTTACCTCGCTCTTCCATGAGCCTAGATTTTGTACACAAAAAAGTAAATAACGACATGGGTGGTCGCTAGACTAAGGCAAATTTGAAATATGTAGATAAGAGAACACATCAGATGGCATTTTTGCCGTTCGTTGTTCCATATAGGAACATGATGAGCAACTGTCCATTCATCATTTGTGTTCGATTCCCTAACCCTACGTTAGGGAATCCCAACGCGAACGTTGGGGTGAAAGCATATAGTAATATAATTGCATACGTCATAGTTTTTTACGGATCGGGCTGAAAATTTTTGACAAAGAGGTTGATTATAGTGCGCATAAAAGCGTGGAAGCCGATTTTTGATTTTCGGAAAAAATATATATAAAAATATGTTTCGGATTTTTTCAAAAATTTCAAAGTCCCGTTGCTAGGCAATGGTGGCGTCCATAGCAACGGTGCTCAAAAGCATACAACTCGAGCCTGGTATGAACCTACCAGTCAAGTTTCATCAAAATCGGTTGACTCCTCTGGCCTCCAGAGCTGTCCATTACATACAAACAAACAGACAGACAGACATACAGAAAACCTGAGACTAAGGGTAGTCTAGCGACCACCCAAAAAGGTAAAGAGGTGAGGGAGACAGGGGGTCAGGGAGATCACAATAACCTGGAAAAAGAGAGTGCTTGGGAACGATTTGAAAACAAAATTCAACAACACTTCCGTGGAAAAGGTGGAAGGATCCGTAGCTAGATTATGGCAAGAATAGTATGAACTAGAGTTCGTGTGGAAGTAAAATAATTTATCCCATCTTGTTAAATGTTTACAACATGCTACACCAACAATTTATGGACATACAAGATCATAGAAAGCTCTCTGGATCACATGACCATCGCAAAGCATTGCTGTTCTGTATTAATCATGCTGAAACAAGTTTTTTTTCATAATGGGATTGGTGCTCTGTTCACAAATTCCATCCGCATTTCTTATGGGTTTTCTTTCAAATGCTTTTAAATAATATAGGGATATAAAATCTGTTGTAAAGCATTGTAATTGATTACATCACTCCAAAGCCATGAAACCTAGCAGCCCAAAACTTTGCATGCATGCTAATGGAACACCAAAGGAGTGCATGAATGAAAACTGGGTGTTTGGGTAAATTTTAACACCCCTTTTAAGAATAATTTATGGTAAAACTAGAAATACAGGCAGCATTTGGTCAACCTGTGTTCAGTTCGCTCAGCTCGGGGGGTCTTGACCAGCTATTTTGTCCGCTCAGCTCAAAAAGGTCTTGCCTTAGAACAGGTCGGTGACTGATATTGCTACATACCTAAAAATCACTGATAAGTGCCCAGAGGCACCAGTGTTCATGCCTTTATTTAGTTTCCGCATATGCGATAAGCTCGAGAATCTCTTTTCCTGAGCCAAAATTCAAAATATAAACTGCGGAATTGACCTTAGCAGAAGTTCCAACTGCTTCAAAAAACTAAAAATTAAAAATTGTGTTCATTCGTCCAATTCGGACGTTGTTTGACATTCGGAGCATCTCCGGATGGTGTTTAGTATGACCGATCGCTAATCGTTTGCCAACCCTGCTGTTCCTAATCAACGGTTTCCCTGAATGCTTAAACCACTTGGTGAGTGCCCTACAATCGATAGCGGTATTACGTATGGAGTTTGTCCCTATCGGGAGGTGCAGTCAGCAGTTGCTGCAAGCACAAAGAAGTATGTAGATAGCACACACGGACGTGGAACAAATAGGTAAATCTGGATTGGAAAGGGACTCTCTGCGGTAGTGTGTGTGTGTGTGACTGCATGCCTGGTTATGTGTGTGCAATACGTGGCTTTCACGAGTGGGCTGACCAAGCTTGCACCCGGGCATGTGGTGTGCGGAACCGTGGTGGAGGTTACGTGGTCATCTCACGTACCAGGTGCTTCAGCACATGGGGAGCGGACATGCTGCGGTGCCAAAGCCACACAGGACACACCGTGTAATGCGGGTGTGGGGAAGGTTGAGCCGCAAAATCCGTGCACAACGACACGTACGTGAGTGAAAGGATAAGTATATTGCTGGTGAGCGTGCATGGTTAGCATGGACCACGAGGAGGCTGGAGGAACACATGATGGTTTAGTTGTTTTATTTCTGGATACATTGTCAAGGGTCATATAAGAGCTAACACACAGAATGTATAACAAGGTGAGCAGGAGACAAGATGGGTGGGAGAAGGAAGCACAAAACAGTGGGGAAGAGATACATTAGGAGATCTGTGGAAGGGAGAGGGAAGGGGCAGGGTACATGGGGTAAACAATAAGGACACCTCAGGACTTTGAGGAAGAAAAGCAGGGAATTTGAAGGAGGTGGGTATGGGGTGGATTAACAGGGATAGAAAAGATCATGGTTTTGGATGGGGGAAGAATAGAGATGGTGATGAACAGCCGTTTTGAAGACCTGGAGGGAAGAGTGGGATTGAAGAGAGTGTGGGAGTTTGTTACAGAGGTGGGAAAAAGAGGAATGAAAGTGTGAAGGTGAGCAGTGATTCGTGATGTTGGTATTTTCACCAGAAGGGGGTTGCTAGTGGGCCTTGAGCACCCTGAGGAAATATGAGGGGGGCAGATCACAGACAGAGCATGGGAGGCGAGGCCGGAGAGGAGACGGTGGAAGACAGAAAGACCACCGACTTGCCTGCGGTGAGAGAGGGAGACACCCAAAGACTCAGCTTCATCGTGGGAGATCCCAATGCCATGGGAGATACGAATGTTTTGAATTTAAAACGGCTTCCCCAGAGTGTATCTGCACAAATCCGATTCGGAGCGAGTCCACCAGAGGGGTGCAAAGGTTGCTGCATGTGTGAGCATGCATGCATGCATGCATGCAGGCCTTTGCCAGGTAGATAGTGTGGGTATTAAATGCTCCATCCAGGTTTTGGATATAATCCGGCGGTTAAAAAGAAAATACTGCTGTTTGGGTGCATTTTCTCGCCATTCCTTCCCCTCCCCTCATGTTGCCTTCCCTTCCCCTCATGCTTCCTCCCCCCCCCCCCCCCCCCCCCCGCCCCACCTTATGCTGCCTTCCCTTCCACCTCCCCCCCAACCTCCTCACTCCCAGTGTGAAGACATTTGGTGAGGCATAGGGTCCAGCGATATATCGATATACCAGTATACCAGAAAACAAAAACAAAAAAAAAAAAAACAAACAAAAAAGGGTATATCACCAACAAATCAAAGAAACGTCTTTACAATCCTGAAATACCATACACGATTTTTAAAAGCTTTAAAAGCTTTAATGCACTCGGCATCTGGGCTAAATATGGAACAGGAACAGTGAAACGTATCACGTCAAGACGTAACAGGAAGTTTCACCCTCAGCATCCGAGCACCCGTGCAAGCAATCACATTTTTCTTTTCCCTCGTGGCTGGTTTTAAAGCAATTGCCAATTGGTTATAATCTTATATGAATCGGGTGTACTTGAAAAATCCTGTGTTGAGTCAGTCATCTGCAATAGCAATAACAGTATGAAAGCGATACTGTTATAAAGGCGATATGAACAAATCAAAGAAAGGTGTTTACAATCTTTAAATACCGTACATGATTTTAACAGCTTTGATGCACTCGGCATCTCAGCTAAAATGGCACAGGAATAGTGAAACATTATGATGTCAAGACGCAACAAGAAGTAAGTACAGTCTGTTTTAACTTTTAACCCTCAGCATCTGAACACCCAGACAAGCAATCGCATTTGTCTTTGCCCTCATCACTTGTTTTAAAGCAACTGCCAATTGGTTATTCTTTGTATGAAGAATGTACTTTAGAAATCCTGTGCAGAGTCAGTGATCTGCGATAGCGATACCGGTATAAAATATAGGGGTACAGCGTTCCGTGATTGTCATACTGGTACAGCGATGGCAATGGATTCCGACCTGTTTTGATTACCAATACTGATCTCGCTTTAAAAAATTTTTTTTTAATACAACAAGCTGAAAGTAAAATAGCCGTCCTCATCATGGGGGGGGGAACCCGTGTGGGAATTCTTTGAAAAATTACCTTGCGTCAATGATGTGTACGTTATTACAGTGAGAACAAGTATTTGATACACTGCCGATTTGCAGGTTTTCCCACTTACAAAGCACGTAGAGGTCTGTAATTTTTATCATAGGTACACTTCAACTGTGAGAAGACGGAATCTAAAACAAAAATCCTGAAAATCACATGTATGATTTTAAATAATTATTTGCATTTATTGCATGAAATAAGTATTTGATCACCTACCAACCAAAAGAATTCCGGCTCTCACAGACCTGTAGTTTTGTCTTTAAGAAGCCTTCCATTCTCCACTCATTACCTGTATTAACTGCACCTGTTTGAACTCGTTATCTGCATAAAAGACAGCTGTCCACACTCAATCAATCAGACTCCAACCTCTCCACAATGGGCAAGACCAGAGAGCTGTCTCAGGACATCAGGGACAAAATTGTAGACTTGCACAAGGCTGGATGGGCTACAGGACAATAGCAAGCAGCTTGGTGAGAAGGCAACAACTGTTGGCACAATTATTAGAAAATGGAAGAAGTTCAAGATAACAGTCAATCTCCTCGGTCTGGGCTCCATGCAAGATCTCACCTCGTGAGCCTCAATGATCATGAAAGGTGAAGGATCAGCCCAGAACAACACGGCGGACCTGGCAATGACTGAAGAGAGCTGGACACAGTATCAAAGAAAACCATAAGTAACACTACGCCGTCATGGATTAAAATCCTGCAGCGCACGCAAGGTCCCTCTGCTCAAGCCAGCGCATGTCCAGGCCCGTCTGAAGTTTGCCATGACCATCTGGATGATCCAGAGGAGGAATGGAGAAGTCATGTAGTTTGATGAGACCAAAATAGAGCTTGTTGGTTTAAACTCCACTCGCCGTGTTTGGAGGAAGAAGAAGGATGAGTACAACCCAAGAACACCATCCCAACTGTGAAGCATGGAGGTGGAAACATCATTCTTTGGGATGCTTTTCTGCAAAGGGGACAGGACTACTGCACCGTATTGAGGGAGGATGGATGGGGCCATGTATCGCGAGATCTTGGCAACAACCTCCTTCCCTCAACAGAGCATTGAAGATGGGCTGGCTGTGGTCTTCCAGCATGACAACGACCCGAAACACACAGCCAGGGCAACTAAGAAGTGGCTCCGTAAGAAGCATCTCAAGGTCTGGAGTGGCCTAGCCAGTCTCCAGACTGAACCCAATAGAAATCTTTGGAGGGAGCTGAAAGTGCTTGTGTTGCCCAGCGACAGCCCCGAAACCTGAAGGATCTGGAGAAGATCTGTATGGAGGAGTGGGCTAAAATCCCTGCTCTAGTCTGTGCAAACCTGGTTAAGAACTATAGGGAAATGTCTGATCTCTGTAATTGCAAACAACGGTTTCTGTACCAAATATTAAGTTCTGTTTTTCTGATGTACAACATACTTATTGCATGCAATAAAATGCAAATTAATCATTTAAAATCATACAATGTGATTTTCAGGATTTTTGTTTTACATTCCGTCTTTCACAGTTGAAGTGTACCTATGATAAAAATTACAGACCTCTACGTGCTTTGTAAGTGGGAAAACCTGCAAATCGTCAGTGTATCAAATACTTGTTCTCCCCACTGAATATGAATACGTAATGGGCCATTGGACCATTGCGTATTTTTGAAACCTGCGTAAAAAAATTAGAATAACTTTTAAATAATATCAACAATCGGTATACACCAGTATGGCCCCTACAGTATATCGATAGAGGGGGAAAAAAACCAACAAAAAAAAACCACAATATCGACGGAGCCAAGTTAGGCGTCGCTCTCCGCCCCCCCTTCCCCTTTTTTTCCTCCCCCCCTGCTCACCACAGCCCCCCACCACTCCCTAAAGCAAAGTGACAGGTTATGTTTGCTTGTATTGTTTGAAGAAAAGTTGTGTATATGTCCCTTCTCCTCTTCTCCCTCAAAGACGCTGCATTAAACGGTGGTAAACTTCCAAATTTTTTCTACAACCTTTAAAATCTTTATTACAATATAATTATAATACACCTGAATACTGTAGAACACAAACCTCCTTTTTGGTACTTTCACAACCTTTTCGTTTAACAGTTAAGTACTTGGACAACATATTATGCCATTTTATATCATCTCGACCAATGAAATTTGCTGTTTGTACACCCCCCCGCCCATGTCCTTTTTTCTCAAGACTGCGTGGGATAAGGTCTTTTATGAACTCTCTAGTTAATCCAGTCTTTTCATCTTCATGGCAGATTAATGCAATCTTCATTAATCCAGTCTTCATGGCATGCAAACTCTTCCAAAGATGTGCAACGATCAGGTGCACCTTTACAAGCTACATCTTATCAGCATGATAATATGTTACCTGCATGAACATATATTATTTAACTGTGCAGCATAGTCTGTAGTTTAGGGAGTTAATGGGTATGGTTAAAAGTGATCTGTGCTGTATATTACGCTTATCATTCTCCTGTGTAGCGGTGGTCTGTTTATCTTGCAACATCATGATGCTGCATACACGGACTTTTATTTTGAACTGTGTACTGCTTCGTGACATCTTGTGCAGAAAATGGTCCTGTGCTGGTAAACTCTGTGTCATGGTAGATGTCACAGTGGTGTTGTGCTTGTCTAGTCCCTTTGGATGGAGGAAGTGAGCTCCAGTGCAATGTATTTTTTATTTTTTTTTATTTTTAACGAACGCCCAATTCCTGGATGCCATCTATTCATTATAATAAGATTACTGTACATTATTAATCATTCAGTATTTTCCCAATGGATTGAGCAAGGCAATGTCAGCATTCTAGCAAAATACTGGACTTTTAAAATCATTAAGCCCTCATCACAATTATAATTCTGACAGACATGGAATTACCTTTAGGAATGCGCAGTCGCTTCAACATAACTCTTGGATATTTTGATCTGATCAAGGGTTTCGCGGTCCCATTAGTCATGCCTGCAATCAAATATGTGAATTAAAGCAGCTGGACACAGAACAAACAATTTCACTTTAGTTGTTGCCAAATCACTGTTCATGACAGTTTAAAAAATGATAATTTAAAAAAAAAGAAAAGAAAAAAAAAAGCCATCTGACAATCATCCAATGGCATTGACATTCCATGACAAATTGCACTGGCGAGGGATGGAGAGAAAAGGTGGAAAAGGATTCATTTCATGAGGGAAGGAAATTAATGCAAGTGAAAAAGAATGAAATAGTAGAGGAAAAAAAAAAAAGCTCGAACTGGCAAGTTTTTATACTATTATAGGCAGGGGTTCACACATTTTTTTTTCATTTGGTTCTCCAATGTACCAGCAGAATAGTTTGGTACTCATGAGAAAAAAAAGAAGAAAAAAAGTCAGCTTCGAGCATGCTTGTCTGCTTTCCCAAGGCCTTCTCAGAACGTCTGCTCCAGACGAGACACTCGCAAGCTGCTAAATTTTTTTGTTCCAGATGCTAATGAACCTCCTCTTCCTCTCTTTGTTCAGGCGTTCTCCTTAGATCTTTTTGTTTTTTTAATCTTACAAGCAATAATATTAGAAATAAAAAAAATTATAATGTAATTTTAAACTTAATTTTGTGCACTTAAATTTTGAAATCACATTACAGTATATCAATTTATCAGAATTATCACGGAAGAATCTTACCTACACAAGCTGAGAAAACCTTCCACCAAAAGCCACTGGCTGTGCAAGTACACTTTTGAGGTGTCGGAGCATCTTTGAAGTACGCATTGAGTGTGTTTGTTGTTTTACCTCGCGCGAGTACCTGAGTGTCAGTTATGTGAACTCCTGGTTATGGGAAAGAATTTGCACATCCTCGAATGTCGATTTACAAAGCAGGCAAGTCTTGATCACAATGTTACAAAGGTCATTCAAACAGCTACTGGAATGAGAAAGTCCAAGACACTTATTTTTCAACATGGTGCTCCTCAAGTTTAATGCAGTTTTATTTTTTGTACACCAAGTTGAGGCTCATGGAATAGCGACAACACAAAAACCAGAGCCAATCGGGACGTAACGGAGGAACACATGGAGGAAGAATGGGTGAGGCGAAGAATGAGGGCAAGGGGAGCAGGAGGAACAAACATGGGGTGAACAAACTGTATACAAGCTAAAATACAGCCAGAAGGGGGTTCAAAGAACAGGAAGGGAAAACTGGTTAATAAATGGAACAAAGATTAACTGGAAGGGCACTCTGTAGAGCACATACCTCCAGCACGTCATGCCTGATCCATGAGAACATATCTGGCCCAATACATTTTTGAACTAGAGGGGGAGCACTCTTAAGCAATAGAGGGCAAAACCTGCCCCGGCAATACTGCTAGGTCACTCAAGTGAACCTGATATCCTATCATTCAATTTGATGTCAACAGTGCTCACAGAGTTATAGTTTGCAACTTCCCTTTTACATACTCAATTCATTCGTCATAACTAATTCCTTGAGACAGAAATTGATTTTACTGTGGTATATCCACCTGAAGTTCCAAAATCAGCCGCAATTATAATTAACCTCCGCCATCGAAGATCGGAGGTTACTGTTTTCACCCCTTTCTGTTTGTTTGTTTGTTTGTGAACAGTATTACGGAAAAACTCCTCGACAGAATTCGACGAAACTTGGTGGGGATTAGGTATGGTCCAAGATCGAGCATTAGATATTTGGACTCGCGTCCAAAATCCAATATAGGCCGCGGTGTGCGCCATTTGAAAAACTATTTGAATTTTTTTTTTTTGCATTTCTACATGTTTTAAGTGATTCCAACCCCCCCCCCCCCCCAAAAAAAATTGTTAGAGAAAAAAAAAATTTTTGCAACTTTTTTTTTCAACAAAATTTCGATTTTTTTTTGCATTTCTACATGTTATAAGTGATTTCCAACAAAAAAACATGCCAAAATTATAATTGCGGCTGATTTTGGAACTTCAGGTGGATATACCCACGTAAAATCAATTTGTCTCAAGGAATCTAGTTATGACGAATGAATTGGTATGTAAAAGTTAAAAATAAAAGGAAAGTTGCAAACTATAACTCTGTGAGCACTGTTGACGTCAAATTGAATGAATAGGATATGAGGTTCACTTGAGTGACCTAGCAGTATTGCGGCGGAGGTTTTGCACTCTACGAGTGCTCCCCCTCTAGTTTGGCATGTTTTTTGTTGGAAATCACTTATAAATATAAATGTAAGAAAAAAAAAATCGAAATTTTGTTGAAAAAAAAGTTGCAAAAAATTTTTTTTTTCTCTAACTATTTTTTTTGGGGGGGGGGGGGTTGGAAATCACTAAAACATGTAGAAATGCAAAAAAAAAAAAATTCAAATATTTTTCAAAATGGCCGCCATGCGGCCATATTGGATTTTGGACCAAGTCCAAAATCTAATGGCATGATCCTTGGACCATACCTAATCCCCCACCAAGTTTCGTCGAAATCTGTCGAGGAGTTTTTCCGTAATACGTTCACAAAAACAACAAACAAACAAACAGAAAGGGTGAAAACAGTAACCTCCGATCTTCGAGGCGGAGGTTAATTATAATGCTATACATACAGTCCTATATGGTTTTAGCCCGACCTCTCAATTGTGAAGAATCACTTTGAAATTAAATAATTCTTGTTTCCAGATCCTGATTCGGATCTTCACCAAAATCGAATCAATTCTTCCTTTCCGCACACCCAACCTGTCCACCAAATTTTGTCCGAATCCGTCCATATCCTTTTGAGATATCGTGCTTTATATCATTTTGGCCCCATCTCTCAATGGTGAAGAATCACTTTAAAAATCATCAGATCTAGATCCGGATTCAGATCTTCACCAAAATCTAATCAGCTCTTCCTTGTCACACACCGAACCTGTCCACAACTTTTTGAGATATCCTGCACACAGACAACAAACAAATGAAATTGCTCGTTGAGCAAGGAAATGCCGGAATAACTTTGTCATATCTCCATGATCTCTGAAAAAACAAAACCCTGGAAATCAATTTGGTTCTTATAATCGATAGTGCTACTGTTTAATGAGTTATAGCACTTAGTTGGTCATGATCATAACTTGAAGTCAATCGGACTTGAAATGCGCTTTTAGCGCAATTTCAAATTTTGACCCGACCCCCTGACATTCGACCCCGACCGCTAAGAAGGGTGTTGGTGTGACACCCCAATGAGACATAAGATTGGATGCAGAATTGGAAGATGCACATTTGGATTTGGTTTGAAGTCGATACGACCATTTTAGCGGACGTATTGCGAAAATAAGAATTTCAGTTTTCGGTGACCTTGACCTTTGACCTAGATTCACCAAAAACGACAAGTGTCTAAGTTGGACCATGCCGACGTCTGTACCCAGTTTGGTCATGATCGCTGAAACGTTGTGGCTGCTACAGGGTAAACAAACACACAAAGGACAGACAGACAGAATGACACACAGAATGAACACAGAATGACACACAGAATGACACACAGAATGACAACACAACCGACCAACATAATTGCCAAAATCCGAAGGATTCGGCAAATAACAAACAACCAAGCAAGCAGACAGAAAGGGGTGAAAACATAACCTCCTTCAGTGGCAGAGGTACAAAGGTGGTGGAGGAAGAAAGATAAAACATAATAATGTAGAAAGGAAGCTTTGAACAGTTAAATGTGTGGTTGGGGGGGGTGGGCTAAGAAAGGTCAGTCAATCAATTTGCCCTTCAAACTCTTTTCCAGTAAAATAGGTATTTTTTAGATTGCTCCTTCAGACATCATCTCTGCATAGTCAATGAATTAGAGGGCACACAGGTAGAACTTCCAATGTCAAAAGAAGTAAGGGAGGGGGGTTTTGGGGGCGTCAGGTCTGGCCTGTAAAAGGGGATGATCCATATACTCAAAACTATATTCACAAATATAATTATGCACAATATTACCTTGCACACAGGTGCACACCTTGGTCAACATCCCTCAGCATTTGTGCTTTTACTACTTGTCACAATATTTTCATGATACTAGCACATTTCTCCCAAATTAGAGCTTTGTAAATCAGGTCTTCAATCAGTAGGATTTCCTTGGCATCACAGAAAAACTTAAGACCATGATCCTGCCAGTTGAGGGTTTTGTACAAAAGTTATTGGGTGGTGGTGATCCCCTGTGCTCCCTTTGCATTAATCCTAATTTGGATTCAGGATTCAAATGGTGGAACCAGTATTCATCATCGGTTACCAGATAAGTGACAGCATCCACTTGGATCCCCAACAAACAGTTTGAATAGCTATGCAAGCCATTACTGTCGACTTTGAGCCTCAAATCATTCCACAAAGCCTGCAACAGGTGTGTCCATTCTCAGAAGAACCAGAAAGAAACATCTGGTCAACATCAAGGTCGAACTTTCAAACCTATCTCCTACAAATATGTGGTGGTGTCTTATCAAGCCCGTCTCTGGTGTATGCTCCTCTTCCACCCGGCTCCTCAATTCAAATGGCAACACAGCTGACTGCTCATGGGAAAGCCAAGTGCCTTAATTATATTGATGTATTTGCTTCCAAATCCGACATCGTAAACAGCTAAATCACTGTATCTACCCGACATTCAACTGCTCCAAGACACTTTGTTTCTCACCTGAGAAATTAGAGAGTTTTCTGGCAAGTCAACTAAAAATTCTGCATCAAGCCCAGACAGCATAATAACCTACTTTGCCACTCTTTCTACTCTGGTCATCCTACCATTTGCTCTATGTCACCTTTCATCCACTTGGAAATCAGCAAACATCACTGCAATAGACAAACATGGAACAAAAAACATTCCCATTAACTACACCAAACAGCTTACATAAATCATCAGCAAGGTCATGGAATCCATCAGCACAGTTGACCTTTTCCCCAGACCATCAGTTCATTGTCAGATCCAGAAACTCCACCCTGGACATACTGCTTTTACTCTCCCAACAACAGGTGGAGGCCCTCATTCTAATATACAGGGTGTCCCCAAAAAAATGACATCATTTCGTAGTCTAATAACATAGCTAATTCTCGCTCAAATGATCTCAATTTAACAAAATGTGTAAAAACTAACTAAGTTGAATGTTTAATTATTATCTCAATGAGAATCTACCAGGAAGATGGATTGGGCATGCCAGTGATAATGACAATGTGCTGTTGAAATGGCGACTTGACACCTTGTGATTTTTTTTATATGGGGCTATGTGAAAGGACTGGTCTATATCACCCCTCTTCCTACAAGCCCAGAGGAACTTAAGTAAAGAATCACTGAGGCGCTGGAGAATGTTACGCAAGACATGCTACAGCGTGTTTGGCAGGAGCTGGACCACCGACTTGACGTGTGTCGTGTTCACAGGCGGTGCACATATTGAACATTTGTGAAGTTTTGAGAAAACGGTTATAAAATCTACATCCCTCTGAATCCTTGTTCAATTTTGATAAATAAATCTTTTATTGTTCAAACTGAAGCCTATTTACTTTCGTTTGCCTGGGACATGTAGTTACTTAGATATTCAAGTTTCAAATGATGTCATTTTTTAGGGACACCCTGTATATATGAAATCAGTACCGTCTCTCTGGACATACAGTATATAAGAGTCATTTTGAGTCTGGCACCTCATCTTGCTGTCCAACCTCTCAGCCTATGTTGTCAAAGGCCACCTTCTCTCATGGTTTAATAAAAGGCAGTGATTTTCCGTTTCCAAAAACAATATTCCATTTTGTGCTGCAAATGGAGAAAGAAGCATTCGTTGGTGCACGAGCAGTCTCCGCACCCAAATTCCTCGACAGCACCCCCTGGACGGTGTATTTTATAATCACAAACGTGGAGAATAATCTACATGCATAAAATGCAAAAATCTGTTTGTAAGTGTTCTATGCATGGCCAAATCTTTTAAGTTACAAACTCCAAACTTGGGGTACAAATACAACTTTGTGCATGTGTGTGGGAGGGGGGGGGGGGGTAACACAGGCTATGTGGTCATAGCCTCAAATGGGGGCGTAAATTCAATTTGTAAATGTGGACGATGTAGCGTGACCTGATGGTGGTGGCAGAGGGTATTACAATTTCTGTAGAGGGTGGTCGCCGTCTGGCTGCGGACAGCGCCTCGCCGTCTGGCTGCGGACAGTGCCTTGTTGGTAAACTGAGGACTGTCAACTCTGTACGCTCCGAGAAACCCATTCTGTCATCAATGGAATGCATGTTTAGATTAATGTGCCCTTGTTTCCCTCCGCCCTTACCCTACTCCCCATCGTAAAGTTGCTTTCAACCTCTTCTCATTGGCTGACCTCTCATTGACCACTGAAAAAGGACTTGGGTGCCCTTCTCCCCTCCCTACAAAGCTGGCCATGCTGCAGTTCTTCTCATCTTCTATCAGTCAGCCTCACAGTAATTGATTGTTGCCAGATGTCTCACCCTCTCACCCTACCCCTACCCCTACTGGTTTGAGTAGAAAAAGGCTCTGATCCATTTACGAGATCAGAAAGAGGACCGAGCTGTTTGGTTAGGATGGCTGCATGAATGAATAAATGCTTCAAACTCCGAGGGTGAAGAGTGAAGACTGATATTAATGTTTGGTACCTTCAGGGTGACGTAGAAAGCTGAAATTTTTGTGTGTCGATGGGCAATGAAGCCTATATGCCCCAGGAGGGGGGGGGGGAGGCACACACCCATTGGAAAGCATCCGTAAATGAAAATATAAATAAATGGAAATAAATTAATGAAAAATGTATATATGCAGGTGAGCGACCAGGGACAGTGGGGAAATAAGGTAATTTCACATACGGACAGACATTGAAGCCGATACACTGGGGGGGGGGGGGGGGGGGGGGGGGACAATCACAGAACCGTCGGAAAGCATCCATAAATGAAAATATCCGAAAACAAGTGCTTCCTTGTGCTCACTGAGGTGAGACCTCAGACCTCAGACGGAGAAGCACGCATGGTTCATTATTGCTGACAACGTACAAGCATGCCCCACTCGTAGGGTCCGGTGATATATCGATATACCGTTATTGGAATTCTGAAGAGACGCGTACACGGAGAAAATAAAAATAAACAATTTTTTTTTTTTTTTTAAACCGGTATATAGCAAACAAATCAAAGAAAGATGCTTCCATTCTTTAAATACCGTACACGATTTAAAAGGCTTTGATGCACTCCACGTCTCTGCTAAACATGTAACAGGAATACTGGAACAGTGGAATGTATGACATCACAACATACCAGGAAGTAAGTGCCGTATGTGTTAACTTTTAACCTCAGTATCCGAGCACCCGTACAATCAATCACGTTCTTCTTTGTGCTCCTGGCTGGTTTTAAAGCAATTGCCAATTAGTCTATATTTTATATATTCGGGCACGCTTTTAAACCCTGTGCTGAGTCGATGATCTGGCGATACCGTATGAAAGCAACACCAGTATGACCATACCGGAACAGCGTTCAATGATAGATCTCGCTTTAAAACAAAATTACTTTTAATACAAGTTGAAGTTGGATGTAAAATCACCACTTATTTCTCATCATGGGGGGGGGACAACAAAAACAAGCCCATGTGGGAATACTTTGAAAAATTACCGTGTGGCAATGTGTACGTCATATCAATATGTAATGGCCATTGGACCATTGCACATTTTTAACCTGCGCTAATATATATATATATATATATATAATACATACATATACATATATATATTATATAATCAGTGGGGAGAACGAGTATTTGAACAGCTGCGATTTTGCAGGTTTTCCCACTTACAAAGCACATAGAGGTCTGTAATTTTTATCATAGGTACACTTCAACTGTGAAAGACTGAATCTAAACAAAAATCCTGAAAATTACATTGTATGAATTTAAAATAATTAATTTGCATTTTATTGCATGAAATAAGTATTTGATACATCAGAAAAACAGAACTTAATATTTGGTACAGAAACCTTTGTTTTGCAATTAGAGATCAGACGTTTCCTATGGTTTTAACCAGGTTTGCACAGACTGCAGCAGGGATTTTGGCCCACTCCTCCATACAGATCTTCTCCAGATCCTTCAGGTTTCGGGGCTGTCGCTGGGCAACACAGAATTTCAGCTCCTCCAAAGATTTTCTATTGGGTTCAGGTCTGGAGACTGGCGAGGCCACTCCAGGACCTTGAGATGCTTCTTACGGAACCACTCCTTAGTTGCCCTGGCTGTGTGTTCGGGTCGTTGTCATGCTGGATTAGAAGCCAGCCGACGCACCCATACGTGTCTAAGTGGCAGCCTTGTTGACGGAAGGAGGTTGTTGGCCAAGATCTCGCGATACATGGCCCCATCCATCCTCCCCTCAATACGGCGCAGTAGTCTTGTCCCCTTTGCAGAAAAGCATCCCCAAAGAATGATGTTTCCACCTCCATGCTTCACGGTTGGGATTTTTTGGTTTGGCTTTATGCCGGTGTTCCTGTGTGGGTTTTACTTTCTTCTTCTTCTATTCTTCTTAAACATTTTTCTTCTTTGCGCGTAGCTTGGTTATTGTAGTTTAATACTAACAAAAGCCTTTCTTATTATTGGTTTCATCAAAACCACTATGACCCTTGTTTACTTCTCCTATTTTCCTCCTCTGGTTCATTCCAGTTTTTTTTTTTTTTTTTTTTTTATTTTTATGTCTTATCTGGGCAAACTTCAGACTTGTGGATGCACTCTTCTGTTCCTTTAATGCAACTGGCTTCTCTTTTGAGTCAGAGGGATTCCTTGCGGCCGCTGTCTCAGGGATTTTAATCCTTATGTATCGTTCTTTTTTTACCGGTAGTGTGTTACTTTATGTGTCTCCTTTTTTTGATTACTGTTGGTTCCAGCTTTCTCTAGGTCATTGACCCAGGTTTCCTTGTCTTTGTTTGCTATTTTCTGGTGCTGCATCCCTCACCTTTCTCTTATGATCATTGAGGCCTTTTCCACTATTTTTTTTTTGTGTTTGGTGATGTTCTTTGTTGATAGCCCCAGCAGTATCGAGGTTTTTAGTATGTTTTTATCTTGTTGGTTTTATCTGAACTTCTTCCCATTTTTTCTAAAATTGCGTTCGTCAAACAGTTGTTGCCTTTCACCTAATTGGACGTGCTCTTTTGCGCCTTTGCCGTATTGTTCCTGTGAGCTAGTCCGCCATCCCAGTTCTGCTTG
>CM068958.1:30558258-30571628 GCA_035128595.1 Eptatretus atami | reverse complement strand
TATGACGTTCCTGTTTCCTTTATTTTAATGTCATAACATTTTGGGACTTTAAATGTTATGCAGTCACTTTAAGTTGCATTGAAGAAACGCGTTTTCGACATTTTGAGTAAACTGTCATAGTACCCATCTTGTTGCTCTTTTTATGTCAACTTATCACTTGTCTCTCCTTGATTTCTGAAGCATCCACTCGTTAATAACGCGTAACCATCGTCGCTATCCGATTGTTAATTTCAATTATTTAGTGAAAACTCTCAATCTTTTCTTGTACTATTTTATTGTAGAGTGGTATTCTACACATGATGATATATTTGTTAGACAAAATAACTTTTTCAATTTCCTATTACCATCGCATAGAAGGTTGCTTTGGGTCCCGTTTCTGTTTTTATCTTACAAACAAGTTTTTGCACAAGATTGTTATCAGCTTGTATGTTTTTTTGTTTTTTTTTTATTTTTTTTTTTGCGTAATCAGTATAGAAATTCGCGACAGTATCATTTGAATTTTTTATTCGAATCAAGCTATAAGGTCCCTGTTTCGGCAAATTTGAAAGGCATGTCAAGGTCAAGTCCTTCGCAATAGTAGTATCGACGAAACCTTAATGTTTTGATTATTTTGATCGGATCGTCTTCAACTTATGGATAGTTCAATGTTGGCGTTGTTTGATTAAGTTATTGGACGTTGCCTGCTTCTGATGTTACGCCTCAGTCAAAATATGTTGACCCCAATGTCAATTTCAGTTTTAGAACCATATGTGTGTACCTCAATAACACCTCGATGATGCTTTCTAGTTATGTCTAAGCTGAACATTATACTTCTGTAGTACTTAGGCACGCAATTTTTCAAGTACTCTGAGAACGATTCTCTCGATCTCTCTAGCAGATATTCCTCAAGAGTCGTACCTGGTGTTTAGCCTCTGTTCCTCAGTTTGACCTTAAAAGCACACGTGGTACTTTGCAGATGGTTTTATTTTATTTTGTTGTCTGCACAGATTTGTTTTTCTTGCAACCGTTGTCATGAGACAAAATACATCGGAGCGCTACTATGTGATGCTTTACTTATATTATATTCAATGGTACTAGGTGTGAGCTATTTGGAAAAAAAGAAACGTTGAGCTCTTATCTCTCCACCGCACCAATGAGTTGTGTACCCCTCATGGGAATAAGTGTGATGGTTTTTATGATGTCATAGGCTTGATTATGATCTTAAGTCAGACATATAGACTCTTCCATCTGTCAGTCGAACTTTGAGATAACTATGTTAATTGGTCACAGAAAAATACTTGATAATATTCCATACTTCACAGGTTGGCACCATATTTTTTTGAAAGAAATCTTCAGAAATTCTTATCTGAGGGTGAGTTTGAACGCGGATCGACGGTCAACTAGTTTATAGACCCACTATCCATGAAAACAAAAGAGAAAGTCACACCAAGACATAGTCAGACAGGTTTTGCCAGCCACTGAGGTTACGCTTTAACCTGTGAAAACAATCTTGTTCTCGAGTAACGGACTGGCATAGTGCAGGAAATGTGCATGTGCGTTATTTGTACCCTGCGTGATTTTGTGGTTTTCCACTTACAGCAGTAGAAGTTCATATGTAATGTCATCAAAGTATACATTCGAACTGTTGAAGACGAAATGCTAAAAAAATCTGAAATCATTGTTTGATTTTAAATATTAATTTGCATTTTGTATGCATATAATTTTGTACATCGAAACAGACTTAATAATTTGTTACAGAAATTCCTTTGTTTAGGATTACAAGATCAACGTTTCTCTGTGTGCACAGATCAGAGAGTGTGCCTCCTCATCGTCTTCTCCAGTCTTCAGGTGTGGTCGTCGTGGAAATCGACTTTCATCCTCGCAATATTTAATTGGTTCATGTTGGAGAAGTGTGCAATTGAGAGGTTATTACGCGCCATTTGTTGCCCTGGCTGTGTTTCGGTCGTGTATGTGAAGACCGCACGCCCTTCTCTAGATGCTCTTGTTCCCTTGCTTGGGAAGGAGTTGTTGGATCAAGACTTCTGCGATTCACTGGCCCCATCCATCCTCTCCCCATCGATTACGGTGCAGTCCCTGTCCTTTGCAGAAGCATCCCCAAGTAAGATGTTTCTCACCTCCAGCTTACGTTGGGATGTGTTGCTCTGGGTTAGTACTCATCTTGCTTCCTCTGTCTCACCGGCGATGGTGAGTTTAACCAAAAGCTCTATTTTGATCTCACAGACCATATTCATCCATTTCTCCTCTGATCATCCAGATTGTCATAGGGAAAACTTAGACGGGCCTGAAATCGCATGCTTGAGCGAGTTTGAGTGCGCAGGATTTTATCCATGACGCGTGTTGTTATTTGTTTCTTGATACGTGTCAGCTCCTTCAGGTCAATTGACAGGTCCTCGGTAGTTCTGGTCTCCTCCTTTTCATGATTTAGTCTCACGCGGTGGATTGCAGACCCCAAAGAGGGTTGACTGTGTTATCTTGAACTTCTTCCATTTTCTAATAATTGCACCAACAGTTGTTGCCTTCTCACCAAGCTGTTTGCCTATTGTCATGTAGCCAATCCCACCCTTGTGCAAGTCTACAATTTTGTCCCTGATGTCCTTGGACAGCTCTCTGGTCTTGCACATTGTGGAGAGGTTGGAGTCTGATTGATTGAGTGTGGACAGCTGTCTTTCACGAACCTGTGTTGAGACCAATGTAGCGTGCTGATTGAAATCACGCGCTGTCCACACGTATGGTCTTGGTAGAGAAGGCTTTAATTCACACCAAACATGTATACATGGAGAGATATAGAGAGACACAGAATACCCACAGTAGTCCACTCAATCTAACTCTGCTGGCTTGGCACTCTGGCTTGCCTTTATACAATTTCCCTGCCCCTTGTGGGACCATCTGGTTTCAAGATTGGCCCAGCTCCCATCACTGCTTTCTATTGAGACTTTGTTTCCCAAGGATCAATTTTCTCCAAGGTGGAAAGGCCTGGTGCTGATTTCCTCCCTTTGGGCTCTAAAAGCCATCTGGTTTGGTCATTATCCGGCCAGGGCGTCAGGAAGACGGCTTATTTTTAAGAGCCTTTACCTTCCTTTCCTTATTCCACTCTTTGGAAAGTAAAAGCAGCTGTTGTGCTGTGTCAAATGGCACTGATTTATGATCGAGATTCCTTCGGCTCGAGGCTGGTTTATGACCGAGCTTCCTTGGCTCAAGGTTGATTTACGATCGGGCTCTTCTTGGTTCAAGGTTACAATGGCAATAAAAAGCCAGTTGCTCAGCCGTGTCACAAAGAAAGAGGCTACATGCTTTGGCTTTTAACACAGCCAAGAGCTGCAGCTGTTAAGAGTACTCTATAATGAATGCCTTTGGCTCTTTCTTTTACTTTTGATTTTTAAAAGGTAATTCTGCTAACAAATGGCTATTCTCAGCTTTGGGAGAATATACAATCTCTCTACAATCGCTCCTCTTGTTACTTTGGAACATATGTGTAAAAGAAACAAACAGTTACATAATAAAATTGAGAGATGGGGCATCCATGGACCGTAGGACGGCAGGCAGGATTCTTTTCTACAGGTGGTCCACTCTTATGGTCAGCTCCAAGTGGCCCATGACGTCACGGAGGCTCCTCCTGCACCTTCTAACCTTATAGAAAAGCCCCCTCTCTACCCCCCTAACCGGCCCACCAACGCCCCACCCTCAGTAGAACAGTGGATACATTTCAACGATTATGACTTAGGCATAGGTCCTGAGGAAGCAAAGTTACTTTCCAAAAGTGGCTCTCACAAAGTTACTTTATGCACAAAAAGATGTATATATATTTAAATACATGGGTTCGTTACGAACAAACAAGTAAGAATATTTGGCTAACTACTGTTCTTTATGAACAACAAGTAAGAAATATATTTAGCTAACTGCAAGCCAGAGTACGAAATTCCATAGTACAATAAGAAAGTACAAAATCCCAGAGTAAAATAAGAAAGTACAAAATCCAGAGTATTATAAGAAAGTACAAAATCCCAGAGTATTTGCCAACAAGGCAGTGGTTATATAGTATTTCTTCCCATGCCCTCTATTGGCGCAAGCAATTCGAGACACTCATCCAATGTGAGATTGAGCAGTGGGTCAACAGTCCCATTAAGTTCACAGTATATTTCAGGTTCTATGGGTTGGGGAGAGAGAGAAGTGAATTATCGGGGAGGGTAGAGACGGTGGAGGTGCTGGCAGCGGCTCGACCACAGCAATCACAGCAGGCCTTCCCAGGTCCATCTTGTTTTTGTTGTCTTCTTTGCTGCGGAGGAACATCGTCTCACGCACTCCCTGATTAGACCTTTAATACAAGTGATGACAACGATCACAGCTACGAAGATCATGAGCCCAATGAACAACCAATGGATATCCAGGCTCCCCACCTGCCAATATTCCCATCAACCAAGATCCCATTGACCATCCCTTGTTAAAATTATGATATTTTGCACCTTCGCCTTTATTTTGTTGGCCAAATTGTCGATTTCTTCCGAATTATCTGGGATGTATGTGCAGCACTCTGCCCCTATGACCGCACAAGTCCCTCCCTTTTCTGCCAGCAGCATATCCAGGGCGATACGGTTTTGCATAACGGTTGTCCGTATAGCTACCAGCTCGGCACTTTTTTTGTGGAATCCTTCGCTAGGGTGTTAGCCAGTTTCTCCAATGATGCTGCCAAATTGATAATTTCCCTTGCACTTTTGCCCGCTCCATAAAAAGGGAATGCAATCATGAAAAACCTTTCAACTTCTGAAATGGCTCTTTTCGATCTGACCTGTGGTATAAAGGGTGATTGGTCAGTGATCCGAATCCTGGGTAATATGAATCCCAAAAAACATGATCCCCTCCATCCCACTGGTAGCCACGAGTATGCCTTATATCCGCACACAAAATATGTACCATTCAGGGGTGCCTGAGGTTCAACGAGGTTATTGTTCGATTTTTACAGGTATGGTTGTTCCATTAATTCGCCCTTTATGGTCACCATCTCACCACCATGTCTAGCATAGTACTGGCATGTTGATTCTCCTAAGTGGGGTCCCCCCTGTCTTCTAACTAGACAAATCAATCCAATTTGTTTATGCATGAGCTGAAAATGTGGGGGTACTTTCTTAATCCCTCCCCCTTCTTCAATCCATCATAGTTTGTTACTTTTGTTGCTCTCGCCGGGCCCTGTCCCACAGCTTTTTGCTTAATAGTTTGGTACTTAGGGTAGTACCAATGCTCAAAGCTCGTACAATTGTATCCCCCCTTCTCCCAATTACTTTTTATTTCTGCTATTCTACCTTTCACCGATGCCTTCTCTACTTTAGTTTAAAACTGGTCTATCCTGTCTACGGACTATGTACCCACACATGTCCTCCCCCTGGAGTGGAACTGCAAACAAGGGTAATCCGTGTTTTGAAGAGTGTGGAAGGTGTGAACACACCCAACATTCCTTTTTGTTCATTGTCCTAGCGTACTGTAGAGATAATGCCAGGTAGGTGTTCAGTGGATGATCAGTCAATTCTTTATGTAGGATTAGTTCTCGTCTCTTTCTTTTACCCATAGTTCTCCCCTTGTTAGTTTTTCCTTCATTATCATGCATGCAGCTCGTATTGTAAAATGCCCACGTGCATCCAAGTGCACAAAAAATTACAGTTCATGGTAAGATAGGTGTTGTTCATGTTGTGCATTGTCTAGCCACATTTGCATATCCTTACTTTCGGCTAAAATTGCATTTAACATATTCAAAACATCACTAATCGCTGTCTTGGCAGCCTCCACCAATAGGCAACTGGGTGCGGTGTCATCAAAATCATCATTGCTGAATGTGTTTTATCCCGGGGAATATCAACAAAAACCCTTTATTTGTGCATGCTATCGTACATCCCAACTTACACAACAAGTCTCTGCCTAACAGATTCCCGGTGTAGTGGTGTGAGAAGGAAAGCGTGTTTTTCCTGCAAAGGTCCACATCTTACTGGTAATTGTGTCGTTGCACTTATGTCTGTATCTTACCCCCTAACCCTACTACTTGTACATTAGCATTGGATTTTTTACCCCTGGCAGCTCTTTGGCTGCAATAGTAGAGTGAGTGGCTCCCGTGTCAACTAAAAAGGAAAGTTTCTTACCTGAGACATCCAGAATGTAGGTCGGCTCTTCTGTTGGTTAATGTCAGCATCGCTCCTTGCACCACGAGGCCACCGCGGTCTGTCAATATGACCTACCATCCTGCGGTTGGTTTGATCCTCCTTCCTGCTGGAACCCCGATCGTCTTCTTTCTGGGCAATCCCTTTTCCAATGTCCTGGTTGTCCGCACTGGAAACATACTTGCGGCGCTGTTGGTTGTACCTGCCCTTGGCCTGCTGCAGTTCTTGAGCGGGTCTGTGGTGGCGCTTGTGTCCAACTTTTGTTTCTTCCATTCCCTCTCTTGGGCCGTTCATCCTGTGCTGCTGGTGGGGTCGTTGCAGAACTCTCCTTAGCCGTCCCCATTGTCTGGCTGCATCATCTTCCTCCAGTTCCCACTTTCTCCAATCCTTATCATTTCTTTTTCCTGCTGCTTTGTCTAACACACCATCTGCAACACTTCGTCTTTAATTTTTTCTTTGCGTTCTCCTTTCTTCCTCGGTCCAACAATTGATCAGCCGCTATACAAATCTCACTTGCCCCTTTGCCCTCCAACCTAACAGTACATACTTTAATTGCTTCCTAATTGAGGCCTGAGCCCTTCCATTACGAAGTTTGTCAATGTTCGCTGCGGTATGTCTCCCTCAACTTGAAAACCCCCATATTGTAAGAGTGCCTGCGTTAATCTATCCATGAATTCGGATGCCCGTTCTCCTGACGTTGCTTTGTTTCATAAATCTTATCCCAATCTAGTGCTGGCGGTCGCAACGCTGTTTCAATCTCACCATACAGGCGCCGTCGCTTATTTTGCCGATCTGCGTCGGTGTATTCTGCTGGTTCGTCTGCTGGCCATTCAGCACCTTCCCTAGCTTTCTTCCACACATATGGAGACAACACGGCTTGACATAACACCCCAATGTCGTTATGCGTGCAGCGGTGTGCCTCAACCCACTGTGTTATTAATCCCTTTACTGCTCCTGCATTTCTTCCCAGATCTAACACTCTTTCCTTCATTGATCTTAATTCACTTTCTTTAAACGGTCGGTAAACTGACTGAGCTGACAGTATTCCTGGCACCTCCGGAGTTACTTCTTGAACCGGGAAGCAGAGGCTGTGGCCATCAACCCCGTACCTTCCAGGTTCGGATACAAACTTGGTGTGTTATTAACATATGCAGATGGATTACTTGCATTACTTCCTGAGCTTCCCGCCCTTGTACCACCATTTCAGGGGCAGTTACAGGGGCGGGAGTAATCTCAATCCCTTGTTGTGGCAATCCTTTAACCTGTGTTTCTAATTCCAACATTTTCCGCTTTACCAAATTTCTAGCCACTTCACTTACTTGGAGGACCTCTTCCTCCCATAATTTGCAAGCTTCAAGGTCTGGCTCTGGTTCTAACTTATCACTTGTCCGTTGTTCTAATCGGCATGATAAGTTATCTATAATTTCTGCTCTTAAGGAACCCCATCTCGGGAATGGTGTGCGTCCTGTTTTGTCCACTTATACCACAATGCCAATTGAGTACATGACTTAACTCCATATTTTTCATACATCATTCCCGCCACGGTATTCGTGGGCGGTGCATTTTTATCCGACTTTGGTTTCACAAACTTATTCCCCATTTCCCTTGGTCCTTCCTAGAGTATTTCTTAGGTCGGGACAGTGTTTCCCGCCTGGGGGTGATCTCGGGCTGGGTCGGGCGTCTTTCACACCTTTCCACGGACCCTCACACTCCCTGGCACACCTCCGCACCCTCAATCTCCCAACGGAATCTCCCGTTTGGACCTTGTCCCCGAGGTTTTTGAGTTGCCCCTTCCTGGGTTTCCCTCAACCTCCAATGGACCCTTAACCTTCCCAGGGGTACCCCCTTTTGATGTGAAAAAAAGCTCCTTCTCCCCTTGTTCTTTTAAGATAAGGACAGATCACAAAGAGCAGCGACTTGTATGCCCTGGTGCGAGAAAAGAGCAGTTCTTCTTACCTTATCTTTAAGCCGGCCGGCTTCTGTCCTCCTTTGTCTCACCAGGGCAGTCTCGCTTTCCTCCTTGGTCCGTCTTATCCTGCCGACTACGCCAAATGTTGAGACCAATGTAGCTGCTGATTGAAATCGAGCGCTGTCCACACGTATGGTCTTGGTAGAGAAGAGCTTTAATTCACACCAAACATGTATACATGGAGAGATATAGAGAGACACAGAATACCCACAGTAGTCCAGCTCAATCTAACTCTGCTGGCTTGGCACTCTGGCTTGCCTTATACAATTTCCCTGCCCCTTGTGGGACCATCTGGTTTCAAGATTGGCCAGCTCCCATCACTGCTTTCTATTGAGACTTTGTTTCCCAAGGATCAATTTTCTCCAAGGTGGAAAGGCCTGGTGCTGATTTCCTCCCTTTGGGCTCTAAAAGCCATCTGGTTTGGTCATTATCCGGCCAGGGCGTCAGGAAGACGGCTTATTTTTTAAGAGCCTTTACCTTCCTTTCCTTATTCCACTCTTTGGAAGTAAAAGCAGCTGTTGTGCTGTGTCAAATGGCACTGATTATGATCGAGATTCCTTCGGCTCGAGGCTGGTTTATGACCGAGCTTCCTTGGCTCAAGAGTTGATTTACGATCGGGCTTCTCTTGGTTCAAGGTTTTACAATGGCAATAAAAAGCCAGTTGCTCAGCCGTGTCACAAAGAAAGAGGCTACATGCTTTGGCTTTTAACACAGCCAAGAGCTGCAGCTGTTAAGAGTACTCTATAATGAATGCCTTTGGCTCTTTCTTTTACTTTTGATTTTTAAAAGGTTATTCTGCTAACAAATGGCTATCTCAGCTTTGGGAGATATACAATCTCTCTACACCTGGAGACCGACTTGAGCGCTGGTTGCAGTAACTCTCCTAGCCATTCCGCTCGCTAATGCTGGGCAGAGCCGACCATGGACAGAATTGGTCTCAATGGAACATTCTGCTTGTGAACCTTCGGTCGACCATACATTCTTGGACGAAGAGAGCCTACCGCTTGATCTCTTGTAATATCCCTCGACAGTTCACCACGTTTATGCAGTTGGAGCAACCTCTTACCGATTTCATTCTCCAAGTGTGATGTACGGTCATGTGTATCCACGCTTCCCAGCTGTTCGAAACTTGGACTGATCCTGCAGGATAACGAACATTTTGTTCACGTCATCCACCTGGTTTAAAATAACACACAGAGCCTTTGTCAGGTTTACAGATGTGGAATTCAGGGCTTCTTCTTAAATTCTTCATGGCAGTAGTGCATTCCCTTTGTAAATAGAAGTCAGGTCATTGGGGGTTCCACAGTAGGCATCTGCCAGATCATAAAGTCCAGCCTTCATCGCTTGATCTGCTTCAATGGAGACTGCATAATGCTTTCCATTGAACATTATGCAATTCTAGTATTCGGAGCTAACACACAGAACGTTATAACAAGAGGAGCAAGAGAGGGAAGCACAAAACTTTGGGGAACAGAGACATTAGGAGATCTGTGGAAGGGAGAGGGATGGGATGGGTAAACAAGATGGACACCACAGGGATTTTCAGGAAAGAAAGCAGGGAATTTGAAGGAGGTGGATTAATGGGTATAAAAAGATTATGGTTTTGGATGGGAGAAGATAAGAGATTGTGGTGAACAGCTGTTTGAGAGTGGGACTGGAGAGTGTGTGGAGTTTCTTCCAAAGGTGGGGAAAATAGAAGAATGAAGGTGAGCAGTGATTTTTGATTTGGTAGTTTTACCAGAAGGGGGTTGCTGGTGGATCTTGAACGTCAACGGGTGGTGATGGCACATGATGGGCAGGTTGGGTCATGCAGATGGGATGGTTGTTGGTTGTTAGATGGCTTGTTGGAGGGTTCATTGGATGTAAAACCGAACTAAAGACGTCACAACGCACACATTTAATCCTCCCGCTAAACAAAAGGACGGGGGTCCTGACTACACACGTACTTGCCGGCATAACTAACTTTGGACCTGAATGTTGAGTGCGTTATGGTTTCCAGATTTGTAACATTATGTATGTATGTATGTATGTATGTATGTGTTATATATATATATATATATATATATATATATATATATATATATATATATATATATACAGTGGGGAGAAACAAGTATTTGATACACTGCCGATTTTGCAGGTTTCCCACTTACAAAGCACGTAGAGGTCTGTAATTTTTATCATAGGTACACTTCTACTGTGAAAGACGGAATCTAAAACAAAAATCCTGAAAATCACATTGTATGATTTTAAAATAATTAATTTGCATTTTATTGCATGAAATAAGTATTGATCACCTACCAACCAGTAAGAATTCCAGCTCACACAGACCTGTTATTTTTTCTTTAAGAAGCCCTCCCATTCTCCACTCATTACCTGTATAACTGCACCTGTTTGAACTCGTCATCTGCATAAAAGACAGCTGTCCACACTCAATCAATCAGACTCCAACCCTCCACAATGTGCAAGACCAGAGAGCTGTCCAAGGACATCAGGGACAAATTTAGACTTGCACAAGGGTGGGATGGCTACATGACAATAGGCAAACAGCTTGTGAGAGGCAACAACTGTTGTGCAATATTAGAAAATGGAAGAGTTCAAGATAACAGTCAATCCCTCGGTCTGGGGCTCCATGCAAGATCTCACCTCGTGGAGCCTCAATGATCATGAGAAAGGTGAGGGATCAGCCCAAACTACACGGCAGGACCTGGTCAATGACCTGAAGAGAGCTGGGACCACAGTATCAAAGAAACCATAAGTAACACACTACGCCGTCATGGATTAAAATCCTGCAGCGCACGCAAGGTCCTCTGCTCAAGCCAGCGCATGTCCAGGCCCGTCTGAAGTTGCCACTGACCATCGTGTGATCCAGAGGAGGAATGGAGAAGGTCATGTGGTCTGATGAGACCAAAATAGAGCTTTTTTGGTTTAAACTCCACTCGCCGTGTTTGAGGAGGAAGAAGGATGAGTACAACCCCAAGAACACCATCCCAACCCTGAAGCATGGAGGTGGAAACATCATTCTTTGGGGATGCTTTCTGCAAAGGGACAAGACTCTGCGCCGTATTGAGGGGAGGATGGATGGGCCATGTATCGGCGAGATCTTGGCAACAACCTCCTTCCGTCAACAAGGCATTGAAGATGGGGCGTGGCTGGGTCTTCCAGCATGACAACGACCCGAAACACACAGCCAGGGCAACTAAGGAGTGGTTCCGTAAGAAGCATCTCAAGGTCCTGGAGTGGCCTCGCCAGTCTCCAGACCTGAACCCAATAGAAAAATCTTGGAGGGAGCTGAAATTCTGTGTTGCCCAGCGACAGCCCCGAAACCTGAAGGATCTGGAGAAGATCTGTATGGAGGAGTGGCCAAATCCCTGCTGCAGTCTGGTGCAAACCTGGTAAGAGACCATAGGAAACGTCTGATCTCTAATTGCAAACAAAGGTTTCTGTACCAAATATTAAGTTCTGTTTTTCTGATGTATCAAATACTTATTTCATGCAATAAAATGCAAATTAATTATTTTAAATTCATACAATGTGATTTTCAGGATTTTTGTTTTAGATTCAGTCTTTCACAGTTGAAGTGTACCTATGATAAAAATTACAGACCTCTATGTGCTTTGTAAGTGGGAAAACCTGCAAAATCGGCACGTGTATCAAATACTCGTTCTCCCCACTGTATATATATATATATATATATTATATTATATTATATATATATAATATATATATAATATTAGCGCAGGTTAAAATGTGCAATGGTTCCAATGGCCATTACATATTGATAATGACGTAACACATTGCACACGGTAATTTTTCAAAGTATTCCCACATGGGGCTTGTTTTTGTTGTCCCCCCCCATGATGAGAATAAGTGGTGATTTTACATCCAACTTCAACTTGTATTAAAAGTAATTTGTTTTAAAGCGAGATCTATCATTGAACGCTGTTCCGGTATGGTCATACTGGTGTTGCTTTCATACCGGTATCGCAGATCATCGACTCAGCACAGGGTTTAAAAGCGTGCCGAATTATATAAAATAATGACTAATTGGCAATTGCTTTAAACCAGCCAGAGCACAAAGAAGAACGTGATTGATTGTACGGGTGCTCGGATACTGAGGTTTAAAAGTTAACACATACGGCACTTACTTCCTGGTATGTTGTGATGTCATACATCCACTGTTCAGTATTCCTGTTACATGTTTAGCAGAGACGTGGAGTGCATCAAAGCCTTTTAAATCGTGTACGGTATTAAAGAATGGAAGCATCTTTCTTTGATTTGTTTGTTCATATACCCGTTTTAAAAAAAAAAAAAATTGTTTATTTTTTTTTCTCCGTGTACCGGTCTCTTCAGAATTCCAATAACGGTATATCGATATATCACCGGACCCTACGAGTGGGGCATGCTTGTACGTTGTCAGCAATAATGAACCATGCGTGCTTCTCCGTCTGAGGTCTGAGGTCTCACCTCAGTGAGCACAAGGAAGCACTTGTTTTCGGATATTTTCATTTATGGATGCTTTCCGACGGTTCTGTGATTGTCCCCCCCCCCCCCCCCCCCCCCCCCCAGTGTATCGGCTTCAATGTCTGTCGTATGTGAAATTACCTTATTTCCCCACTGTCCCTGGTCGCTCACCTGCATATATACATTTTTCATTAATTTATTTCCATTTATTTATATTTTCATTTACGGATGCTTTCCAATGGGTGTGTGCCTCCCCCCCCTTCCTGGGCTATTTGCTTCATTGCCATCGACACACAAATTTCAGCTTTCTACGTCACCCTAAGTACCAAACATTAATATCAGTCTTCACTCTTCACCCTCGGAGTTTGAAGCATTTATTCATTCATGCAGCCATCCTAACCAACAGCTCGGTCCTCTTTCTGATCTCGTAAATGGATCGAGCCTTTTTCTACTCAAACCAGTAGGGGTAGGGGTAGGGTGAGAGGGTGAGACATCTGGCAACAATCAATTACTGTGAGGCTGACTGATAGAAGATGAGAAGAACTGCAGCATGGCCAGCTTTGTAGGGAGGGGAGAAGGGCACCCAAGTCCTTTTTCAGTGGTCAATGAGAGGTCAGCCAATGAGAAGAGGTTAAAGCAACTTTACGATGGGGAGTAGGGTAAGGGCGGAGGGAAACAAGGGCACATTAATCTAAACATGCATTCCATTGATGACAGAATGGGTTTCTCGGAGCGTACAGAGTTGACAGTCCTTCAGTTTACAACAACGGCACTGTCGCAGCCTGAATCTCTCTCTT
>CM068958.1:30546011-30558233 GCA_035128595.1 Eptatretus atami | reverse complement strand
TCATCAAAGATTCTTTCACTTTTGCTGATGCCATAAGGGAGACGTGTCCCACTGGTTTGGAAAATGTAATGTGTTCTTTTGACATTAATAGCCTGTTTACAAACATCCCTTTGACAGAGACCATCGATATATGGGCACATTTGGTGTATCACATGGAACTTGAGCATCTGCCCATTTCTGAATCTGTCTTCGTCGAATTGATGAACATGGCTACAAGAGATGTCGAGTTTAGCTTTAATAACATTATGTTCGTCCAAATTGATGGAGTGGACATGGGCTCTCCTTTGGGCCCAATGTTAGCAAACATTTTTGTTGGTCATCAAGAACTGCATAAGTTGATCAAGTTGCAGGTAACTCAATCCCCCATAGTGTACTACAGATATGTAGATGACATATTTTGACTTTGAATCTCATGAAGTTTGTGACTGCTTCTTGAATCAATTGAATACTCTTCATCCTGCCCTCAAGTTCACAACGGAATTGGAACGTTCTGATTGTTTACCTTTCTGGATGTCCTCGTAGAGAGATCTGCATCTTCATTTACTACGTCCATCTACAGAAATCCCACTTTCACCGGCCGGTATACTCGATGGGACTCATAGTTCAACGAGATACAAGATTGGTTTGATCAATGTATTCGTGAGTCGAGCTAAGAGGATATGTTCCAACTCCAGGCTTCATACAGAGATTCACAAGATTGCCGGCATCCTCAGTGAGAATGGATATCCTGAGTATATCAGGAGGTTGACGCACAAATTCCTCACTGCTATAGATGAACGAAAGATGGGTCCTGAAAAGTTCCCGGTCAACATCAAGATTCCTTGGAAAGGGAAAATGTCGCAAAGATATGAGGAACAAATCAAAAGATGTCTCAAACACGCATCTGGCTGTTCGGCCAAAAGTGATTTTCACCTCTCGACGTCTGATTCCTGCAGTTAGGAAGGATGTTTTGCCTGCCTCAAAACTTAGCAATATTATTTATTAGTTCAGGTACCGGTATGGAGGCAGAACTACCCAGACTCTGACTGACAGAATCAAACAGCATGTCCCTTTGTCCATCAGGAAAAACACTATTGGTATGTGAACACAGCTTGCAGGAAGATCTTGCAGGAAGATCCCAGCATCAATCCCAACATCGTGTGCATCTGCTATTGGACAGCGTTTGATTGAGAATGCAAACTGTGCTGAACAGTATAATGTGGATGCATTCAAGATATTGAGTATAGAGGACGAAGTATAACGCATCTCCAAATACTAGAAGCGACATTTATCTATTCCACAGACCCTATGTTACGTCGGCAAAAAGAGTTTGTCCACTCGCTTTGCGTATTTGTGCAAAGAAGAGGAGGAACACGAACTCGTCTCACGATCACAGATATTGATGAAGAGGATTCTACAACAGCCTTACGGGCTCTGCCTCAGACTCTGCAACCTCCAATTGGAGAGCTAAACACTGAACAGGCTGCTCCCACCTAGATCGTTGGGAGGTGATGACGCATCAGTAGAGAACGTCCAGTCAGAATTGACTTTGTTGATAGGTGTCTGTGAGACTTCGTCTTCCTGAAATCATTCACTTTGAGCGAATTTCACCTGGTGAGAGCATAACGAAAAGCTTTGTGGTTTTCTTTTTAGTGTGTTTTATGGCAATGTCCTTCAAAAGGTCTGTTTATATCTCTATAAATATAATATATACATATATAAATAAATAAATACATATATATATATTGTTACGAATCTGGCAGCCAGGAGCACTTGACATTCAGGTCCTTGAAGAACAGTTATATCGGTAAGTGTGTGCTTATAGTTAGGGCCCCCTACCTGTGTCTAACGGGAATTACATGTGTGCGCTGCGGAGTTTCGTTTACAACAAATCTCCTTCACTTCACTTCACACACCGACGCCATTGCCCACGTGCGCTCGGCCACGTACGTGGGCGGAGATTTCCATCGCCTCAGACCGGGACTCCCCCCAGGAAGGCAGGGGCGTGCCCCTTGTCCAATCACACCACAGAAGGCGACTTTCCCACGACACGCCGGCCAATGAGGGTTGAGATGGCCACAGAGCGACTTTCCCACGGCACCACGGCCAATGGGGTTGAGATTGCCACAGAGAGCGACTTTCCCACGGCACCACGGCCAATGGGGTTGAGATTGCCACAGAGAGCGACTTTCCCACGGCACCACGGCCAATGGGGTTGAGATTGCCACAGAGTGACTTTCCCACGACACCCCGTCCAATTCTCTCACCCCGGAGGAAAAAAATATATAAAGGAACGCCAGGCTGGTCGAGGTGGGGGAATCATCGTCGTCTGAGGTGGTGGAGGTCATCGTCGTCTTGGGTCGTGGTCGTAGTCTCTGATCTTCTCCTCGGTCGTGGCCGGTTGGAGAGCGTGGTACCTGGTGCTTGAAGCGGCATCGTGTTGCGGGTTCGAGTCCCGCCGAGCCGGATCGTCGAAGACCACACGAGGTGGACAGGTCCAAGCACAGGCTCTGGTCTCCAGCTCACCTTTCCTTGAGCTGGAAGCCTTCAATAAAGACCCAACAGGGTGTGTGTGTGTGTGTGTGTGTGTAAATGAAATTGATATTTCAGGAAGAATTTTTTTGATTTCACCTGAACATCCATTGCTGGAGCCTGATGTTGGCATAACAGTTCAGGGGGCTGGCTTAAGATCTTAGGGTCTTGGGTTCAAGCCCCTCTCCTGCTGTTGAATTAACACCAGGTGGGTTGACTCAATCCACCATACAAAAATGGCAAAATGAGTAACAGGGGGCACTGCATCAGTGTTGGCCCAGTGGTCGGAGTGGTGAATATACAAGTGATGGGAATACATCTGAAAGAAGTTTAAATGCCACAAGGGAATGCTAAGTTGCCGAGGTACATGGCTGATTGGCCCTCTGGAACCCAGCAGGGCCGAAGGCAGGAATGTTGATGAAGGATCCAAGGAGAAAGACTCCCGACTTCAGACAAGCTACACCAACCTGTGTAAGGAAATGCGAGACATGCAAGATGCCACAAAGCCAAAGAAGAGCTCTTCACACACGAGCCACATGAAGGTACCAATATCAAGGGAAGAATCATTACCAGTGAAACTCCATGATAAGGATTTCCCTTTTCAGCACAACACCATGCCCAGAAGATCTCTGTGGAGTGGAATGAGTCTGATGGACACCAACAAATGGCAGTCGTTTGCGCCCAAAACGCCAAGCAGGCGGATCTTTAGCGTGGAAGGAAAAGACGTCCGAGGCGTTTGGAATCCGAGTCAATCCTTTATTCCCACCCATGACCGAACAACCCCTCTTGTCTCTCTTCCGGTTGCACCCGGTTATGGAAAACCCCCGATCAACGTGAACTTGAGAATATTTACATATTAAAACAAGAATATGATGCCGCTACAGATCGCAAGAGCACGCAAGTCTTCCTTGACCTTTTGTGAGACAATTGAAGAATTCTCCCGAAGGATAAATAGCAAGTCCCGTCTCGGTGATAACTCAAGCAGTCTTCTACAGCTATTTTAAATCATCCACGAGGGATGAACGAATGTCACAGCCTTCCATTCCGATCGGGGAAAACCCCGCCTTTTTGTTTTCCCTTTTACAATTTCCTCCGTCTTCTTATAAACTCAATCTCTCTATTTCCATTCGAAACATCATCATTCCAAGCACAAATTAATACGACACCATTAATATAACAAAATAAAATGTTAACAAACACTCATGATGTAAACAAATATAAAACGCCATTGCAACATGATAACCAGTACAGAAGATCTGCCAGCGAGGAAAGGCGAATACGCAACACGGTCTCCTACCTGGCGGACACCTAGTCACGGTAAAGCGCTTGCAAGCTTTTGTACCCGGCTAACTTCTCCAAGAATAGCTTATATAATAAAAACTCCCATGGGAGTAATTCACATAATCGTGGTCATGATGTGTTATTGCGTTAACACTGCACCCCATCGGGATGAAATGGGTTAAGAAACGAATCAGCATATCGGAATAGCACCTAAATTCCCTATAAATTGTGGCATGCCTGATGACAAACATACGGAAACATCCAAATTGGTCGTTGCAAAAATACGGGAGTTTCACCCATGCAGAAGGTTCTTTTATAAAGTGATATTTATTAATCCCAACTGTCTACCTTTAAAAAAAAATAATACTAAGGAAAAATAAAAATAAAAAAATTTAAATTTTTTAAAAAATAAATCAAAAAAACAAATGACTTTAAGAATCACCAAATAAAAAAAAAAGTACAAACGTCACAGATATCAATGCAACTATGAATCAACTCATGACTTTCAAGGTGACAAATTATCTCAAGTAACCTGTTTGCAACATAAACCCCAGTAGGTTATAAATGGGTGAAGGTTCAGCTGTGAACACGTTCTAAAGGATCTCGCCCAGTGTGTGAACACAGGATGAATCTGACATGCCAGTCGCATCGCAAAAGCCCTCAGAGGGTGAAACCTTGCATCACCAAAGTAAAGTATACGGAAGAACCCGAATCCACAGGTCAAGCTGTGTGAAACGTTGAATTTGGGACTACACGCTGTGAAGGACAATGTGTACTGACAAAATGTGAGGAGGGTGTGAAAGAACAGGCAGGCTGCAGTCTCGATGCAGCCAGCGAGGAAATGCCTGCTTTGAAGTCATCTCTGAGACAACAGCAGTGCAGCAGATTTGACAAGTAGAACGACAAGTAGATCAGAGCGGCCAACGGACAGTGGGGTGAAGTTAGTTCTTTAGTCAGGGCATGGAGTCACTGAATCATTCCAGGTTCGCATAAAGACGACACAATTCCACCCTTACTGGTTGAGCCAGTTATAAAATGAATTTCACCACATGAAATTCAGAACACAGCCGTTCCTTCTGTTACACATTGCCTCTCTCCCGTCTGAAACAAACTCTTGGCTCTTTAAACATCTTCTGAAAACTGTCAGTGCTCCTTTTGATGTGGGGAAAGGCCATAAAGTCAGTCTGGTGTGTCTTATCTTAAGAGTTGTCTATCTTTTCAAAGCTCCTCCAGATGCCTTACTGCAGCCTTAGCTGGTCATTGCTACCACTGCAGCCTTTAGTGCATTCCAAAGCCCTTGTCAAAGCCAATTCAACCTTAGCAAGGTTCATTGTGACATTCCACAGAATATTAACACAGCTGAAATAACAATTTTAACCAGTACAGTTGACTTTCACCAACATGACAATCAACGTTCACCCACAGCACAATTACACGTCATAATGATCTGTAACAATATACATGCATGTAATAGATGTAATGGTGATCGTGTCTGCTAAGTCTGGGAGGTTAGAGGTTCAAAACCCCGTCCGAGTCATATGAAAGAGTTCAAAAATGGTAATGCAGTTTCTTTGTTTGGAGCTCAGCATTTAAATAGGTTAGAGCACAGACAAGCAACATTGGGAAGGCAATGGCAAGCCACCAAAAAAAATATTAAAAACCTGCTTTGGCCACACCAACACACTAAAGAGTACTCCAGTACATCAAATCAAAATAGAGATTTGAATGGTGTACTACTTTGCACCATCGTGTGGTAGATGCCCCACTCCCACCCACACCCCTCCCTCCCATGCACATTTTTTTAAATTTTTTTTTTACACCGTGCCTTTTTCAGACCCAAAGATGTGTTGTTCGTCTTTCGGCTGCTCCCGTTAGGGGTCGCCACAGCGGATCATCCGTTATGATGCGCATACTGATTTGGCATAGGTTTTACGCCGGATGCCCTTCCTGACGCAACCCTGGTCGCCTCTTACGACGCAGGGATAAGGATTGGGTTTCGCCATGATTCCGGGGTGCCCTACACCCTATCATAGCACGGCCCAGCACAGAGCACCCGTCCTCAAGCGATCCTCCAACCCAAGCCTCCGAGTAGCCGGATTACAGGCGCACGCCACTGCGCCCGGTTTTCAGACCCAAAGATAACCCCAAATAATATGCAAACTCAAAATCTTCATCCAGAGTATGCAACAGAACAGTTGAAATTAAAGGAAAATACATAAATACAGAAAAAGGGGGAGCATTGCGATGCGGATTATTTAAAAGAGCCTTCTGTTAACTGTGTAGATAATGGGAAAGACAATATGTGGGATTTAAACATGGATCTCCACACGATGATCATTTGGTTTACAATTGCTCATATCAAACTCATTTCTCCCCTTCTTTACCAACCCCCCCCCCCACCCCCGCCCCCAACACCCTTTATCAAAATCCCACCACCTTCCTTTTCAATTTATGACTCAAACGACCTCCCGGAGGTGAAGAATCCATGCCCCACGAGATCAAACTATTGTCACTGGGTTGGAATAAATGGTCCAAATAATTCCTTTTGAAGCGAGTAATCTTGTATCCCATGAAAACAGCATCTTCAGTCCTGACGCTTTCTCCAATATTGTAATACAATCCTAACAGCAACATGCTTTCCCAAAGACAACACCAGCATTATTCATTGTGCTCATGTGGTTTGCAACTGCTTTGCGGAGCAAGATGAGGCACCAAAATCCACTTCCACCATGACGACTCCCCTCTTCCACACTCTCATACATCAATATGAAGTATTAACATTTGTCAGAAGAGATGATCTTTCCCAGCCGAAACTCCACAAAGTCTGAAGACGATATTGTTCAAGGAATAGCGAAACGAATGCTGCCCCAAAATCATTTAGAAACCCTTGATGGTCACGAGCCTCAGGTGGATGTTCAGAACTCTGCAGCTTAGTGATTTAAACAGTCGAGATATGATGGATTTTTTTTTAATTTATTTTAATGCATCAAAGGAAAATGCTCCACGCCCAAAATCTCAACACAAGTCAGTGTCCATGGTTACCACCGTTGTGCGAATTCGCACGCCGATTATAGTCACTATGGTTACGTTTCCTCCATGTGCAAGGCATCCAGTATAATCACAAGGGTCTCTCAGGATGATAATAATTTGTACAAAATAGCACTCAAATCAATTGAACACAAAAAAACGAGCCAGCATAAAATAATAAGAATAAAAATTAAATATTTCAAACTCACCATATTCAAAATAAAATAAAAACATTGATCAGGAGAGGCAAACTATTTGAAGGAACAATCACATCGATATCTGCAAATGGCAAATCAATAGTACAGGGCACCTGAAGAAGCAACCACAAATGTAATCAAAGCAGTGAGGGACAAGACAACAACTACATTGTATTTATTACGACGTACCTGACACATTTGGTGCCGAAGATTGATCAACAATCCCATGATATTCCTTGAGCAGTCTCGAGCAATTATGCATCTCCTTTGACGCCCTTTCCAAGTAATTTATCAAAACCTCAGGAATAACAGCATTGAGTGCCTGCTGTCTGCTTTGATCGTTGGATAGTTCTTCCATCGGAGTCGAGAGTAGAGGTTCGTTCAGGCTGACCCCGTGCACCTCAACGACACGGCGCATCATCGCGTAACGCGCGAAAGGTAGCCGCCCCTTGATGAGTGCGAAAAACTCCGCACGGAGCTGTGGGGTCTCTGTGCTGGAGCGCAGAAGCTCAAAGCTGTTGATGCCAAGATCGTTGATGACCATCGAAGCGGTTTCATTGTCCACATCTTGCTCACACAGCCAGGCCACAAAATCACAGCTTGTGCCCTCGGGTGGGGCCATTGCTTCACCGTTTGGCCTACAGGGAAAGATTAGTTTTTTTTTAAAGAAATAAACAACACAGTGGAAAGAAAATGCAGAAAAAGCACAAGGTCAAATGAGATGCAAAGTAGTTAAAACAAAATAGCAAAGCAATGCATTCCAACTTTCAAACTTCACTTCCAAGTGACCTCGACTCCAGCAGAAACAATTCACAACACACGTATCAACATACGCAGCTCAGAATGCCAAGCACATCCAATTGCAATATGAACACGACCTTTAACCAATGAGGTGCCAACACGAACCTCACAAAGTCATTTGGGAAGCATTTAAGAGCATGATTAAAAGATCCCACTGGAAAGGAAACAGGTGCAGAATGAAAGCACAACACATGAGTGTGCAGACTTGCAAGCTCAACGAGAATTTCCATCCGAGCACACAACTCACGAAGTTGGGACCCTGGATTAAAATCTCATTTACTGCCCAATTGCCCATCATCTCATGTGTCCGATAAATTGCTTCGCAGATTTTGTTGCAAGTGACTCCACCCTCTGCTATGACACCTGTGAAATTTAGCCAGGTGTATGAGAATGAATATAAAGGTACACACATCTCTCCCAATGTCATGTCCAAGCTCTTTCTTAATGAAAACATTGATGTCCACATTTACTCTGTCCATGGGGGTTCACCTGAGGTCCAGTGATGTACAGTATTTAGTATTTTCAGTTGCAGGTATTATCAGACAAGATTAGACCTAGATTACTCACTTCAAAAGGTGGTGGTTTAATGGGGGTAGACCCCATTGGGTGGTTGACTGACTGATTGACACACACACACACACCAAGATAGTTACCAAGGCAACATAATTCAGCCAATCACCACCGTGATATAATCAGGTTAAGATAATGGCTGGGGAATAGAAATCTGCAATATGAAAGCTAAATGTTAAACGGTTTATTTTGAAATATCGTGTACAGAAAAGTGCATGGACAGATCGGTCGGTCGGAGCTCATTTTTATGTCCACGTCTCCCACCTTATCAGAGGGCCGGGGAACAAAAACGTAGGTTTATCGTGACTTGTGAAAGTTTGAATTTTGATGGAAAAACATAAAACGATTCCAAATTTCAATTCACACACACACACACAACACAACAACATGGCGCATAAATATCTCTTCCAGAACATGCATGTGAAACGTGCTCTATTCGTTACCTTCACCACTAAAAGGTGGACAGAGGTTACATTTTCATCTCTGTCTGTGGGCAGGATATCTCAAAAAGTTATGGACGGATTCGGATGAAATTTGGGCAATAAGTTGGGTATGTGACAAGGCCGAATTGATTCAATTCTTGTGCAGATCCAAATGCGGATCTGGATCAGAGCATGATTCTTCACCATTGAGAGATGGAGCCAAAAACGATATATAGCAAGATTTTTCAAAAAGTTGTGCACGAGTCATGACAAAACAAGGTGGATGAGTTGGGGAGGTGAAAAGAACAAATCGATTCGATTTGGGTTCAGGCCAGGATCCAGATCCGGCCTACGAGTGGGATACAAAACGTTAACTGTTCAGCTTGGTGGAGGTATATGCACGTCACAGAGTGCAGTTCTAGTTTTATTCTTCTTTCACGAGAACAAACGTATCTTTGTCTCAATCACGATCTACAAACTTGTGCCAAAGTGTGTGAAATTGTACGCGAGTTTCTCACAATGCTGCATCCCCGTGTAAATTATTGTGACAAAACATTACAACTTTGTTCACAGGTAAAGTTGTAGTTGACACAAAGAATTCACAATGAGGGTAATTTGCCTTTTCCCACTTGCAAAGACACCAAAAAAAAATGTTTTTTTTTTAAAATCAGTCTTCCAGACATGTAGCTGATGTACAACAGTGGTCTTGAGCATCAAATATAGGCTCTTTCCTTAAATTTGAAGTGTCCACGATTGTTGGCAACTTCTGGCACGTCTAACTTGGAAATCATTTTGTCCTTCGTGTGGAAGATAGTCTTTTGGATGAGACCATTTCCAATAATTTCCTGAACGCTCCATCATAGACAACTCGAATTCCCCTTCCCTCACAGCAACCACTTCACCAGGAAATATGTGCCCTTCAAAAGTCTACAATGTACCAGTCTCCTATTCCAATGGACTCATCACTGCTTGGATCACGGGGGCAGCTGGTATCCATATTTTTTACGCCACATCTCTCAAAGGTGAAGAATCACTTTAAAACTTAAAAAAATAAAAAATAAATTTTATTTTCTTGTATCTGGATTCGGATCTTCACCAAAATCGAATCAATTCCTTGTCATACACCCAACCTGTCCACCAAGTTTTGGCCAAATCCATCAAAAACTTTGAGATATCCTGCCCACAGATGAACAAAAATAGCACCGCAAAGCGGGCGTAACCCCTCAGCCCTTTGACGCAAACCAATTTCAAGATGGTTGGCATATTGAAAATCGCAGCATGCCCATTTTCGAAAGGAACCTTCCTCTACTCAACCCAACACACCCAGCAAAAATGGATTTAATCGGACAGGGTTCTCCTCGAAATTGACGGAACCATTATCAAGATGGCTGCCGTGGCGGCCACAGTGAAAATCGCAGCATGCCATTTTGGAAAGGAACCTTCCTCTACTCAACCCCCATTATATCCTCCGCCAGAATAATCAATGTGTGCGCGTTCTCAAGTTATTGTCCGGAAACATTTCAAGATGGCTGCTCTAGCCGCCATATTGGATATCGGATTGCGCTGAATATCGAAAGGAACCTTCCTCTAAAACACCCCATTATATCACAAAAAATGAAATCAATAAGTCAAGCCGTTCTCAAGTTATTGTCCGGAAACCAAATTCAAGATGGCTGCCCAAGCCGCCATATGGGATATCGGATTGTGCTGTATATCGAAAGGAACCTTCCTCTAACGAAATATACACTGAAAATAAATATGAAGCCGTTCTATTAGTTTTGTCCGGAAACCAAATTCAAGATGGCTGCCAAGCCGCCATATTGATATCGGATTGTGCTGTATATCGAAAGGAACCTTCCTCTAACGACCCCAATTATACCCCATGAAAATAAAATCAATCTGTCAAGCCGTTCTCAAGTTATTGTCCGGAACCAAATTCAAGATGGCTGCCCGAGCCGCCATATTGGATATCGCATCGCACTGAATATCGAAAGGAACCTTCCTCTATCCAGCCCCAACACACCCGCAAAAATGGATTTTAATCGACAAAGGCGTTCTCCTCGAAATCAACGGAAACCAATTTCAAGATGGCTGCCATGGAGGCCACATTGAAAATCGCAGCGCACCCATTTTCGAAAGGAACCTTCCTCTACTCAACCCCAACATACCCTGCAAAAATGGATTTAATCGGACAAGGCGTTCTCCTCGAAATCGACGGAAACAAATTTCAAGATGGCTGCCATGGAGGCCACATTGAAAATCGCAGCGCACCCATTTTCGAAAGGAACCTTCCTCTACTCAACCCCAACATACCCTGCAAAAATGGATTTAATCGGACAAGGCGTTCTCCTCGAAATCGACGGAAACAAATTTCAAGATGGCTGCCATGGAGGCCACATTGCCAATCGCAGCGCGCCATTTTCGAAAGGAACCTTCCTCTACTCAACCCCAACATACCCTGCAAAATATGGATTTAATCGGACAAGCGTTCTCCTCGAAATTGACAGAAACCAAAAGTTGACAGACGCCCGGACAACGCCTGTGACGACAATACCCTTAGCCCAATTCGGGCTGAGTGGTAAAAAAGGACAGACAGACAGACAGACAGACAAAGGGTGAAAACATAACTTCCATCCACCTCGGTGGCAGAGATAATAAAACACAAGGCTAGTGTATCTGGATTAGGTGCTTCTGAACAGCAATGGAAAGGACGTCTGGGGCTTGTGAGGACATCTGCACAGGGTAAGTTTTCAATGATGATATTTATTATTAATCATGGTGGGGGGGGGGTAGTAGTGGGGCAACTAGCATAACAATTGTGCATTTGTGTGAGGAAAGCACCAAATTTGGCACACTAGTAGCCTATCATATTATGAACAGATTTGGATATTGGCCATCTCAAAATTTTGATGGCAGTGGAAAATGGCTGCCACAGCCATCAGCGGCTGAATTTGAGATGGCCCAATATCCAAATCTGTTCATAATATGATAGGCTACTAGTGTGCCAAATTTGGTGCTTTCCCTTACAAAATGCACAATTGTTATGCTATATTTAGCTAAGTTGCCCCACTATAGCGATTGGAGCCATGAGGGATATTAGAAATACTCTATATTCTCATCCACGGATATTTCTCATATTTACTACATTATAATAAATATGAGATATTTTCACGAGTCAGATTTGCATCCAGGAAGAGCAATTATGATTAACTATTTTGAAATTGTCACTTTCGTTTAAATGCTGAAAATCAAGGGAGGCGCAAAGCACCCGTCCCTGTACACGGGATGGTTTCTCTGTATGCAACTTTAACACAAGGACTGAAAATTAGTTTCTCGGCTTCTACTGGACAATCATCGGCTGGAAATTTCAGAAGCAAATCCTTTGTACGTCGAGGTAATATTGTTACGAATCT
>CM068958.1:30534578-30544730 GCA_035128595.1 Eptatretus atami | reverse complement strand
GACCCGTGCCTTCCGGACTTATCCGAGGGTCACGACCTAAATTCTGGTGTGTTCGGTGGAGCCGACTCTACTGCTCCCTCTAACCGTCATGCTCGCCACCGAGACCCAGCCCCACAACAATATGAGGGCCAGTCAATAAGTAACCTTAAAATGGCGATATAAATTTGAGAATGTAATGCATGTAGTTGTAGACAACATATGTTATATCTATGGGTAAGAGTTATGTTTTGCCCGTTTTAGATCTGGCAACATTGAGCATATGACGTCAGTAAGGGGCAGTTCCCAGGATGGTGGCTCCTTTTAGAAGCAGTTGCACCGGGGAGGAGCACGGTTCTGTCGAATCCGTTCTTTGAAAGTGAGGTGTGATCCCAGTGAAATCCTCGCAGAATGAAATTGTAATATGGTGACAGCTGGATTTTTTTTGGGGGGGGGTTGTATACCTTGTTCGAGGCTCATATGAGAGCTAACACACAACGACACAGCAAGGGGAGCATGAGACAGAGGGGTGGGATGGGAGGGACAAAAAACAGTGGGAACAGCGACATTAGGAGATCTGTGGGCAAGGGAGAGATGGGGCGTAGGTACACGGGTACCTACAAGATGATACAAGGACTTTCAGGAAGGGGGGGGGGGGGAAAGCAGGGAATTCTGAAAGCGAGAGTCTGGGTTATGGGGTGGGATTACAACGGGGGTTAGAAATGATGAGGTGGATGGAAGGATGATAATGGTGTTAACGTGAACAACTGCTTTGAAGGCCTGGAGGGAAAAGATGGATTTGACTGAGTCGAGGGGAATTTATTCCAAAGGCAGGAAAAAAGGAGGAATTGTGAAAGAGGTTTAAAGTCCAGTGGCAGTGATTTTGGTGTTTACCCCAGAAGAAGGCGGGTTCTGATTGGCAAGACCTAGGCGCACCCTGCGGAAATTTGTGTGGGGAAAAGATCGCAGACACAGCAAAGGGCGAGACCGGAGAGAGAGACAGTAGAAAGAGAAAGAACCACCGACCAGCCTGCGTTGAGAGAGTGAGAGCCCAAAGACTCAGCCTCATCACGGATGGCAATGATCCGAAATTGCCTTTGGTTTCCAACAGCGTTGAAGCCAAGAAACGGTGGGAGGCAGCTGCCACACCAGCCCAGAGGGACCAAAGAAGAGCAGTACTCCATCAGCGCTGCACGGACGAAAGCTTGTATGTTGTTAGGAGCTCAGGTGGGCCGGGAAGGATTATGACACGACGGAAAGTTCCCAGTCCGGCGATCTGGCTTTGCCAGAGCCAGGTTGGAATGTGGGCTTTCTCGAAAAGATCACTGGCCAATAAATTTCCGAGACCCCAGAAGCTTCCCGAAAGAAAGGACTTCTTCCAGAGATTGATTTGATTAAAAGTGCATGGGGTGGGGGGAGGGGAGCCGGGTTACCAAACGTCCGTTCGGAGAGGCACATAAGTCCGATGTTTATGAGTTTGTACGGATTTGAAAGACACTGTCACGTGCATTGGACGAGTTTATAATTTATACACACATCGCCTGTTAGTTGAGCGAGAAGCTGCTGATTTTCCGGTCTGCACGGGATAACAGATGCTAGGCAGAGGGTGGAGTCCTCAGCAAAGAGTAAAGTGGATTATTCCAGAGATGTCAGAGCATCATTGATATGAAACCAGAAAAAAAGAAACAGCGGCCAGCACGCTGCCCTTGAGGAACATCCAGCCTGGACAGGAAGCAGAGGATGAAAGAAACTCCATGGGCCGCCACGCTATGAGCTGACAGAGAGGACATTGCGGCCGATGGTTGGAGATAATCCTTGAGATACCACAAGAAGAGCTTTGGTGAGCAGGGCAGGGGCCAATACACGTGTCAAAAGGCACACGAAAATCAGGGATATGGCCCTTCGATTCTCAGTCCGGCAAATTCAAGGGACCTCCATCCATTGTTGGCCGAGAGCAGAAACGCAGCATATCCAGGAATGAGTGACCTTCGTCTTGAAACCAAATTCATGATCGGAAATTCAGGCCCAATGGAGAAGAGGAAGGATTAATGATACTGACAGCGACTGATGGATCCAGAACGCTTGCTGATTGATTTGGGAGAAGGCTGTTGTCTGTAGTTGCAATGGCTCTCTGTTTTATTCACCTTTTTAGATAGCAGCTCAGTAATGTTCTGCTGATTTCCAAGCAGATGGCCAAGATGCCTGAACAAATGTGAGGGTGAATGGAACAAAGAAGGGGAGCCAGGCCACTTTTTGGACACGTGGTGGCTGATGTCGTCTGACCAGTTAAGCAGAATCTGAAGTCGAGGTTGACAGCAAGCTCCTCCAACCTTGTCAGGAGAAAAGGAAAAGAGCTCCAGGGACAGTATGGGTGCGACTGGGTAAGGTGGGTATAGGAAGTGATGGGTTTTGGACACAAGAATTTTAGATGAAAACACTCGAGTTTACGGCATTTCTCAGCCTTTATCACGTTTGGCGTATCAGCAGTACCGGCCATTTTGAGTAAGGGAGGGATGGAGGGGGACACATTCACCAAGAAACAGATTTGAATTAGAGTGCTCCCAGAGATTGGAGGAGGGAGAGAGAGTTTGAGAGTTCAGATTGAGCTTCAGAAAGATGTTGTTTCTGGCTCTCCTGAGGACGCTAGATACACACTCTCTGCTCTGAGCTTTATGAATGGAACTAAAATTTTACCCTCGTTGGGTTTGCTTTCCAGTGAGGCAAGGCAAGATTGTTTCAGGACAACTGCCTCGCCACAAGGCTTCATGTGAAACCATGGGGTCGGGAGGAAGGGTTCAGGACAACTGAAGACGAGAGGGGATAAAATATGTGCATAGAGGAGAGAGCAAGTTTCTTTGAAAGAATTCCAGGATGAGTTGATGTTGGAGAAGTAAGTGCATAGGGAGGACCAGGCTATAAGTATTGATTGGCTCCTGGAGACCCTGCCAGTCCCTCTGATGAGTGAATGCCAGGGGACTTGACGGACGCTGGAGGTGCGTTACTGGCTGACTATCAACTCGAGAATGATCCACTTTGCAAGTTACGTGGTCAGAAGAACCGCATTGAGAGCGGCAGGTAAGAACTAGCAGAATTTTCCAGGGAAAATTTGTCAAATTCAGATCCGAAGAGATAAGAGATACCCTTGGTGGAGATCCGGGTCGGGAAATTGACCTATTGAGCTTCAGTCCCAATGAGTCTGCAGAAGAGCTTTTTGCTGAAGTGCCCTGACAGGTGAGAGAGTACCCACACCTTGCCAACTGCATGATGACAGTGAAGTCACCACTATGAGGAATTAGAGAGTTTGGATGAGAAGAAGAAGTTGGTCCATGTTTGTCGGATAGTGAAGGTGTAGATGGATCATCCACTGTTTGGTGGACGGTTGCAGTACAGCATATAACTGACGGTGGGAGTGGAAGAGGACAGCCATAGCCAGAGTATTCCTGAGGGTGTGGGGAGTGAGTAAGTTGCATTTGAGAGTGAGATGGAGTCTGATGAAGAGAGGGCAACTCTTCCACCGGACGCAGGCCAGGTCCTGTCTTATACCGGGAGGAGGGAAGAACCAGGAGAGACTTACTTGGAGTCAGAGATCTGTTCTTGAGGGAGGAAAGTTGATATGTTCGGCAGATTATTCTGGATTTGTCCCAGGGCAACCTGAGAAAGATCTGCTAAGGTTTGAGCGAAGGCCCCGGCTATTTAGAGGTCCACCACTGGTTTAATGAAGAGGGGGGGAGGCTTTGGCGTGCAGGGGATGGGAGGGTAGGGGACCCGCCTAGGTAGGACAACCAACCCGTCTGATAATTATTTTTATTATTAGATTTTTTCACTAAAGGACGGAGGGGGGAAGTTAAGGAGAGTTCGTTGAATTGTTTTGTGGCTGGCTGCAGATTAGCTCGGCTCGCGAGGGTGGCCAGTCAATGAGCAGGCAGGAAAATCAGTAACGGGTCGGCGCATAGCTTGAACGTCAGGATCGCGCGAAGGGCGGGACCAGACCGACAGGATAGCCAGCCTGCGCCACAAGGTTTTGAGGCGATTTAGAGAGGTGGAGTGATGAGATGGGCCGTGAGAGGGTCGCCAACGGAGAAACGCGAAAGGCAGCACTGTTGTGCAGAACACCACTGCGAGGTAAGGGGCCAACACTCACCCGGCCCGCCGCAACCTACAGCCCGTAAACCTTATCTCATTTTGGAATATACTAAATAGTACGCAATCAGATCTCCAGAGCTCATTTATTACTAGAGTCCCTTCGGTTGTCGTAGCTCGCTGAATTGCCTGCCCAACCCGTTCCGCACTCGATTACCGATTCCTGAGGGAAATTTGTTGAATATGAGTTGGGATATCAGGTGGTGAGTGGGGAGATTTGATGGTGAAAGTAGATCAGAGGGGAGTGAAGGAAATCAGCGAAAGGCGAGGGGCCAGGAGCTGGGGCTGAGACCGGAGGGTCCCTGGAAAGAGTTCTGTTTGACGAAGAGTTGAGGAGGGAAGCTTTGGAAAGGCAGTAGCCGAAGGTGGTGGCCTGGGTTGCTTTAAGGGAGCGGTGAGAGGGGTGACCCACAGCCGCCCACCTGCGTGTCTGCTCAGTCTGCCACTCATCCTCTGGCGTCGAAGATTGGAAAATAAGAGAATGAGTTGACTGGAACACGTGAACATTCTAGCAAACTGGGGTTTAAAAACATAAATGGGTCCCAGAGATGGATTATCGACATTTCTTGATGGATGCAATAAAAGCGAATTAAGAATGGAGGAGAACGAATGCTGTAACAGTTGAAATTTTTCAAGCGCAGTATGATTCCCTCTCATCTGCCCCTCCAACTCACTCGTCATCCTCTCATCTTCCATCCACACTCCCCTCGCGTGCTCCCCCACCACTCGTCCCCACCCGTCCGCGTGCCTCCTGTCCTCCTGTGCCCCCTCTCACCACACCATTTAGTCTTTAAAGCCCCCACGGTCGGTCCACCTGGCCAGGCGTCAGGCCTTTTGCGGTCCAATCATTCTCGGTCACCTGTCTTTCTTGTGGCTATGTTCTGGTTTACGGCTCGGATGCCCTTCCTGACGCCGAACCATTTAGTTCTGCCTTCGACACGCAGGAAAATGACCAAGTCTATACTTTGTGCTCATTTCCTGACCTCCGTGCCAGTAGGTTTGGACCCAGTGAGTCAAACCCCCTGATGTAATTCAGTGCGCAGCGGGGCATCTTACACGTCAGACGCCTCCGGAGGATCCCAATGCCACCACGCGGCCAACCATGAAGCCAACACCAGATATGGCATGGATATGAATGAAAGGTCAAATTAGAGAGCAGTCCTGTTTGATGTAAGACCTGAGAAGGTCGCATGCATTAACTAGTACGTGAGTCACAGATGAACCACACGTGTTATAAGCAGGCAGATGAAGTATTTAAGCGATCCGTTTTTATTATTATACGCCCGATATACGTACCTCATATATATCGGGGCGTATTATAGTGATACCGTCATCTGTCCGTCCGTCGTTTCCTCTGTCCGCCACTCTCACTCCCAAAGTTTTCAACTCTTCATGTTTCATATTTCCGGTACATAGTTACAGACTCGTGGGAAGAGGCTGTCGCGACATACGTTTTCGTCATCTAAGTGGTTGCTCCATGAGGCAACCAAGCGGACGCTGTTTCTCCATGTTGTAGCACAATTCTGTATATTACCGTCTTGTTCCGCTAAAGTGCATGATCTACCTTGTGCTCACTGGGTGAGCTCTTGTTATTAGTGTTTAATAATCTATTATTCATTATTTATGTTGTTAACCTCTCACGAAGTGTATGGGATGGAGGTTACTTCTTCCACCCCCGCTCCCCCCGTTTCACCCCCTTTCGTTTGTTTGTTGTGCACAGTATTTACGCGAAAAAACTGCCCTCGACGCGCATTTCGACGAATCTCTGCGTGGGGATTTAGGCTGCATGGTCAAGGATCAGTGCCATAGATTTTGGTGTAAAAAAAACTTAGGCATCGTTCGGCACTCTTTTCGAAAAATATTTGAATTTTTTTTTTTGCATTTCTACATGTTTTTAAGTGATTTCCAACCCCCCCCCCCCCCCCCCCCAAAAAAAAATTGTTAGAGAAAAAACAAATTTTCACAATTTTTTCAAAAAAATTTGATTTTTTTTGCATTTCTACATGTATAAGTGATTTCCACCAAAAAACATCGCCGTCGCCAAAATCCTTCTAATTGCGGCTGCACTTTGTGATACCTTCAGGTGGACCCTCCGTCATATATCCACCGTAAAATCAAATTCTGTCTGCTCACAGTAATCTCGTCTTAGCCACGACATGAATTGAGGAGTAGGTAAAAGCGGTTAAAACGTTTAAAAGCGAAAGTTGTGTGCCAATACTATAACTCTGTGAGCACTGTTGACGTTCAAATTTGAATGAAAGGATATCAGTTACTTGAGTACCCTATCAGTCATGGCACCGGCGGCTGTTTTGCATTCCTCTACGAGTGTGTGTCCCCCTCTAGTCTGACGGCCAGTTTTTTCAGATGATGCCGCGGTAAATGGAAGAGTTCGTAGAAAAATCGTGAGGTGAATGCGTGAATTTGGATCGGTACACGCTCTAGGGGATGGAACACAATCATGTCGCGGTTACGGGTAGAGGCTATAGCACGCTGGCCTACAGGACGTTTTGTCATAGTCAAAATGTGAATTTACTTTATTTTATATTAAGAATTGCGTAACATTCGAGCATGTTATCCGCTGCAGCAGGTGGGACAACCTGGACAGGAAGTTTAAAAGTGGAGTGTCCAGTGTGGCAGACGCTGCTCGCTCGGGCCGGCCTCACATAGCCGACACACCAGAAATGGTTGAAAGAGTTGAGCATGTGCTAAGGGAAAACCGTCGCATTACACTGGATGATGTGGTCTCCGAATTAAACATTAGCCATGGTTCAGCACACCATATTATTCACAATCTTCTGAGGTTCTGCAAAGTGTCTGCAAGGTGGGTGCCAAGGCAACTCACACACGAACTGAAAGAACAGCAAGTGGACGCATGTGAAAAACTTCTGCGATGTTACGAAACAGAAGGAGACGCCTTCTCGCAGCGCGTAGTGACTGGGGATGAAAGCTGGGTCCACTACTTTCAGCCAGAAACGAAGAGGGCAAGCAAAGAGTGATGCCATTCAACTTCACCGAAGCCCAAAAAATTCCGCACACAGCCGTCCGCTGGAAAAGTGATGTGACACACTTCTGGGATAGCCGAGGCCCACTTGTCATTACATGCCCAGAGGGACCACAGTCACCAGTGCATCATACTGCGACCTCCTTAAAAATCATCTGAAACCAGCAATCAGATCAAAATGTCGTGGACTAATCACTACCAGTGTTTTGCTGCAGCATGACAATACTCAAACCCACACTGCCCGCGCTACAGCTGCAACAATCAAGGACATGCATGTTACCGTTTTCCTCATCCACCCAACTCGCCAGACCTCACTCCTTCGGATTACATCTTTGGGCCACTTAATGAGGCGATTGGTGGAACCACTTTCCGATCCGCCAAAGAGGTCCAAGATTCAGTGCACGAATGCCTGCCTACACAAGCTGCCAAAATATTTTTTTCTAGAGGAATCCAGGCCTTAGTAAAGCGCTGGAAAATAAAATGCATTGAACACATTTGAGATTATGTTGAAAAATAACAGTTGTCATAAACATACATGCAATAAACAATTTGTGAAAAATATTTTAAAGTTACTTATATTCAACGGCCCTCGTATATTCAAAATTTTAGCGACGTCGATTTCTGCATTCTTTAGTTTTTAACAAAAACCCTCCAAAATCACGGTGTCTGTCAATCCGTCCAAAATGTGTTGGCTCTCATACCTCAAAGGCTGCACATTGAAACGACCTGAAACTTGGAATATACATCGGGACAATACGCCTAATTAATGGCTTTCCAAACAAAGTCCACCTAAGTGCCATAGTTTTTTTCATTTTTTGCTCATATTCAACTATCCACACATCATCCAGTCAGAAACATCATGCAATTCTGCTTGGCTTCCACCAGAGGGCAGCACTATCTATCATTTATAGATATGCATAAGTAGATAAATTTATTTGTGCATTAAATAAGTCATCTACAATTGTATGTACTCAATATAGGAGGATCAATATGCCACATAGTATATTGTCTGTCAAGTTCTTGCATGAGGATCTCAAATCCTGGCTCATCTGCAATGACTTTAGCTGCGATCTGGTATATCAGACAATGACAAACAAGGTGTCCCCAAAATGCACGCTGCACAGCTTTTCCATTCAATCATGTGTATCACAGTGTTTTCACCGTAAATCGTCTCCAAGACATCTTCCAGACCACTCCCATTCACCAGGACCCCTATGGCCCCCTGACAGATTTAGCTGACTGAAAGTCATATTATCCCCCAAAAATTAACCTCAAAGGGTTAAAGTGGTTGGAAAGTGCTCAATTCGCTAGATAAGTGCAGATAACAGACATGTTATAATATTGGCTGCCATCTTTTTATAACCTCATATCTTGACCCTTTCTTTTGGTCCAATTTTTGGCAACTTTTGATATGTTGTTCTGTAGAACGAATAGAAAAAAAAAATACCATAAAACGTTTTCTTGCAATTTTTTAGGTTACGCGGAAATTTTTTCCATCTTTTGACTATTATTACCCTGCGTTCGTGAAGCAAAAAGCAGGGGTAAACGATCTGTAGTATACGTACGTACGTCGTACGTGTCTGCATTTTGTTGAGATTGAAAACCGTTCAGCAGAGGAAATTGAAAACTTTATCACGTTACATGACCATGTGATATAGCGGTCACTCTTTTGAGGTCAACATAGGCCAAAGGTCAACAGAGGCAAATTTTCTAAAACTGTCAATTTTCATCCCATTGACTTGAAATTTGAAGAGGATTCTTGGGAAAAATGCTCAGGACAAAGAAAAGGCCCCTTGATATGGCATGTGCCATGTGGAAAACTATAGAAAAAATACACCCGTGCGGGAGTGACGGTCATCTCTGCGAGAAAATATTGCTTACTGAAGGTTGGGCAGTTTTTGCAACTTTGAAGTCACGTGACGCGAAAACGAAAGCGAATATCGAAAATCCGGCCCGACAAAATTTAGATATTGTCAATAGATTCATATGCCACAATCAATTCAAGATGCTTGAGAAATGTAGGAGAGATAGATTTTGAAAATGTCATTTTCGCATTTTTTGCCAACTTTGAAGTCACGTGACACGAAACGAAAGCGAATATCGAAAATCGGCCTGAAAAATTTAGATATTGTCCATAGATTTATATGCCACAATCAATTCAAGATCGTTTGAAAAGTAGGAGGAGATAGATTTGAAAATCGTCATTTTCGCAATTTTTGCACTTTTGAAGTCACGTGACACGAAAACGAAAGCGAATATCGAAAATTCCGGCCGATCAAAATTAAGATATTGTCCATAGATTCATATGCCAAATCACATTCAAGATCGCTTGAGAAATGGCGGAGGAGATAGAATTTGAAAATCGTCATTTTCGCACGGTCGGACGGACGGACTGGACGGACGATTGGACATCTACACCAATATTATTAGGTCATGCTCGAAGAGATGACCTAAAAAGCATCTCGAAACTATACATGCAATTCTGATGAAAGTTGACCACAACCTCCATCACCCGTGAAGTACCAAAGTTAGTTCATGGCATTAAAAACAAACAAATAAATAAACAAAAATCGCCGTCCGAGTGGGGTCTTGAGGGAGTTTATGGCGGGGTTGCCCTCCCCCAAAATAGGCATTTGCTTTCTTCTCAGAAACTACACACACAATTCCAATGACACTCGACTACAACCTTCATCACCCGTGATGTACCAAGGTTTGTTCACAGTATTAAATAAATAAATAAATAATCGATGGGTATTTACTTTCTTCTCCATTATATATTTTGTGAGTCATCCATGCCTTCCAGTGGTTCCCGAGTTATCTTATCAGGCCATGACCAGGTGAGCACCCAAGGGTATTGCCCCGATATTTATTTTTCATTGCCACATTTATGAGAATAAAATAATAACAAGGTACCAGTGCTTCACACGGAACACGAATGCGCCTCCAGTCACTGTCTCGCCGTGCAAACGAAGCACGTGATCACGAACCTTAGAGCCACGGTTTCTCGGCGGCAGCTTCACCACATCGATTCATCG